>JAQLOL010000012.1:2265423-2280389 GCA_029783665.1 Naso thynnoides
TCTGTTAGTCACACTGTAGAAAACATACTGTGTCAAACATGCCGCGTCCTTATGTTGAGGATTTAATTGTCGAATAGGCCATGTTACTGTGCATAGATTAACACACATACAACGTCAGGAGATGATTTTGAGACGAGAAGTTTTATGGTTTCCAGATGACAGTTTACAGTCTATTATATATCTACATAATCTTATCCTGCATCTCATTACCAGCAGTGCTGAAATGTTCGTGTATTTAGGCCTAATTAATGAACTGAACGGGATAAAGATGACAGGACGTGTGTGAAAAAAACATTATGTTGGGGATAAAACTACACATTGAAACCACTGATTGATTTTCATTTTGTTAATTAATATGATTAAACTGAAGTACCACCATGAGCTTGTCACACCTGAGCCTCACCTGTTTAAACTCTGATCTTATATTTCATTTAAAGTGCTTCCAAGTCACCTTTCACCAATGGGATATCCTATATGGAAATGAATTTTGGGTTCAATATGATTCAGTTTTCAACTGTTATAAGTGTGATTAAATATCAGCTAAATCGACTGCATTCAAACTTACGCATTTACTTGAGCAGCAATTTTCTCCCACACCAACTCTCTCTCCTTTGTGCTGCAGCGGTGTTACTTTTTTCCTCCTAAAAATATGTTCATACTCACCGTAATTACGCATGTGGTTTTTCAAATTCCCCCGGAGAAAGCTACATGGATCTTTTCGTCCACTGTTGCTATGATGAATCATCATGGTAAATCGTAGCATCGGTGCTCCATTATTGTCAGTTTTTATAGTCGTGGTGTTAACTGAACTGACTGAAATAAACTTTTCTGGAACCGGGAAGTCAAAGTTTCAAAACTGAGAGTAAATCAAGTCAGAGTTCAGGGTTAGACTCAGTTTGTTAAACCTCCTTTGTGAAACAGGCCCCAGTTCTGGGAGGATTTTATGTTGTCAAATAGGAAAGATAAAATGTTTTACATGAATATGCAAACATGACTCTGAAAGACTTTGTGCTGTTTGTTTGCTACCTTTTTTTTTTTTTAAATTATTGGCTTCACAAAAACCGAACCAGGAGGACATGAAAACAAACTGAGCGGAGAATTTTCAAAGTCAACAATCAGCTCTTTGTCTTGTTTACATGAGGATTCATCTTAGAAGCTTATCTTTTGGAGTGTTGGATTATCGTTAAAAGATGCTGGGAGTTTGATTTCCCTGCTTTACACCTCAAAATATGATCAGAGAAAAAATATCTATGATTTTAAAATTTTCTGTTAAATTGTTTACGTAAAAAACTTTCCTCAACGTAATGTAATGCTGACCAGAGCTGAGCTATCAAGTGACTGATGTCTTCTTCCCATGCCGTTTAACTGACCCTCCAAACATTCCTTAAATATCCCCGTCAGTGAGGTCGCAGGTCAGTTTAACCACAATGAAATCTGCTCTGTGGTTTCTTTTCTTTAAACCTCAGTTTACTTAAACAGCCAGTAGGGGGCAGCACCTCCATGCATCTCAGTGATGATGTGTTGCTGAGTCCATACAGGCTGACAATGATGCCTTTGGCTAGGAATGAATTCAAGGAGAGGAGGATTAAAGGAAACTAAGTAACACTTAATAATTAGGAAACACAACACCTAATAATTACCTGACACACAATGATTTAATACTTGAATTAATGCAAGATGTGCTTCTGAATTCATCATGAGTTCACAGAATTAGTTACACATCAGTGGTTCATCAGTGTTAACAACATTTCAAATTCAAGAAGAGGTCTTTGCAGCTTCCAGCTTCTTAAATATGAGGATTTGCTGCTTTTCTCTGTTTTTATATCACAGTAAACTGAATATTTTTGGGGCTCAGCTGTTGATCTAACGAGACACTGACAACACATTGAGCTCTGAGAAACTGAAGACTTTTCTTAATTTTTAAACGTTTTATAGACAAAGCATGTAATTGATTGTTCAAAGAGGGGGCAGGCAGTTTGTCTTTGGTGTCATCTCACTAAAATCCCATAATAACCTTTCAGCATTTTGTAATTCAGGTGGTCTGAAAGAATACTAGACTTCTGCACCTCTCCTTGGCTCTGCATTGAGACCGTGATGGAGTATTTTCGCCGAATCACGTTACTTTCAAAGAGTTGTTCCTATTGGCTGCTCTATGCTGTGCTTCTTAGCAACAAGTGACGTCACTACGAGCTGACTGGCTGTTGAAACAAGTGACGTGCCTTACGCTGCAGAACTGCATGATAGTCAGTATACTTGTGAGACTTCAAAAAAACGGGAGGATTATTAGATGGGGGGGCTGTATAACGTTACATAGCACTGACATCAGTGCAGGTACTCAGTCATTGCTTTCTTATGTTTGTCAGACTCTGGACGGTGATTCACGTCACTGCGAATAGCGTGCACAACGGGGAAGTCAGCGCAGCAGACCTCTGGTTGTGCATAAGGAAAAGACTACAGCTTTTTCTTCTTTTCTCAACTTTTTTTCCTCGCAGGCTAAAAGTTAGCAGCCCTCTTTCAGACTCGCCTGAGGAGAGGGTTGGTAAGTAAGTCAGCCAGCTTGAGTTGAGCTGAGAAGGACCGGTTTACACCGCTGCAACTTTCCCAGCAACGGTTTTGTCTCATGGAGAGTCTTTGGTGTAAACAGGACTTAAAAGAAAGAATGACAACAAACGAAATAAAACACGAGCTGGAGCAACAACAGGGAGGGGACGGTACAGCAGAGTTGCTTCCTTAGGAGTCTCATGCCACAGCTAGCTTGATTTCCAGAAGTTGCCTACTCAGCTTTAACTCATCACATAAACTTAAATTGTTCTGATGAATTTATAAGTTGGGTAACATGACTTTACTCCACATTCTGCATGAATTCATGCATTAAACCATCATGAGTTGTGCACAGGTTAAACGCATTTTCTAGCTTCCTCATGTTTTACTCAGATTGGTTCACATCTCGGACAAACTGGCTGTGCTTTGCCTCTAGATTCTCACCCCCTTAAAGCTTAGTCAATGCAAATCAATGCACATGCGCACCTCAAACAAAATCACTCTTTTATCAGCTCAGAACATCCCGCAGCTGCACTTGTATCATCGGCAAAGCAGGAAACTCACTGACAAAAAAGTGAAATCTCTTAAATGCTGTTTGGATGCCTGACGAAGAAGTATGCAATAAAATCTGTTTGCATCCCTTGAAGTTGCAGCTCCTGTTTGTGGAAACATTTCAAATAAACACTCTGTTTTTCTCTCAATGTAGCACTGACAAGCTCCTGAAAACAAGGAAAGTAAGCAAAAACAGGTTTGTTTCTCTGTAAAAACTTGTCTCACTGGCAGAGGGGTGCTGTTTCAGGCTATGATTAAAGATTTATTTAGTCCGTCAGGGTTAATTATTTACATAATTAGGACTTTTGCACACAATGCCTCTTAATCACACAGTTCTCACATTATGTGAATCAACAATACATTTCTCCTTCATTTATCGATTAAAAAAAAAAAAGAAGTAGTTTTGTGAGTCCCAACACTGGAAAAGCCAAAATAATCTTAAAGCTTCACAAGGAGTCTCAGCTGGAAGTCCTCCATCTTTACACAAATTTGCATGTTTGACCAAAATAAATTCTTTCCTTCTCTGAAGCAGTTCATGAGCTTTGGAGTGAAAACATCAATATGAGAAATGAGCCGTCCAGAGAAAGTTAGAGTCACCATCTTTAGCTCTGCTCTGCACTCGTCCATTTGGTGTTTGTTACCAACGTACCACAGATGTCTTCAAACAAAATGAGAGACTATGATGCCTCCGAAACTTTTTCCAACTCTGACACAAGCTTTAAGTTCAGCCTCTCACCCTGACAGTCAGGATCATTGAGACTCTTCATGTCAGAGAAAAGGCCAGAAAAGAGATCCTCAGGCTGCTTTATGTCCACTCTTGTTGCTATAGATACGTAATCTCCGTCTCTTGGTTCTGATAAGCCTCCTCCTGCATCTCCGTGTACAGCAGGTCCATCTTCTGGAAGGCCAGGTAGCCCTTTTTACCTGCATATGAACAGATAAGAAGTAAAATAAGTTCAATAAAATATAAGGAAATGCAAATGAATTGAGAATATTAAATATTTGTACCAAAGGACAGGACAGTCTCTCTGGCAGCGCTGCGAAGATCTTCATCAGCTGATCTCCACAAATCTGCTATGAGGTCTACACTCTCTGTTGCCTGATAAACACACACACAAAACACACACTCATATAACCAACTGTGGTGAAAACTGTGTGTCTGTAAATGTTGATGTGTTTGCTGAGAGTGTGTGTGTAGTGTGTGTCGCTCACCCTGAGGCATTTGAGAGCCAGACAGGAGGCTTGTTGGATCTGAACATCGGTGCTTTTCAAACTCTCTGTGTAGTAAACGACCGCCTGGAGAGGAAAGTTAACACAGAGAAGTGATGATGTCGCTTGTGCTGTTGTAGTGACTGAATGTTTGCATTTATTTTGACAGTCTAAACCAAGAGAGGGAGGCTGGTTGGAACATTTTGACTCTGCTCTCAGTCTCCTTGATGCTAACAGGGTTTAACCGGTTGATGTACCTTGCTCCTGAACGCCTTGCAGCCCGCAGCTCTGCTGAGACAGCTGGCAGCAGCTTTGCAGACTTTGTGGTTGGAGTCGATCTGCAGGGCGGCCAGAGTCTGCAGCGTGTATCCCAGTGGGAGGAGCTCCGTGATGGACCGCCCCCTCATCTTATTTAAAGCCCGCCTTCTTTTGGGGCCTCTCAGGGCTGTTAGGATGTACTCTGAAACACACCAGTAAGGAAACCTCAAGGTCCATGTAACAGCTGACACTCGTAATATATCAGAAGAGGCCTGTTTTAAGAACTATTTCACATGCGACAACTTGAAATAAATGCTATTATAAAAACAATATTACTGCATGTTAAGCTGTTTACACTGTCCTTCTCATTTTCCGTCACTGCACATTTCTATTCCCACTTGTAAGAATGCTTTTTGTGCAGCTCTTACCAAAATGTAATTGGATTTGAAGCCTTAAGTCAAGTTTTAAATCTTCAAAAAGAAGCAAAACCATTTTTTACCCAAGACTCTTTGGCTTACTTGGACTGTAAATTCCAAAAGCCTGACGTTCAAAGTGAGTTAAAACAAGTTTTGAGATTATTTTTAAGTCTTCATTGTGTGAGAGTTACTCACAACAAAGTTGTTGCTTTAGATGTTTTAGATGTTCCGTGCAATGCAAAGCAAATGTTTAATAAACAGCAGACATCAACGTACTGTAGCAACATGAACATGAACAAGAACAGGAACCAAGGGAAGGTACACACACACACACACACACACAGTTTGTTTGGTGTAATGGTTTGACACTAACAGATGGTTCAGATGCCTTTTAGCAAGCTGGAATTCCTGGAACGTTTTCGGATCCTAAAGCTCCCTAGTAGAACCACAACAGCATACCTTTCCTCAAACACACACACACACAAATATGTCCACACAAACTTTGGGAGACAAATGTCGTGTGATGTCAGCTGTAGTCAGTGAAAATGGATTCAGAGTGAAATAAATCTGTTTGTTTGGTTTTATTGTTCCCTGCTGGTCTGTTTTCATTGATACCTTGAAAACTGATTTTGTCACCCAAATACAATAAAATGAATGGAAATTATTTTGAGGAGCTGGAACTAGAAAATAATATGATGACGTTTAAAAACAAAATGTAAAGTAAAGAGTTTTAAGGGGAACTACTCTCTAACAAAAAAGTAGCCCCAATAAAACCTGCTCATCCTGAGACTGATTTTAAAAAGAGATGCTGCTACCTATTAAAAGAATAGACATTAATATAAACAGCCATTTTAAAGGCTCTGTCCTCTATCATACTGAGGGGAAAAAAGAAAACCCAGAGACAGAAAACTCACTTTTTTCTGTTTGTTTTTTTTGTTTGTTTGTTTTTTTGTAATTTAATTGAACCAACCCCTTGACCTTATGTCAAAAGAAAATTATGTGACATCTTCAAACATTTTTGTCAGACAAGTTCAATGCGTGAACTTAAAGTCCAGAGTTTTAAAGCTAACAGCTTTACCTTCTTTGGAGAGGCGTGAGATGTGCTCTCCCAGCTCCTGGAAGCTCCAGCGTTTCAGATACAAGGACAGCTGGAAGACGGTGACCCTCTCTGGGCTGCAGACGGGCCGAGGGCTGGACACCATCCGGCAGGCCATCTGGAGCTGCTGCAGGAGCTGAGAAAACACTGCAGAGGACGCAGACAGAGGTTTACAGCTGGAAATACTGGTTTTAATGGTCATGTCACAGTGACATCTGAGAATCTAGAGACTCAGAGCATGCCAACCTCCAAAGTAATACATTTATGATAAAAAAAAACAGTTGTTAAAAACATTAACTTAGAATTTAAAAAAATAAATAAAATCTGATTTTGATTTCATTCTTTGTGTATTGTTTGTTTGGCAGTAAAAACCTCCACCAGCTCTGATCTGATTGTCAGAAGAAACATGAGATAATGAAGAAGTTGCCGCTCAAATGCATCTCTAATAAATAGACAACATGTAATTACATACTATTTTGTCCTGTTTAAGGTATAATAGGAACTGCAGGGAATCATGAACTAAAGTAGTCTAATAGTCAAAATATGTTAAGAAAAAAATGCCCCCAAATAAAAACAAATGATCATTACATTAATAAAAAGCATAAAGACTTGCAGCACCTTTATCAGACTGGCCGGGCTGCTTGGCCTTCACTTTGTGTGTGTAACGCTTCTTCAGCGTCCGGGAGAAACTGTCCGAGTCACAATAGAAAAGAGAGCTGCTGTCCTTCACACACTCCTCCCAGAACAACAACACGTCCTTTGATCTCTGGGCCTTTGGCAGGACTGAAGGAGCAGAGAGGAGGAAGAGGAGGAAAATAAACTTTATGTTTGCCTCCAGTTACCCATGCATGCGGAGAATGCATCCTGATAAGAAAATGCCACATAAAAACTATTTATTTTGTGGAGGACACACAAAGAGATCTGTCACTAACTGTCACTAGCAGAAATGTTGTGATTCTTCTCCAGCAGCAGACAGCTGACTCTGTCCAGGACTTCAGCTTGGAGAGTCATTTCCTCCAGCAGCTCCCTCCTGGAAGGGCTGAAGTCTGTGGTTCTTATCATCTAAGGAAACATGCATTTGTGAGATTTTGACAGTCTGAGTGTGGAGACAGATTACGGGCAGCTTTGCAGGACAACAGGCAGAAACAGATTTCCAACGTAATTCCTGCTTGTGCAGTCATCTAGTGGCTCCTGCATGCTTTGATTAAACCCTGAGTGGTACAACACAACCTAGCTGACCCTGTATTGTAGAGATTATGTGGGATGATTCTTAATCTCATGATTTACATCCAATTCCAGCATTCAGTGCAGTGTGTTTGTCACTTTTTCCTCTCGCTTTCCATCTTCATCCAAATCACAGAAGTAACAAAACGCAGCAGACAAACATCTCGGCACAGTTGGTGGAAAAATGTTTAAATTCTTTTTCTTTGTATGAAAGTTTCCCACTGTACAAAAACATCAACACACATGTGGAAACCGCTTGTAACATGATACAAAAACACATTGTACCTGTAGCAGAATGCAACAGATATCCAGGTGAGTTTCCAAAGCCTGGTCAAGACCCCAGTTCCCAGAAGTCAGTGGGGCAATGACCAGCTCTTCCTCAGAAGCTGATTGGCTGTTCTGGCTGCTCTGCTGAAAAGAACTGATTCTGACCAATAAAAGAAAAGAGCAGAGATGAGCTGTTTGACATTGAATTAGCTTAAAGTTTTTGTCAAATATTCTCTGTCTGTGAACTCACCCACTGTCTTTGAGTCTCAGGCTGCCCAAACAGGAAGTGTCATCATCTGCATTAAAGTCATGTGACAGGAAGTCAAAGCTGCCTAGGACTTCCTCCACAGCCAGCGTCTCCTCTGACGATGAGCTTTTCAACAGGGAGAGGTCATTCTGGTGGAGAATACACAGGCATTAAATCATAAAGCTTAAAAGCGTGTGTGTGTGTGTGTGTGCGTGTGGGTGGGTGGGTGCGTGCGCCCAGCTACCTTCAGTATGGTTGCCAGGTGCAGGATCTGGTGGTCCAGGGCTCTCAGCTCCTTCTCAGAGCAGTTCTGGTTCTGTAACATTTTCTCCAGCTCTGCTATCAGGGTACCCACCCGGAGGGCCTGGGCCCGCCGCTGGGTGCTGCTCACCCCCGGCCTCTCCGCGGTTGGAGCAGGAGGTGTCGGTGAGGACGGGGTTACAGCAGGGGGCTGAGCAGCAGGTGAAGGCAAGTCGGGGGCAGAATATGACAGACATTCTGGGGAATCCTGGAAAAAAGAGGTGAGGTGAAAAAGGTTTTCTTTCTAACTATGATTCCAAAGCAGTGATGAATTCCACTGCAGCTAAACATTTTATGATTGAAGCAGAGACTTTGTTTTTTTCTTTTACCTGAGCACTGATGGTGTCGGGTCTCAGCGCTGCTTCGTGTGTCTCAGGCTCTGCTTCCCCAGCTGTGTTCTTCCTGAGGATGTCAGGAGTGCTGGACCTGTGTTACAGAAATATCCTTATTCATTTTTATTGTAGTATTATTTTAGTGCCGCTTAAAAAAGAAATGAAACATGATTTGCCTCTGAGTTCATCCTCACATGTGTAGAGCCAGCAGGGACCCTGTTTTACTCTCAGCAGGTGTAGAGCGAGTATCTAACACACTTCCCCACTCCTCCTCCTCGCCATCCTTCTCATCCATCCTCTTCCTCGTCTCCCTCTCCTCTGCAGAAACCTCCAGGGATCCCTCCTCCCCGAGGGACAGCTGAGATTGACTCCCTCCCAGACTGGTGCCTGGACTGTGGCTGGAGGGGAAGCTGTGCGTCCGCTTGAGACTGTGGAGGAGTTGATTTTCACATGATGCAAAAAGTCCCAGCAAAACATAAAATTCACATAAACCTATGCATTAATGTACTGTAGGTGTAGGTGGAGTTATTTTTGGGAGAATAGTGTATTTATTGAACGTACAGAGATTAAACTGTTATATGATGGTCTCCTTTAGCTGCATCCTTTAGCTACGTCCACACATAGAGAGATATTTTAAAAAAAAATTATTGTTGCAGCAGACGTGTTTGTGAATGTTTCTCTGCAGCCACGACAATGCAGAAAAAGCTAAAAATGCCCACAACAATGCAGCAACAATGCCGCTCTAAAAATTGTCCCACCATCTGCTAGTTCGACCGAGTTTGGTCCAAAAAAGATGTTTGTGGTGTTTTTTAAATTGTGCACTGACCGGCGAATCAAAACCTATTGAGCTTGATAAATGTATCCACATTCGCACCGCAATATAATAATGAAGTCAAGCTAGCTTTCTTTGTAAATATGCGATTACACCTAACAGTAGCCTGCCATCTTGAATTTATGGCACATGCACAATACATATAAACAACAAACGCCCAAGTTGAGGCAATGAGGTCGGTGTTTCCCAAAACCTCTGTTTCAGCTGAGTTCTTAAAAATCAAAAACCTGAGTTTTCAGTGACCAAAAATTAGGTTTACAAAAATATGTGTGAGGACGGGGAGGTCACCAACAGGGAGGTTGGGACCCTCCATGGGGTCCCAAGAGAATGCTTTGAAGGGTCACAAGATAATAAAAGTGATGGGAAAGAAATGAAAAATTAAAAAAACACACACAAAATCAAGTTTCTTTGTTAACTTTTCCATATTTTTTAGTGAAACATTGGAAACCTTTTATCTCTTCAGGCCTCTAATAAAGCCCAAATTCAAATAAGAAAGAAAAATGAGTCTATGGTGCTCATACCTCAGGTATGCGTAAAGACCATCAACTGTGATGTAGGTTTACAAACAGACAAGTATCATCTCTGTAGGTTCTGTATATTAGCTACAAACATGAGGATAACATCAATAATCAGTGTTATGTTGTGAAACTCTCCAGCTTTCATTAACACACCTGTAGGGGCTTTGAGAGCTGTGGTTTGGTGTGACGGCGGTGTGTGACGGGTTGGACAGGTAGCTGAGCAGGGAGACGCCTCCTCTGTTGTGTCGACTTTTGGACACCAGAGACGGGAGGGAACCGTCTCGGTCCTGCAGGTCTCGCACCATCGACTGCAGAGGAAGGAGAAGATGCAAACGAGTCAGGACACCAAAAATATCAAACTCTAAAGCCACTGCAGGCAGAAACTGACAGGAAAGAGATGCTGTGTGACAGCAAAATGCTAATGCAAACAGCCTAGAGACGGCCATTTAACAGCAGCATACAGAGGACAGTGATCTTAGAGATTTCCACAGACAACAATAAAACAATTAGCACAATGTGAAAATAAAGATCCAACTTCTTTGGGCATCAGTCAGGTCCTTTGATGAGGGGAGGATCAAATAAAAATAAAGAAGTTATAGAAAAATCTAGTGTCTCTTTGCCTGCAGGGAGACACAGGATTTGTTCCTAACAAATAAACTCAACTGGATGCGAACCATTTCAGTTTCATCCCTTCAGCAGCTCAGTTCAGAAAGATCAGAAGGAGACACCATAATTCTGGACATACTCACTATAAAGTACTTTTCAGTGAAAGACGGGGTGCTCGGCGCCGTCCAACTGTAAACTGAACTCTTCCTGCTCGACACCGACTGCCTGCTGACCGACAGTGGCCTCATCTTCTCCGTGCTGTCAAACGGACTGCGGGTGCACACACACACAACATCACACATCGTTTATAAACTCATATTACAAAATTACACATATATATGCTTTCCCATATATTTCATCCATTTGACAATAAACCAGCAAATATAACTTACTTTATTAGTTACAGCTTGTCTCCTGTGAGTTTTAAGACTACAAATTTGCATGCCACAAATTTATTTGATTTCTTCATTAAATCTTAATATTTAATTATAATATAAACAAACTAGTATTGAGGGGGGGAAACAGTGTTGTTGGCGTGTCTGTAAATTAATGTTTTGATCCCTTTGGAGCCTCAAAACAACAGTTTTCTGCTCTTTATCAACAACATCCGGCTTTATACGCATCGTTTGCGGACATTCTCACCTGAGGGCTTTGCAGTGCAGTCACAGTTTTTTGTGTCCATTTTTATTTTCTAATCGCAACCAACAAACATCCGTCCTCTCCATGTTTCTGCATTCTGTCAAGTCTGAGAGTTTGAATGTAGCAGACGCTCTGATGGAAATCACTGAAACGTGACTCATTCAGAGGCTCTGCAGAATATTGTGCGTTTTGTGCGTGTGTATGTGTGCACATCTTTTGTTGTTTGCAGCCCAGTGTGTGTCTGTGAGACTTTCCATCTCGGGGGAAAATCCATGAAACGTCCTCCACCTGGCGCCTCTAAACCCTGAAATGTGATCTGTCATGGTGCAAGGGCACAGCAGAGTATGTGTGTGTATGTATGTGTGTGTGTGCCTGTGTGTGTGTGTGTGCCTGTGTGTGTGTGTGTGTGCATGACGTACACTCTATATTCAGTGAGCCGCTCAGCAACAGCTGGCTCAGGTTAGAGATGCTGTACGAAGGAGGCCGTGAGACAAAGAAAACAACAACAGACTCTGCAGGACAGCTGGATGTGAATCTCTAATAATCCAATACATCATTTGATGTTGTTTACATCACGTTATTGTTGCTTGGCCTTGTTTTACTGCAATGAACATGTGGTAAAATATCAAGAAGGGGAATGTTTGACATTTTAGAAAAAGAGTGGAACACAAAAAGGGAGTGTAAAAAAACAAAAAACAAACGGGCAAATGATTTTATCTGCCTCCATCTTTGTTTTCACATTGTTTACCCTTCGTCCGGGCTTGTGCCAGAGGAAAGTATCTGATGTTTTTGAGCAACAGCTGCACTCGTCTTTCACATGAATCATCACTTGATACTTTAACAGGCAGAGAGGAGAGAGCGAGGGGCCACACTCATGAGGTCGAGACCAGAGTTCAGTGAAAACATTGGCCACAGATTTAATTTCTTGACACATCTGTCGTCACCTATTCCGTCGTCATGCCATCCAGTTGTTCTGCTTCCCTTTTTGGGAAAACCTCCTCACCACTTTACCTCTCAATCAGCTTCCCATCAAATCCTGTCCTTGGCTGAGGAAATGCCTCTGCGCCTCTTTGCAACCACCTAATCTGTTATTTCTGGGTCATGTGACTTTCACGTCTTTTTAAAATCATTCTCATTTGTGTGTGTGTGGGTGTGTGTGTGTGTGTGATGTGTGTGTCCATACTTCCAGGTGACCTCCAGCTGCAGTTTGATGGTTCCCAGCTCTGTGATGTCCACCAACATCAGCTGCGGCTTTGCCACAAAGAAGTCTGCGCTCGCACACGTTACCATGCCGACCAGCAGCCAACCCAAACCCTTCGCCTCCATCACCTGAGGGAGGAGATTTGATGAGTGAGGGCTGCACATAACCTTACTGATGAACACAGTAACATGCGCACATAGTGTAAAAGATCATTTGTATGTAAAAATATAAATAAAAAGACTCAAAACTTTTTCAGTGAGTAAATTGCTTTTACACTTTTACACTTCCATTAAAAGGTACATTTGCATGCTTATATCAGTTCATTCATGTTTGTGTGTGGGTGTGTGTGTAACCTTGATCTCGAAGTTGTGATATATGTGTGGGAGGAAGATCATCTCCTCTTCGTCCCAGGCCTGTGTGTCATCTGACTCGATCCTCCCTCTGATTCTCCATCGCTGGCGGCCCAAACGCACCACCACCTGGACATGTGACATCACCGAGACATGACATCACCACCCACCATAACTCACGGAACAGTAAGGAAATTGTTCGTGGTGGCTGTTTGAGCGGATATCCCTCCAAAGGTACGCAGATGCACTGTGTGCTTTTAATTTGTACAAAAACATACATATTTTTCTTTCTGTGCAAATAGTTTTATTTTTAATTATTAAAATACTTCACTTAAGACCACTTTTATGTTGATGCAGCGTAAAGATTTAGCCGCCCAGTTTGCTTCCTCTTAACCAGTTACAGCTGTGACAGGCTGCGTAAAGCTGAGGTGGGCAATGTCTGGAAATCAAGCCAGCTGTAGCCTGAGACTCCTAAGAAGCGCCTTCACCTGGCTCACGTTTTATTTCATTTGTTGTTACTCTCTTTTAAATGATCTTCTCAATAAGTCGTTTTTTCTTTTTTTTGGTTGCTTTGCCATTTTGTTGCTAAAGCTGGAAGAGCAACTTTTCCTCAAAGGATATCCACTATTGTATCAGTGTTTTACTATCTGAGGGGACGTGAACATGCATCAACTTTGAAGAGCAGCCAACAGGAAAACACGCTCTCTGAAATGACTCAAGACTGGCCAAAAAAGTGTCCGTCAGTCTTCACTTTCTAAAGTCTGAATGCAGAGCCAAGGAGAGGTTCTTTCAGACCACCTGAATTACAATTTGCTGAAAGGTTATTATGGGATTTTTTGCCCGATGACACCAGAATTAAACTCCATATTTCAGCTTTAATGCATCAGTAAAATCCTCAGATAATAATAAAACATAACCGATAAAGGCTTTTCTAAGGCATACTTTTCTTTTTGGTTTTGACTGACTTTTACTGAGGATGCTTTCTTGCTTTTATGTGTAATACAGTATATTCACAGTGTGCTTTAGCTACTTTTTTCTTGATTTAATGACCTGAATCCTTGCCTGGTTCTGCCTTCATGTTATGGGCAGAGTTGAAGGTAAGTGAATCACATTTTCCACCACATGACTCAAATATTAAACTACAGCAGCAGCTCTGGTTCTAGCCATGTTTTTCCTTAAGTAAACGTGACACTGGAAAAATGTGTTTCGGTCACATTTCACGCACACACTGTTGGCGTCCTGTCACTGCGTTCAGCTTGTGATATTCGTCTCTAAACAGAGACGCTCACCTCGTACTGGTCTCCAGGACAGAGCCGCGCGAAGCCGATCAGACCTGCGAGGAAAGCAACATGGAATTGATAACCTGCACGCTGTGCACATGCGTGTGTGTGTGTGTGTGTGTGTGTTTGTGTGTGTGTACCTTTCATTTTGATGTGTAGCTCTCCAAGGAGGATCTCTAACTCTCCCTCCATGACTGACATGTCCTGCAGGGAGGAGAAATTGGGTAAGAGTGGAATTTAAGAAAAGTAAATAAATCTTTGATAGCCTCTGATAGTTCATATTTCTGTTCAGAGACAACTTTGGCTCAAAGTTTTTTCACATATTTTTTGTCCAAAGTGAGGTCAAAGGTCAGGAACATCTGCTGAACGTCGACACTGAACTGTTGAGGATTTCAGCGCCCTGTGTTTTTCTGTTTGTTGTACAATGTTTCCCTGCATTTTCCCTTGCATCTTTTTTCCATTTCCCTCATTCTGTCAAGTTTCCCTCTTGTGTGATTGCCTGTCCTGCCCTGATGTGTTTCACCTGTGTCTTGTTGTCTCCCCTCTCTTTGTGTATTTAAGTCCTTGTCTTCTTCTCTGTTGTCAGTTCATCTTTTCATCTCCCCGTTCACGTCGCTGTCTTGTGCCTCCTATGATATAGTCGGCTGTTTATTTCAGCTTTGCATTTTCTGGGTTTTTGTTTGGCCTTCAGCTGCTTCCTCAGGTTTTTGCACATTTTTAAAATCCTTTTTTTGGAGGGTTCTGTTGGTTTCTCTTCCTGTGAAAGCGCTTTGAAATGTCTGTCGAAGTGATTAATATAATTAATATTAATATAAGCGCTTAACAAACAAAGATTGATTGATTGATTTTTAAATCCTTTTTTTCACTTGTTGAATTTCAATTTTGGATCATTACAATTGTGAGTTTGTGTCTTGCCTCACGGTCCATTTTTGTTAAAGAAAAACTGTAGTTCTTTGGGGGAGTGTAGCCAATTCATCCAAAATGTAAGACAAGAACACTGATGCCTTTCACTTCTCTGTGCGTTCAGTAAGTTGCTAGATAACCACCTAGCATGAGCAGTTTTTCTTGTTTTTTTTAAAGATATTTTTGGGGGCTTTT
>JAQLOL010000012.1:2289176-2303109 GCA_029783665.1 Naso thynnoides
GTGTGTGTGTGTGTGTGTGTGTGTGTGTGTGTGTGTGTGTGTGTGTGTGTGTGTGTGTGTGTGTGTGTGTGTCTGTGGGTTTGGCAGCCGCCTGTTTGGTCCTGATAGCATTCAGTTCTGCAGCTCAAGAGGGTTTTCACAGCAACGTCAGAGACTGAAAAGTCGTCTGTGTGTTAGGTTCCTCTGTGTTTTCTCCTCTCTCTTCTCTCTCAGCTCTCCTCCTCACATCTCCTCCTCTCTGTGTCTCTGTCATACACTTTGTTTTCTAGCTCTGCCTCTCCTCTCCTCTCCTCTCCTCTCCCTCAGCTTCCTCTCCACTCCCTCTTTTGTGTTTCTCTCCTCCTCCCTTAACATTCCCCTCTCAGACAATCTGCTATTTCCTTTCTCTCAACTTGAATGTATTTAAGCCTTGCTCTCTTCTCCATCTCCTCCTTTTTTATTGTTTTTAAAATCCTCTCTTGTTTTCTGTGTCCTTGTTCTTTCTCTTTCAGCACTTGTTATTTTTCGTAAATGTAGGTTTGTCCTCAACTCTTGCTTTCTTCCATTTCCTCACTCTGTCATCTCTAATCAGTCCTTTTTTTTTACTTGCTCTCTTTTCCTGCTAAATCTTTCCTTCTTCCACTCCTCTTTTCTTTCCTCAAACTTCTCTTTCTCTCTGCTCTCTCATGGGGATTCTCTCAGAATCTCTCCTCTTCCTCTTTTCCCAACAACTGTCTCCTTTTTCATCTTCTCTTGTACATTTGGAGTAAATGTAAATGTTTCAGAGACCCTCCTCCTCTCTTTCTCTTTCTTTCGTCCCCTTCCCCCCCTCTACTTGGCGGGTATCATGTTTGGCTTTGAGCTGAAGGACTTGGCTTCAGCAGAGACCACATACATCACCAACACTGCAGCTTTATGTCCTGACTGATGTCCGTGCGTTAGTAAAAAAAAGAATAAACTTTGCAAACTGAAGTCGACTCATTACATCTTCTATTTGGTTCTGTGTGTTTGGAGCAGTTTTCAGTCCAAACTTGTGAATAAAAAAGGAAAGTGAGCATTGAGACATAAACTTAAACGTTTGGGTGAAGATTTTTGTCAGTAGTGGAAAGAACAGGGGGATAAAATGCATTGTCGTGCTAAATTTAAACTTGGTTTTGCTGACCTATATTAAATTGGGAATTTTGTTGCTCGGTCTTTGTCCGTCATTGTTTGTTCTGTGTTTTTACTTTAAAAAGTTTCAAACCTTTCAAGCATCCATACCTCCCAAAAAAGAAAATCATCCTTCTCTTGAATGTGGCTTTGTAGATTTTTGTTTCTCAAGTTTTGAGTAAATTATTAGTATATGAGATTTTTGCCATCAAAACAAAACAATTAAGGTCAATAAAAGATGTTCTTTCAGTTGGATGAATGGAGCCGTCAGGGTCCCACAAAACATGGATAACTTTAATTTGGTTGTTCAGAGGCAAATGAGATCCTATGTAATTAAATTGGCTGCATTTTTTTACACACCAATTTTCTGGTCGTTTGCTCGCTTAAAGATTTTTACAAAAGAAGATTTCACACACACGCATAGCCTACTAACACTGACTGAAGAGCCATCAGGATCTAAATGAGGTTTATTATCATGCTCAAGGACTCTTTGACATGCAGACTGGAGGAACTGAAAACTGAACCACTGCTGAATCGATAACTGACTCTAAGCCACAGCCACTCTTGCTGTCAAGCTGTTAGTTACCTCTAAGAGGATTTAAAATTTGACTGTAAATCTGCTAAGAATGACTGGAATTTAAAGACATGTTATACTCATTTTCGAGTCTTGACTTTGATTTTTGACTCCTGTAGAGCGGCTCGACACAAATGACCAAACAGTAAAAATCTGTAGATCTTCAGAAAAGTGTGACTCACGCCCTCTCTCTTCCATCTATTTTCTGCATTCTCTCAAAATGGTCTGTGTCGGTTAATTACTCTTCCCTCTTTCCCTCATGAGCACCCCCACACTCCACTGTACTCACAACCTCTTTACTACACAAAATAAACACAGCTAGGACACTGATAAAATGTTACTTACAGCTTGTTCTTCTCACTCTTAAACAGGACAAAGCAACGCGGGAACAGTGCCGTCCTCTAGCAGCAGTTTAGTCGTTAATCCAGCTCACGCATGTTGAGGAAGTAAATGAATCCACACGCAATAAATCTACACGAAACAGGAGTGCTGTCAGCTTTTGTCTCTTGCTTGCCTCTTTAGGATAGTTGCCATCTCAAACAAAGTCCTGACGGTAATCCATGAAGCAGAGAGCAGAGAGCAGCGGTGTCTGAGCACAGCGGGAGAGCGGGCAGGCACAGCCCTGTGTGCATAAATCTTGCATGCCCAAATAAGGAGGTCCAGCACTCATTAATGTCACTGGGAAAACCCTGTAAGGGGAAAAAAAACACACACAAAAAAAGCTCTGAAAAGCTCAGCATGCATAGCCAACCGAAGCAGCCTGGAGGGCTCACTTTTGAATGCATGTACCTCATTATGTGATGCTTTGGCACCATTTAACATGAGTATCTGACCTTGTATCAACATTTATAGGTCAGAAAAGACAGAAAGACATAATAGCTTTTTTTTTTAAAACGTATGCAAAATGAAGACAACAAAGTACACATGCCTGTCTTGGCTTCATGCATCTTGCAGCAGCATGGATTGCTCGAGGAAGTAGATAGAAAAGGTGCTCAGCATCCAGATTGTTTCAAGAAGACACTGTAGGCATAAGATCAACGACCTCAAGTGTTCTTAAAATTTTACAGTGTGCGTGCTGTTGTTTACGAACAATGGAGTTTTCTATACGAGCACATTCAGTTGTTTTTCTTATGTGTTTGTTATTTTCACACCAGAGACTCACAGGGCTGTCAGACAAAAATGCTTGTGAGTGTAAAGTCAACTATGCAGAGTGGTTCAAAGCAGCTCCTTCCTGAAGATTTCCCATGATGCCGTGTGAAAATCCCTGTAACATTGTTTACACTGACTGAAGCCCTTGAACTTGCAATTTAAGTCAAAGTTACACATTTCTGAGTGTTTCCTGGTCAGCCTGCAGGGAGAAAATGTGATGCGAGGATGTTGACACCAGTGTGAAGGTTCACAGGGCCAGAATCATCTGGTGTTTCTCTAATGAGCTGAGGTTGTGTTCAAGGGCACGTTTGTTTTGGTTTTTGCTTTATGGTTGTCTAGTAATTAGCAGGATTCTTGAAAAAATCTGAAAAAAACTGCAGTGAAATGTGGGGCAAAGTTCAAGAATCAAGGGACAAGCCTCGAGCTTGTTTCCTGTGAGAGTGTAATGTTTTCATTTGATCGAGAGGCCGCACACATAAATACACATATGCTGCATGAGCAACAGTATGTGAACACCCAAACATGTATGTGTGCAGTTTTACATTACAGCCTCATGAGGTTGTTAAATACCTCGTTCCAGACATTGATCAGCTACATTAAAGCTGAGGTAGGCAGTTTATTTTTGGTGTCACTGGGCAAAAATTCCATAATAACCTGTAAGCATATTGTAATTCAGGGTGTCTTTAGAAAATGTAGACTGTGACGCACACTTTTCAGCCAACCACGAGTCATTTCAGGCAGCATGTCTTCCTACTGGCTGCTCTACAAAGACGGATGTGCGTTTACTTCCCCTCAGCTTATGAAAGCTCAGTATAATGGCAAACAACCCAGGAGGAAAAGTTGCTCTTCTAATTTTTACAAAAACAGCGAATGGGGCAAAGCAACCAAAAAAAAGGAAGGCCATTGCATCAGGATGATCATGTAAAAGAGAGCGACAACAAATGAAATAAAACGGAGCCAGTTGAAGGAAAGAGCAAAGGAGTAAAAACAGGGAGAGGAGTGTGCAGCAGAGTTGCTTCCGTAGAAGTCTCATGCACAGCTTGCTTGATTTCCAGAAAACTCAGCTTTAACTGCCTCCTTTCCTCTAATTTCAGGTTTTTCCACAAGTTTTGAGGACGTGGCTGCAGGTCAGTCTAGTTTCTTTAGATTAAAAAACTTTCTTTCTGTGCACTGTTGGACTGCACATGCACATATAGAATAAATGCATTAATATTAGTTATTGTTGCTTTATGTCCAGCATGCGTTTAGAGCTAAATTCACTGTAAATCTCCTTATTTAGCATTTATGAGGAGTTTATTTTATGAGATCTCAGTCAGCTACCAAGACACCAAAACAAGGTTTAAAATACACAAATATTTCTGTAAGATCTCTGCGCACACACATGCGCACAAATGCACACACACACACATATACAAATACACATACCGCACACACCCACACAAACTATGAGTTGGCTGCAAAGAGAAATATACGCTGATATTTACTACAGCTGGCACATTCATCTCATAAGCACACACACACACGCACACACGCACACACAAAGATGCACAGTCAGCTGTTACAGAGTGTGTGTGATGAGGGAGTGGAGCAGCAGAGGCCTCCAAATACACAGGATGCTCTCGTCTCTTCTTATCTCTGCCTGCCATGTGTGAGTGTGTGTGTGTGTGTGTGTGTGTGTGTGTGTGTGTGTTTAGGACAGTTTACTTTGGCTCCGGTTTAAAAAGTGAGAACCTTCACTTCTTTCTGTTAGAGGGTTTCAGAGTTAAAGACAGTTCATGTCAGGTCTCCTCATCCATAAAATGATTAATTATAAAGAATAATTCAAAAAAGCAACATGTTATAATAATTTTACACAATAGCTTAAACCCTAACATCATGTATTTGGACTCTGAGATTTAACCAAATAACAATTTGATAACATTAAAGAAATGATCATAGAAAAATAGTGTAATTGTGAGTCAAGAGCAAGCTATAAACAGCAAACTTAAACAAATAGAACAATATATTGATAGAAAACAACAGATTTACATGTGATATGTCACCGTGTGCATCCGAAGAATAAAAGCTTGAAGATGGAGGATATTTTGAGTAAAGATGGAACGAGCCATTACAATTTTTCAACTCTCTTTCTCTTTCTTTGTGTGATTGGTCTCTTCAAACGAAACAGAGGGAAGTTCTCTAACATTGTAGCATGACACCCTCTGCTGTTCGCGCACTGCTATGACTGAGAATGAAATGTTTTGCTCCTCTTGCATCCAAAGTTTTCCATGTCTAAGAGCTCAGGTTGAACATGTCGTCAGGGTACTTTATCATTGTTACTCCTAAAAGGAAAAAGCTTCTGAGTAACCAAAGAGGCTCTGACAGATTTCATCACAGCCAATTGTTTTAGGGCAGAAGCCAGATTTTTAATGATTCTGTGAACTGACAGAAATGTTCTAAATGCACGGCAGTATGTCCCAAGAAAAAGCAGTTTGTGGGTTCAAGTTACAGTATTTTAGTTGGAAAGAGACTCACTTTTGTGTTTTTTACGCGGCTCAAAGTTTCTCAGTTCCACTGAACCATAGCCATCACCTACAGTTTACCCAAGTACTTCACTAAAGTACAAATTTAAAGTACTTGTACTTTACTTGTGTTTCCTTCTCCTGCCACTTTTTACTTCTACTCTACTACATTTCAGGAGGAAATTTAGTACTTTTTACTACGGTTATATGACAGCTTTCGAGACAGCTTTGCATAAAAAACATGGAGTTCACATAATTCAGTTCAGTCAATTCAATCTTTATTCGTCACGTGCAGCTCTCACCTTCATAGATGGTGCTTATAATAAATAGTTCAACAATCCTCAGGCTTTAATAGAAAAAAAAAACAATTAAAGAGAGAGAGGGAGGAGCGCATCCTTGGCCATATCTTCATTCAGGATTCGATTCAGGATGACCTGGGGGTAAAAAACTCCTCCTAAACCTCTCCATGTTGGTCCTGAGCAGTGGTTTCTTCTCCGCGACCTCATCAGTGAGAAGATGTCTCTGTGTGGGTGGATAGTGTCTCTCGGGATCCATTTTGTTTATGACCTGCACCACTTGAAGGAAATGCTGTGGGAGAGAGCTTGTTGTAATCCGCTCTGCTGTCCTCACCCCTCTCTGTAGGGCCTTACGGTCCTGTGTGGTGCAGTTGTCATACCAGGTTGTGATGTTGGCTGTCAGGACACTCCTCATGCATGTGTAGAAGTTACAAAGAGGCGGGGGAGACACGGCTCAGATGGAACTCAGATCTGCCTGGCTTTTTCACCTGGGTGCCTGTGTGTGTACGGACCACGACAGGTCATCTATAGTGTGGACACCAAAATATTTAAAACAGCTCACCCTCTTCATCCGTCCCATTGACGTTGAGGGGAGCATAGTTTGTCTCCCTCATCCCTCTGCAGTGCACAATCATCATAATCTAAAATGTTATTGCATAGTAGTTTTTAAAAAAAACACTAAGTAATTGGTACAAGCGCTGCTGAAACAACTTCGTTCAACTGAAAGCAAATCAAAAACAAAAGCACGAGTCATGGGAACCTGTTGGATTCAGACTTAAAGTTGCAGCTGGGTTTAACTGCAGCAACTTTAAGTCTGAATTTAACAGTTTTGGTTGTTTTGTGACACAACAGTTTGAAGAAAGCTGCTCAGAGTTTATGCTGCATTCATGCAAGTTTCTCTACAACAAGGTTTCAGAGTCCCACAACAGAAACTGAAAAGGTAAACAAACAAAAAACTGTTTTCAAATCAAACAAATTTTTCATTGATTTTTAAAAACTAATGAAAAAAAGAAAATAATGTTGCAAATGCAGTGTTTTATTTAAGCATTCAGACTTGATTTTTGTACTTATGAATTGTATGTGTTTGATTTGAATTTCAATGATTTAAGTCGCTTTCTACAAGCAAAACATTTCATGGTTTCAGCTTCTCTAAAGTGAAATATGCTGCTTTTCCTTTTATTTAAATAATTTTGATTTCATTTTATAAATGTTGAGGTTTGGACTGAAGGTGTCACTTTTGTCTCTGGTTTATTGTGGAAGCATTTATCTCTCTTTTCAGACTTTCTACAAACCAAACAATCAATTGATGGATGGAGAAAACAGTCAGCAGAGAAAAATCATTACTTGCAGTCCAATAAAAAATATCCGAAATGAGCTCCGCCTTGACAAACTCCAACAGTCAAATCGTGCTTTGACATGAAAGTAAAAGTATTCTAATGACAATCAGAATATTTTTACTTTGACTATTTTAGGTAAATTTTCCTGACTAGTTACATAAATTTACTTCATAATTTTCTAAATGCAGGAATTTTCTTGTTGCAGAGTAATTCTACATTGTGGTACTGCTCCTATACTCGTGTGAAAAACCTGAGGACTTCAACACCTGCGAGCAAAAACACATTTCATGGTTTGAGGAGAAATCAGTTCCTGCTCTCGGTTGCAGGTCACAGCTCAGATTTCACACAGAAAGCAATCGTTAATCATTTTGCTGCCACCGTTGCAAATATGTTACAGCGTCCTTACAGCAGTGCCAGGGCACGATGCCCAACTCTCAGCAGATCAGCATCAGTTACTATGGCAACAGCCGTGGACCAGACTGTGGAGCCAACATGGCTGCCAAAGGGGAACTGCAGCAGCCAAGCTGTGTGCGTCTGTGTGGCTTCACACATGAGCGACAAGCATAACATCTTGGCACCGTC
Source organism: Naso thynnoides (assembly GCA_029783665.1). Classification (NCBI taxonomy): domain Eukaryota; kingdom Metazoa; phylum Chordata; class Actinopteri; order Acanthuriformes; family Acanthuridae; genus Naso; species Naso thynnoides. The sequence goes on from JAQLOL010000012.1 coordinate 2,296,744, forward strand.
GTCTGTAACCTTCATGTCTTTGGGGAAACCCTGTTTTTTGCTTTATATGCAAACAGTATGTTTTCTGCTAATGACAGAAACAGGTTCATCGCTCTTTGTGGTTTATATTATGTTTACATGCTTACCTAACACATAAGGGACAAACACAAAGACGTGTTCAGACATGTTCAGAAACCCGGTAAAATTAGCACAGCGCTGCCCAGAGATGTTCAGCCTCAGAGGAGCTTCATGGTCAGCTGGGTCGAAGCACGTGACATGCGGTGACATTGAGAATTTTTACATAAACACACACACACACACACTAATAATTTAGTGAACAGCACATTAGCAAAATTGTATATCTGTCATAATTTATCTTGTGGGAATCAGAAGGCTGAAGCGGCTGCAGTTAAATCTCTGCTAGAATGAGCTCATCATGCAGCTTTTTGACTTATTCATTACAGAAATGAATGATTAGAAGTGCCCGAACAGTCTTGGTTTCAATTCTTGCTTGAGACTTAAAATAACATCAGACATGTGGGGGATGCTTGGAGCTCAAGCAGCTAACTAAAAATACATGCACCGTAGCGTGAGTGCACATTTTTAGCATGTGAACGTGAATGTGAGACCTCATCCTTGCAGTGTTAGCATGTTAGCGCCGTGCTCTACCTGTTTGTGTGAATAAACGGGGAAACTGAAGTCCTGATGCTAGCACTGTTTGTGCTTTACCTGACTGAACCACTAGTGAGACATAAATAAAATTAAGATGAGCTGAGTTGAATCTTCACAGCCTTTATTTCTTTCAGTAATTCCCTGCAGGATTCCCTCTAATGTAGAAAACTGCCACAAACAACTCTGCAGCTTTGAGAGCTGCAAATGATTTATGATGATTCGTGTAAACAGACACAGACACTGAGGAGCACTTGTCTACAGAAGCCTGCTGAGATGCAACTTTGCCCTCCTCTCTTTTGAAATATCACTAATCTGCTGCGACGCATGAAGTCAGAACTCGATTGAATCATCTTAAACTTGCGTTGTGTTTCCGCAGCGTCCACGAGTCTCGTTTCAGACTCCACATATTTGTGTTACCATGTAAACAAGCTGCTTCAGGTGAGACTTTATTTCAGCCCAAATCAAACAGATTCACAGCTCCGCATATGAAGCTTTGTGTCTTTCTCTGAAGTTTTAAATTTTCACGTCCATGTGAAATTTATTTGATTTAGTTTCATCAAACGATTCCAGCTTGTTAAAGGAATAGTTCAGTATTTTTTTAAGCAGGGTTGTATGAGTTATGGCAAACTGAATGTCATTTAAATTGATGAGAGTAGAACAGTAAAATCTGATGAGACGACAGAGATAGCAACAGTAATGGCAGACGGCATTGCATCATTGTGCAAAGCTAAAATATTTGAGCTTTTTGCCGTCCTTTGGTGCAACAGAATGTTATGTGACTTCTCAAATGCCTCAGGCAAGGAGAAAAGCGTGTCCAGTCCTGACAATGGCGAGCTGGAAGCTGATTATTTTTGTGCAAAATTACCCAAAACTGTATTTATCACAGTCTGAAAACCTACTGAAATGTCACATGAAAAACTGATACATAGAAGGCAATCAGCGCAAAGCTGACGGTCCTACAATATGTAATGATTTCGAGGGAATTTAACTTTTAAATTTGCAATAGTTAATTAAGAGACAGCTACATTTTAACAAGGTTATTATAATGCTTCCCTAAAAAATCAAAATCGGTTCAACTGTATGCTAAATTCAGGATTCTTTCACCCCTTTAGTTTCCCGCCAGACAGACGTTAATTTTGGCACCTTGTTTGTTTAACAGTAGTCCCTCCGTATATTACTACACCCACTTGCATAGTAAACATAATGCATAAGTATTTCATACAACCCCACCTCAAAAACACTGAATCATCCCTTTAACATCATGTGCGGCTTTAATAAGACGTGTTACAGCAAACTGTGTGTTAAATCATTTACAGTATATTACAAACATGCAATAACATGCAGTAATATAAAACATAATAATATTCACGGTCATGCTCAAATAGATTAATTTCTGCATCGAACCATTTTTGTAAATAATCAATAATAGTAGTTTTTCGGCATAATAAATCTCCTGCACTGTCCCACGACCCTGATGCTACACACAGTAACTCTCTGACATTTATATGTCCACGTCTTGAGTGTGTATATTTATATGTTTTAGTTTGTTACACGTTTAACTGTGTGTCTTTACCTATATAATCATGCATATTTGCCCCCTGCGTAGTGTGTGTATTGATGCACATGGCTAATAACGTGGACTTATTCTCATGATCCATGTGTTATAATTCTTAAAAACATTTTCTATGATGTTTTTATTTTTATTATTAGTTTGTTTCTCTGAATTATACTGAATGACCTACAGAAACTTGCAGAAACTATAGAATTCATCATAGCCTTATAATTAGACATTACAAGTGAATACATTACCAGACAATAAGTTGATCCCATGATAAAGCAAACGTCTGTCTTATCTGTCTGTGTCATCGGTGTTGTGGGAACCTGTTGGATTCATGCGGCTGGTTTAACTGCAGCTCTGATGTATGACCTCTTGGAGTTTTGCCGTTTTGTTCCTTTTGAGACGCGACAGTTTGAAGAAAGCTGCTCAGAGTTTATGTTGCCCTCCAGCTGAGCGAGCAAGTTTTTCCACAACAAGGTTTCAGAGTCCCACAACAGGAACTGAAAAGGTAAACAAACAAAAAACTGTTTTCAAATCAAGCAAATTTTTCATTTGATTTTTAAAACTAATAAAAAAGAAAAAAATGTTGCAAACACAGTGTTTTGTTTAAGTATTTAGACTTGATTTTTGTATTTATGAATTGCATGTGTTTGATCTGAATTGGATCTGTGTATAAAAACGGAGTCCCTGATTTCTTTTTTTAAAAAAATGTCTGCTTCATTGTCGTCTAATAAACTGCTTCATAACCGTTTGCAGCTCTCTCTGTGTCCATCGCTCAGTTTGTGCTTTGACACTGAGGTTACTTGCTTGTAGCAGAGCAAGTAACGGCTGTGTAATGGTTTTAAAGGTAAACAGTACGTGGAGGTGGGTGGAGATTCACTGTCATAGGACAAATTATAAGTAAATAATATTTCTGTTGGAAGAGTTCACTAGCCTGCCACCACATGCAGCAGATGCAGAAATGACCTCATGTTGTAGTTTATTTCCTGCGTGTGTGGAGGTGGAGGTCACGGTGAGTTGATCACGAGAGGAGACGGAAACACAAAAGGAAATCAGCACTTCAGGGTAACAAAAAACACGAGAAACTCAAGATCTCGACGATTTTGGGGGGGAAAGAAAAGACAAAATAAATAAATAAATAAATAAATAAAATCTGTTTCTCCTTCCAGCTTTCTCTGGGCTTCGGGCCAAGCCAGGGGAGGAAGGAAGGAGGTAGAGGAGGAGGAGGAGGTAGAGGAGGAGGAGGAGGAAGAGGAGGAGAGAGGGGATGAAGAGGAGAGGGAGGGAGGAAAAGCGGGTGAAAGCAGGCAGGATCTGTGGGGATTGCAGGGGTGCATGGAACAGATGCAGAATAATTTAACTCTTCGTCAGCCAAACGGTTTCCCGCTCAGCGGGCTCTGCATTCAGCTGTGCTGATTAGAAACACACTCCAAAGCTTTGTTCCAAACAAAGAGATCTGCACTTCTCTCTCCGTTCAAAACCGCTGCTTTTATCTCGCTGTTTTTCTCCTTTCATTTGAAATCAGAGCTCGTTTAAGTCCTTGATCTCCGAAATGCAAAACTCTGCAAATTTAATTTATACTGACTGATGAACTTTAACAGATGTCTCTTTTAGAATAAATATTGAGTATGTTGAAATAAATTGTGTATGGTATTAAGATTTTGAAAAGTCTTCAAAACACTAAAACAGCAGAGACATTTCAAATGGCTACATTTCTCCTTCCTTCTCTTTAGACTCATTTTTAAGGGCCCCTTGGTAGCTCAGTTGGTAGAGCGGGTGCCCCACATACACAGGTTGTGTCCTCGCTGCAGCAACTCCCGGTTTGATTCCACCCTGCAACCCTGTACAACATGTCATTTCTTTATCTCTCCCCCATTTCCTGTCCAATCCTTCAGCAGTCCTATCAATACAGACACAAAAAATAAAACTAATTTTGCGCCTGGTGCACACTGCTTGATAATCAGGCTAATTTGGGACTTTATTTGTCTCTAAACAATTACATGAAGTGCCCTAATTTCTGGGAAGATTATCTTGATAGATAATCCTGTGATGAAGAGTTGAGATTTGATCTGCTCATCAGCTAGTCCTGGCTTTCCAGAGTCCAGGACACCCTGCAGAAAAGCGAGGACAAGAACAATCCAACGATCAAATTAAGATGACAAATTACATACTCACAACTGAAAGGCTGTAACACAAAATAAATATATGAATGTCACACTGTCTGACGGGATGTTAGGTAACTGCAACTATCTGAAAAACTGTGCGTTCAGTTCTTCCTATAACCTTTAACTGGGTTGTTTCTGTATGAGTGAACGGCGTTTGCAAGACCTTTTTGAGTTTTTCTGATGCATTTTATATGTTTTTACTAAATACGGCAGCAAAGGCACAAAGACAACAACACAGTAGTTGATATTCACATCCACATACTGCTGGAACAGAAATCCTAGTTTTTACATGCGTGATGCAGCGCCGCTCTCATCCCTCTCTGCACCCCCAGAAGAGACATCATTTAGAAAATGCAGGATAGACCGAGTCAGGTAAACATCTACGACGGCTGGCACTCTAATTATGTATGCATGGATGCTCCTCTGCCTGAAACGCTTGCTGCACTGTGACTGCACCTCACAGCATTTAGCACGGTGATGGAAATATGAAATGGGGACATCATGCAAAGCAAGTCTCATCCTTAATTTCCGTGCAAATATGACAGTGTACCCCTCACTTTATACTTTTAAAAAGTCTCTTCTGTAGGAATGAGGCTGTGAGTTTGACATCTAGTTCCTGTCATTTTACCTTCACATGTGAGAAATGAGTGCATGATCAGTGAGCAGCAGTTCTCCTTAATCCATAAATGTTCCTGCGAGATGCACGACACGGTGACTCAGTTTTTCCAACTGTCATTAAATCAGTTAACAAAACGGAAATAATCAAATCCTTTCTATTCGTGGATCGGAGTTCAATCGGGTCCTTTGTTGTGTGTTTTGTGTTTATGTGCGTCGCTGACAGTCGCCATCCATCATCTGATGGAGGAGATTTGTCGCACATTGTGCAGTTTTAAACATCGATGCCTCTGTGGTTCTCTCCGGTCAGAGATGTGATGTTTATTTTGCTGTGGTGTGCTTTATTTAAACTGGAACACACAATAGACATCAGATTCAACATGTTGCGCCGCAGTTATTCCAACTTGCACTAATGTCGATCACTAGCTTGTTTATCATACGTTTGCAACAGAAAGACGACTCTCCACAATGTTTTCACAAACGTTAAACTCTTAAAATCAAATTATGCAAGATTTTAAAAACAAAACAAAAACAAAATAATGAGCTTTTTTATTTAAAAAAACAAACTCTCAAATCAAGAATAGGGCAATGTTGTGATGATTAAATATTCTCTTTATCTGTGTTACTAAATAGATAGAGAAATGTATTCTAAACATTTTTGTAACAAAGTGATCGTACGCTTGACTTGAGTGGAATCCCCACAATGCAATGCTTCAGTGTCTCGCACCTCACTGTATACTGCACAGAAAAAGAGAAGTAGTCTCTACCCATTTGTCCAAGATGCAGAACAGGAAGTGCTGCAAACACAGATAAGACTGTGAGATCAAACCGCAGTAATTAATGTTAGTTTAACCAAACATACTAAAAGTTTCACTGTCATGTGGGTGGGGCTTTAATTCTCATTTTGCCGCGTGTCATTGGATGTGTGAAACTTTAGCGATGAGACTGACGTCATAGAAAACAGACAAAAGTGAGAGAAGACATCAGTGAAGGAAGCACACGAGTCAACAATGCAAAGCTGCAAACCCAACAGGCGATGTTAGCATTAAGCTTCCAAAATACTGTTGATTCAAGGAGAATTGAATCTTGATCTTCAGAAAAAAAAAAAAACTGTCAACATGGTTCATCCACCCAGTGTAAAGAATATACCTCCTCTTGCTTTGAGATGACATAAACCTCACGCAAAAGATTTGTTAACAATTCAAAAGAAAGTAGATATTTATATTCCAAATGCGTAAAATCTGAGAACGAATACAGAATCATAGGAGTTTGATGACAAATAGGGAGACTGAAAAGGCAATAATTAGGTTCCTCAATTTTTAAACATAATTTAAATAAAATGTTGGACATGAGCAACAACATGCTTTGTCAATGTAA
>JAQLOL010000012.1:2310078-2332357 GCA_029783665.1 Naso thynnoides
GCTGCCGCGATAGCTCTCAGACAAACCCGGGAGAGAGTCGCTCGATTCGCTTGCTTGACAGCTGCAGGGCCAATGGAAACATGCACGGGGCCAGCTGCGCTAGGCTGCAGCCAATGGAAAAATGTGAAATGCTGAGCTGCTACTGGATCCAAATGGTCAGGTTAGGCTGGCTGCAGCAGCCACACCGCCGCCGCTGCCGATAAACTTCCACTAAATATAAAGCTGTTTGTGTTTTGGCTGCTGCAGTGGCCATTTTAGGTAAGAAGCGGCTTTTAACTTGTGAATGCGGCGTGTCTTTGTGGGTAGGTGCGCGCACGCGTGCGTGTGCGGTGTCTAGACCGGACTGTGGTGGCAAAACAGTGCGGGACTCCGGCATCCAGACCGGATAAACTCCGCGGACCTGGGTCGCTTTATGTGGATTAAAAGGCTAGATATTGCACGGAGCTCCACTCCTCCTCCTCCTCTCATCCCTCCTCCTCCTCTTCCCTCTCCCCACCCTCCTCTCCTCCCCTCAGCTCCCCATCTCTCTCTCTCTCTCTCTCTCTCTCTCTCTCTCCTCTCTCCCCTCCCTCCCTCGCCTGCTAATTTTTTATGCATTTTTCTAAACTGTCATGGCGATTTTGTGTCCTTGGAAATAAAAAGCGCCAGTGTTTTTCGGGCTAACCGGGAGGATGTCTCGCCGGTGAGAGCGTGTGTCCGGCGTCCGGAGCAGGTGAGCGGTCCGCCGGGGAGGGTTTTTCTGTGGAGAGATGTCCCCGAGAAGGAGTTTTAGCGGCTGTCCACACGTGTAAGGAGAGGGCTGTTATAATGTATTTACAACAGCGATGCAGTGACATTACAGAGCTAGCGGAGAATGCTAGCTCGCGGTAGCAACGGGCGCTAACATGAAATAGGACACAGTGTCTCCGTGTCTCTGTAGGTGTGTGCTGAGTGTGTTTTGTGTTTTTCATCCCAAGTCGCCGTTTTGCTCGCCGGGAACTTCTTTTTTTCCTCCTTGCTAGCTCTCCCAACTTGTGACAGTCCGGCGGCTCGCAACATTCAAGCTAGCGGTGTGCTAGCCCCTGCGTCTGCTAGCGTTCGTTACAGCCACAAACCCTCTAAAGGGTGTAAGCTAGGCTGTTAGCTTGTTAGCACCCTGAAACATTTTGTAGCCATAGCAGCCAGGTGTGTGTGCGGGGATATCATGAGTCATGCAAGTACATGGAGTCAAGTGCCAGACTGTCCGTGTACCCACACATTTTCATCTGGCCAGGTGTGACCCCCCCTGGGTAACATTTAAAGGGTGTACAAAGAGCTAATCCCAATCATTGTGATGAGATTTAAAGGATAATTCCCCGGATTGTGAATATGAAGAACAAGTTAATCCTGTTAAAGTTAAATGGCTTCCCATATTGACACTTCTGGGTCATGACTTTGCTGCCATTATGGCTGCAGGATGCTTTGTCCATGAATTTGGTCTGCACAGATTAAAAAGAAGACAGTCCTCTATATCTGGCAAATCTCCAAATTTAAAATGGGAATGTATTTAATTTCCTCTGATCTGCTCTAATCTAGAGGTGTCGCCTCTGGGATATAATGTGCTGAGAGGTTGCCAGTTCGATTCTCAATACTACCCTGGTGTTTCCAGGATGGCACTGTTGCAGTGTTTTCAGGTGACCCAGTGGTTCGGCACTTCTTCTTCTTCTTCTTTGTTCTCTTTGTGTTTGCATGTTCAGCTTGTGTCAGTGTGTCTGTCCTTCAGCAGCAATAAGACATGCAGTCCAGACAGTTTGAAGACTGATGAATGTGTCTGTCTCTCTGCTTATTCATTGTGTTACATCAGAAGTTCATCAGAAGTCACTTGGGGGGGGGGGACAAAACTTTTCCCCCCTTTTTTTTATAGAGACATTGTAGACAGCCATGTATAAATTATTGCACATTGAGTTGGTTCTGCTTCATTACATCAATGGAAAAAAACAATTAAAAGGATCCTCTGCAGTATTGTGTTCATACTGATGCAGGAATATTGCACCATGGGAGATGTTTGCAGCGGCTGTTTGCAGAGAAAACGACATCAAACTGAGAGTTAAATGCTAGCTAGTGTTGGCGTGAAACGTCTGAACTTTGTGCTACAGCACAAATTTGGTTGTGAGGGTGTTTCAGTAGCAGCAGTTGATCAGTTTTGTTTATTATATGACAGTTAATACCCATTTTTGAACCGATACAGCTCAAAGACGACTCTCTGTGCATTTCTGAAAGCCACTTGTGAAAATTACACAGTGCAGTTGACTCCTTCCTGTTATTTTGCCGATTTTCCTTTATAATTTTTCAAACTTAATATGTGAACTTGAGGAGGCAGGGTTTCACTTGACATCTCACAGCAGACACTTTCAAGATCCACCTGTTGTATGGAAGTGCAAGGACAAAGACGTTCGAGCAGATTCACAATAATTTCTATACAAACGACCTGTTTTCTGCTTTTGAATTGAAGTAATATGTGATCATCTCCTTCAGGATTAAAAAAAAAAACAAAAACCCTTAAAATCAGTTTAATGTTTCGTGATAAATCAGGTCAGATAACAAGCAGCGACATCTGCACTGAGTGGCCACTTTATTAGGTCCACCTGTGAGGAAGCTCCTAGCCACAGTTTTTGTCGATGCGGTCTAAGATGTTTTGAGGTGATATTATTAAAGTTGGAGTTAGTGGTGGTTGGTGGCATTGCACTGAAACTTATTCTTCCCACCTTGTTTAAAACACCTACCAACACAGTGCAGCCCAGTTCAATATCCCTGCAAACTACAACCTAAACCAAAAAACAAACAAACAAACAAACAAACAAAATCGTAAGATGAAATCTCTCTGACGGAATCAATCATCAGTGTATTTGTAAAGGCAGAATTACTGAGCTGTTGTTTGGGATTGCATCAGATTTTTCAGTAGCCTGTGAGTATTCATTACAGATGGCTACATGTTAGTAGATAAATCAGTTAAAAGTTCTACTTGCAGAAGGTAAGCGATATCAATATGTAGAGCTGAGCAACACATCTGTGTATATAATAAATGTATAATAGGCTACACATTTTTTTCAGCATTACAAGCATAAAGTACTATCTCTATATAGAGTGCCATTATATAGAACATTTTACAGCTTAAGTTTGCTTTCTGATGACTCATCTTCACACCAAACCTTTTGATCTGTCTGAATCATTTAACACAAATAAACATTATGACATTTTGGTTACAGGGTTTATATGCACACTGAGCCTGCACAGTGAATGACTAATCACTTTGTTGTTTCTGATATAACGGTCAAAAAGACACCGAAGCTGCGCTGCGGTTGCATATTACAAACTAACAAGGGCTGTCTACCGAATAGTTCAAACTTACAAAGCTTCGATCGTGACGTTGACATTTGATTTCTAAACCAATATTTGAACACGTGGCATATGTCATGGGGCTTTGTGGAGTAATGTGAGGAGGGCCGGGCGGAGCAGATGGACAGATGCTGGCTGACAGTTGCTAATGCTGTAAACACCAGAAATTATACCAGACTCTGCTCCGATCCGCAGTTGTTTTCTTGTGGAAAGATACCTCAGAGTTCATGTTTTAAACTTTCGAAACTGAGAGTGTGTTTTTTTTTTTTAATTTTTCTGCAGCAGCAAGCTGCAGAAGTGATGCCAACCTGTGCTGTGATTAGTCTCCCTTCATTGATTACTCACTGAAAGGGAAATTCACATGATGAACATATAGAGAGGAGAGGCCAAAAAAAGCGACTCAGAGGAAGTAACTGAAAGGACTCAAGTCTGATGACTGTCAAGTTCAGTCAGAGGCTGAACTACAAACAAACACACTGTCAGTCTCTGCTTTTGCTCGCAAGCTTTATGGCTAATGGACAGTGCTACGGCCGTTTGATGTAAATATTTATGAATGATCCCGCAGCTACAATATGAGGCCCGACATTCAAAGCTTCATTTGAAAACCTCAATAGAAGCTTTAGATTCAGCCATCACACTGCAAGGCACATAGTGTTAATCTTCAGCGGCAGAGATTTGCTCCTTTGTGTCTGCACTGTGGGAGAATAGTGTACATCAACAATACACTCAAAGGATTTTTTTAGTATCCATATTGACTGTTTGGACTGTACTTGTCTCTTTCTCAGTGTGATTGCGCTACATACTGAAAGCCTGCTTTGAATTAGTGTGTAGGCCCAGTATAAATTTGGGACAGAGCTAAAGACTCGTGGACTCCAACATTTAACTGAAGAATCGCTGAATAAGTCAAAAGTATTTCTTGTCGGTGGAACACCACTCTGTTTTCTCTCTTTTAATACTTTATTGTGCCAATACATATTGTCATTACATTTCCATTTGTTTAGCCATTTTGACATGTTTGGGTTTTCGCTTTTCACAGTCCTCCACCAGTGCTCAAAACACAGTGATCCGCTGAATAGTCAAAGTGATGAGTGAGAGAAGAGGAAAAAAGGGAGCAACAAAAAAAACAGAAAAAGAAAAACAGAGAGGAATTTTTTTTTTTTAAATACGAGACTGCAACATCTAACTGAAGAATTGGTGAATAAGTCAAAAATATTTCTTGTTGGTGGGAACACCACTGTGTTTTCTATCTTGAAGAATTTCAGCTGAAAGGACAAAACACGCGGACCGATTGCAGGTACTTCGTTTAAGGCCCAACCGACATGGGATTTTTGGTGCGGATGCTGATACCTGTACTTGAAAGTAAGAAATTTCAGACATCAGTATGGGGTGATATTTTAATATCCACTGAATGTGGTTATCAAGTACTTGTGACAAAGACGTAATGGAGACAGGATATGTTACATCTTAAACTTTATTCCAAACTTAGGTGCACTGAATAGTAAACATTTCACTTGTCAGTTATTAAATAAGGAGTTGCAAAATATGTAATTATACTATTTTAAATCACTTGTTGGCTGCTATGTGATAGGCTGTTAAATTGTGTCACAGCGCACCGCTCCTGTCGCCTAGTAACTATGACACTGCAGTTAACTTGTGTTCACGTAAGGAGGGAGCCAATACATTTTAGTTGAGTATTTTAATACTTACATTTAAATACGTATTTCTCTAACTGTCACTGCTTCGTTCCTTATGTTGTTTGCTTGAAAAAAAAAAACAATGTAAAAAAACCTGCTTTAATAACAGCACTTATTGGAGAACATGTATGCCGATACTGATATATATTTGCGACAGGTCAATATTGACCAATAATATCGGCAAATCGATAGATTGGTCGGTCCCTAGATGTTACTAATGCGAATGCTGTCCTGTGAGGGAGAGGGAAATGATGAACAGTCGTGCTTGGGGATGATATGAAACCGTAGTGCCTAATGTGAAAACACCCCAGATCTTCACCTTTCAGCACATAAATCTCAGCTTTACGTATCCATCCAGTGGGTCTCAAATAGGATCCAAGCGAAGCCTGTATTGATGGTTTAGAATTGAATCAGAGTGTTTTGTTAAAGCAACCAGAAAATTAAACAGCTAGGCCGGGTTGCCTAAAATCTCTCTGAGTTTTGCTTGGGTGATAGTCTTGAAAAACAAAGCTATAAAAGATTGGATAATAAAAATAATAAACTAAATTTTATTAATATGGCACTTAAAAAGTGCCGTGCTGTCATAGGAACAGGAACATGCGTCAGCTTCTAAAAAGGGAAAAACTTCACAGCTTCAGTGTTTAGCTGCAGGTGTTGCCAGTGACACGTTACTGTGTCAAAAAAGTTAACTTTAATACCTAAAGTGAACCGAAGTTCACACAGCACGTTTCACACGGTCTGAGCTAAAGTTTTGTTGTTGTTTTTTTTCTTTTTTAGCAAAGGTAAATAGTGGGATGAGAGAACTTCTCTCTGAGCACACACTCGCTGCTGTTAGCAGGATGGTTTGTGTGTTATTTATTCATCTTCGGTTTGTTGCTTCTGTGGGTGGAGACGGATGAAATTTGTTCTAAGCAGACGGGGTGAATCTCAGTTTAGTGTCTCATTTAGTGTCAATCAGCATCTTAATTAGCTGGAATGGAAGGCTCCCCTCTTTTTTTCATCACCTGCTTTGTGTTTTAGGCTGAAAAGGCAGATGCGCTTTTACATTAAATCATAAGTATTGTGCAGTACAGATACGTAAACGTTAGTTATACCATGGTCTTGGTGAATACTCAGTTCCGATTGGCTGGAGGGTGTCATTTAACGTTTGATATGTGGACACCCATGGAACTCCTCAAGTAGTCCCAGTGAAACAGTCTGTTCACTCTTCCAAATTAACGCGCTTCAGCTGCAAACTTTGTGATTTAGGAAATACAGTAAATGAAAAACTTTGCACATCGTACTTCGAACACTGTGGTCCTGCAGCGCAATATCCTCAGAGTCACCACAGGATGATGCTTGTAAGACATGAGCTGCAAGAAGTAGCCTGCACTCTGTTATTACTCTGATATTAGTAAAATAAAGTGGTTGAACTAAGTATCTGCAGGCTAAACGGTCAGATGTTCAACAATGGTTATCTCATGAAAAGGTGAGTGAGCCCCGTGTTTGATTTGAAAAAAGTTAGTAATTGACTTTATGTGTGTTAAACAATTTCACTGTCCAGCTGTTCAGCCCTGTGACGTAACTTCAGGCTGCAGCCGACAATACAGATGTTCAACAAAGTTTGTTATGGATTTGGGGACAGTGGCATGGCTGACTGGCCTGCTAGACCTGTTGTTAAACATTCAGGCCAATCACATTTACTGTCTGTTCACTGCGCAATGTTGTTGACTTTGACTCTAGCTAGCATAGCATTAGCTCTCTGGCTAACAGCTGGGCGGACTAGTTGATCCCCCGTTGCTACGTAGTAGCTGTGGCTCGTCCTATTTACTGGAGTACTGAACTACGTTTTCTTTACAGAGGAACCTAGTGGGATTGAAAAGATTATTCCAGTTATTAGTCGAGCTCTCAGGTGTTGCCAGGAAAATGGAGTTGTTGCTTATTTAAAACTTTCTATTTTGACCGCAGGATTCATGAAAATATAAATTATTGTTTTGCTAGGTAAGTAACCATGGTATAAGCGGGATAATGCCCTCTGAGATGTCCATAATCTGGAAAGAATGAACTTTGCGAAAGGACAGGTCATGCCTCCATGTCATCCATTCATTCCTGATAAAGGACACCTCAGTGGACACTATACCTTACTTACCATTAGTGTGTTTTTGCTGTCTTGAATGAGCCCTATACATCTACAGAGGAAGTTAGACACGAGGCTGATCTGGTCCAATATCAGTATCGGGTCTGATATTGACTTAATAGCTAGATCGGGTATCGGTGATAATGGGTATTCACTTTGGTTCTTTGTGTGCAGCACACATTACGTCATGCTATGGCGGCCACGGTTACATGCTGCTGCAGGCCACTCAGTCTGTGCAGCAGCAGCAGCGACTTGCCAGACACGGTGAAACTTCACTAAAAATATGACGAGATAAGGAGATTTCACCAGCAGGACATTGGCGGAGGATTGCGTTTTAAAGTGAAACACAAAAGGCACCTAATAAACAACATGTTGGAACGAAAAAAAGAACTTGATAACTTGAAAAAGGAAGTTTGTTAGCTCACCTGTAACATTAGCCTGCAGCCATTCATTTAGCGTCACGTTAGCAGCTCCATTCTCGTTCCATCACTTTCACAGACGGTAGGAAAATACTCCCAGACGTATTTAAAACCGATCTGCAACAAATGCTGAAAGTGACCTTTGTTTTGCTCCGCAAAACACATTAGCTACTGAAAGCACATAAGCTACTGAAACACTGTATTTCCTGTGACCAGCCGCCTTCAAAATAAAAGTCAACTCGCATTTCACAAGGTAAATGCTTCTCATATGAAGCTGCAGCTGTAGGAAATTTTCGGTTTACATTAGCAGTAACGTAGCACAGCGCTTTTTCAGAATTGGATTACGTTTTCATAGATTTCAGTTTTTCAGCTGCTGTTGCTCTATTTATAGTGTTCTATTTAAATTCTTTTAATCCTGCTAAATTATGATTGTGCCTTAAGTTTTAAAGAAATTTAAATAAAATCATCCGCTGGTCTGTTAAGTCACACACAGCCGCAGTTTGGATGTTAGCGTTAGCTAGTAACGTTAGCGTCAAGAGGAGGGGCACTTGCCATTTCTTGTCATAAACTACAGCCAGCAGAATCATTTCTGCTCTGTATCTCTTATGAAGTCCAAGAAACGTTGGAAAACTGAACCACGTCGTGTCTGTGTTCATAACACAATTCTGTGGTGTATACAGTCGTGTTGTAAGAACTCAATGTTTTCACACACAGCATTGTTTTGGGTGCCACGTCTGATTCAAAGTCCAAACGTCGGGACGTTTGTGCCTTCAGGACGTCAGTGACGTCAGGAGACTGTCAACGCTGATGCTGACACAGCGTCACTAACCTGAAGAGTTTCAAATTTTTTGTTTAATTTTTAATAATATTTTAATTTGTTTACTTTTGCTGAGCCTGCAGTTAGTTAACAAAACACATTACCCTACATGTAATTCTTACAGTTTAATTATTCATAAATCAAAGTGAACTCATTTTGAGGAGCCAGGAACCAAATATAAGCCGACCTTATGCTGGTTAGCAAAACTGTGGCCCTGAATGTGCCGTGACGTGTAAAATACTGTCAACCAGTATGAACAACTAAAGAATCGTGATAAAATCGAGAACGAGATTCTGCCATTAAAAAATGATGATAGGATATTTTTGCATCTTGCCAAGCCCTAGTTGCAGGAGAGTTTAATGCGATCAGTTGGAGTGACAAGTTGTGCAGTCTGATCTCTCGTCAGGCGCAGTCGTTAAATGTCTGACCCCGAGTTTTTCAGTCGTCATAAAAAAATCTGCTGAAGTCAGTCGGTTAGTGTAACTCCCAGTCTATTCAGAATCTTTTCGTGTTATGAAAGTTGTTCAGCGTAGCCCCAGATTTAGTTACTGCTAGATGTCATTAAATCCTACACACCGGTCCTTTTAATTCCGCGGTGATGATCGAACTACACTAAAAAGAGAGGAATCAGGGAAATTGTTGGGTGTATTATATGTACTTAAAGATTATTTTAGTGCACAGATAACAAACAAATGTAATGAACAGATCAGTCAGTCAGCATGGTGAGAGTTTGCTTTAACATTCTGAGGCCACCAGTGTCCTTTTCACCTTTAATATTTATAGTATTTATCAAACAGGTGATCCTAAAAATCTGTAACAGAAAGTAAAAGTGTTTAGTAAAATATTTGTTGGGCTGACTGAATGAAACTGATAGCAGTTGATTTGTGCTTATTTTAAAGTAAGAATTTTCAAGTTAGAAAGGACACAGTCATGTGTCCTTTTTGTTCCGTTGTGTAATTAATTGTAATATGTTTCATGTGTTTTACTGTTTGTCAAACAAACAAGCTGTTTGAAGATATCTTTGGCTCTGGGAAATTGTGTTGTTTTCTGTTTGCTTATGATTTTATTTTGAATAATTAGTTACTTGTACCCCCCTTCCAAGCAAGTTAATTAACAATAAATATTAATGTACCCTTAAACAGGACCGTAAGGTTGGAGAGCGTTTAGAAGTTGTCTAAAAATGTACACATTACCTTTATGAAGGTGTCTGCTGTAAGCTGCAAGTCCTTCTCTAAAACTGTAAGTGAGGCTTTGGTTTCAGTCTGATGGTTTGGTTCAGTGAGCTGAAAGAGCTGATGGTTTCAGTTGTGACCTCAAATATAGCACACAATCATCTAAATATGTCAATGTCACAGCAGCAGCAACAGACGGGGTCAGCTGGATGCTCGGCCTGATGAAAGAAGAGAAAATGTGTCAGCAGGAGATGCTGCAGAGGTTATGATTTGGAGGTGATTATTGATTTATCTAATTAATATGAGAAGTCTCCCTGTGTTGTCACCAAGGCTGCCATTGACAACACTGTCCGCTCCTTTGTTTGTCCCCTTGTGGGAGCGCCGTACAGCTGAAGCGGGGACACAGCGAGGAGGAGCTGTGTTCCATTTTCACGATGCACTCCCCTCTTTGTGCACGCAAGCACACATGTTTGGAGAGAACGGGGCTGAATTTGGTTCTGATTTAGCGCAGCTCCTCCTCCTCGTTCCTCCAGCGAGTCGCCTCTTATCTCATTCTGAGACGCCGTAACCGACGGGCTCTTCTGCACTTTTGTGCAAGGGCAAGTGTCTGTCCAAAGGGAACAAGGTCACTGAAAAGAGAACGGGTCCCTCCACGGAGACAGCCGAAAAGGTTTTGTGTCTGGGACTGCTGAATAAAGTCTGCTGGTGGCACTCACTCTTACAGGTGATGGAATATAAATCCTGGAGACTTTTTTTTCTGGACATGATCTCTTTGCCATATTAAAACAGCATTTTGAATATTCTGCATGTAATATACAAACAAGTAGGGATGGGCATGATTAATCGATGATCGATAATTGATCGTTGAGGATTTTGTCGATCACATTAAACTTCTATCATCAAACGTAATGTAAATAACCTACAGGTTGTGTTGTGTTGTGAGTCTTAGTTAGTTTATTTCAAACCTGAAGAAATAAACAAAATAATCACCATGTGGTGACAATGAGACTTCTTACCAGAAGGGGGCGATACTACTTCTAGGAGATGGAGCCTAGGACCTGCTGTCATGGCTGCCGCAGATAGACAAAGTTTGGCGTGGTACCCGTTTCAAATTAAAAAGTGACAAAGTTTGTCGTAAACGCTGCAGAGTCTCGTTTAAGTACAACGCGAGAATGAGTGATGCACGATTGAACAACTTGAACAAAGCAGCCATGGTTAACGTCCGTGCATGCTCCTCTTAACCTACAATCACATCTGTCTGAGCACCGACGAGCCGCGATGCACAACAGTAAATGATGTTTTTGGATAAAGGTATTATCATATAATATGATTGTTTGTTTTTGAAATGTTTCGAAAGAGGCTCAGTTATGTTCAGGTGCGTTGTGGCGTCGGAGGCTCGCGCTTGGCTGCTTTCACGTTACTTGCGCTGCACATCTTTTTTTGTTAAACAGTTGAACTTTAACTGCCTTATTTTGTTGGACTGTAAGTTCTTCTTGGAATAAAGATTTAATTTAGGAAAAACGTGCTGTTTTTTTTTTCTATTGTAAGGTTTTTTGTCCACATAAAAAAATAATGATTAAATTGATAATTGATTGTTAATTTCCCGATGATTGATTAAGGAAATTTCTTCAAATGCCCATCCCTAATTTGTACATTTGTAGAAGGTGGGCAGACCTCTGCTAATGTTGAGCCGTCAAAAATAGACCGATATGATCCGTTTAATTGTTGATTGATGATGATTTTCTTGGTTTAGATTTTGGCAGATTAAATTTCAGAAAAGTAAAAGTGCTCGCCACATTTTGTAAGACCCAAGGGGTTAGGGTCATGTCTTAAAATGGATTGTTTTGTCTTGACCAACCACAACAACTTAGTTAAGTTCCCGAAAATAAAAACAAAAAAAGAAAAAAAAATCTTCACATTTGGGAAGCTAAGAAACTGGGATTTTTCAAAAAGATTTGTGCTTTAAAAAACACAAAAACTAAAGCATTTGAATCGACTCATCATTTCAGCTCTAATCTCAAAGTAGAGAGCTCAGTATGGAGCTGCAATCAATCAGTCAGGCAATCAGTCAATCAATTAATCAATTTTTTTTTAGCGGATTTAGGTCCATAAAAATATAAGAAGATACAAGACAGGATAATAAATACATTGAAATACATTAATATTTTCATTTATTCATTTTTTCTATATCACGACAGCTCAATTCTATAAAAAGTCGTGTAAATTTGAAATGTCGCCTTTCTTGTAAAACTCACTGGTGTGTGTTTCTGTTTGTGTGTTTGCTGCTGAATAAGTGAGCAGCAGGTGGTTGTTTCATTTCTGAGACAACGTGCGCTTGCTTTAATATTCATGAGTGACAGGTGTGTTGGGATAAAACAAAGTAAATAAAAAAAGCCTCCACATGCTGTCTTCATCACTTAAACGCTGTCATTTTTGGTTGGGATTTTTAGCTAGAACAGGAAGTCCTCACCTCATTTACCCTGTTTGCATTTTACGCCTTTCTGTCATGTGTAATTACTTCAGGGCCGCTGGTGTTTGTGAGTGTATTTGCTGCCAGGGCATCAAGACTCTCACTGTCGCTCTCTCTGTTGTGATGTTGGGAGGAAGTTTGCTCTTCTGTATCACCTGTTGGATTGGCACGCTGACCAAATGGCTCAAATTCAGATGTGCTGTATTTTATCTTTCAGGAGATAAAAAACCCTGCTGGGATGTGATGTGATGCTATGTGAGCTCATCATGATGCCAGAGTGAGCAGTGGGGGGTTCGTGGGGCTGTAATGGGAGGGATTATAATCTATCACGAGTCCATTTCTTTGTCATTTTTATGACATTAAAACGATAAAAGATTGCTGGCTTTAAACATGGAGTGGCAATAAGGGATAAAGAAGAGAAAAAGAGAGAAGGAGGAGGTGGTGAAATGTAGCAAAGCTGTGCTGTTGAATCAACAACCTTAATTTATTTTCTACAGTTTAAACTGGTTTGAATTGAATATATTGAAGCATTTATTGTTTTTTTGTTGTTGTTTTTTTTTAAACTTCAGCTTTCTTGTAGAAAAAAATGATAGGGATTCCAGCAACACCAGGCGGTAATTCAATAACAGTCAACACAAATATTGCAGTTTTCCTATTGTGTTATTGATAATCAAAAGCTGATGATTCAATGGTTCCATTTCTTTCTTTGAAAAAACAAAACAAAACAACCCCCCCATTATATTATATTGGCCAATATCAGCGTAAGGCAGATATATCAGTGTCAGTATCCACTTATATGTTCGTCTATGTGCGCTGATATTAAAACATTTTATTTTTTTTTTTAAAGGCTGGAAAAATTGTTTGTACTAGTGATTTAAAATGGTGTTATTACCTGGTTTGTCCAGCAGATGGCAGTCTGATATCTAATAACTAATAAAGCCTCGTTTATGGTCACCTCAGTGTTCCCTGCGTGTGCCAGAAACGACACTGTTGTGCTCGCCGAGGCATTTATGGTCAGCTCACTGAGCACTTCAGACGTCATACACATAAATTATTCTGTGAATAAGCAAGAAGTCAACGAGTGTACGGGAAGAACGTCATCATGCAAAATGGCTACACTGTATACACAGCAGCTTTATGCTTACAATTGTGGTAAATTATACCTGCAGGAATAACACTGCTGCAGCGCACATGGAGTTACAAAAATTAAGAGGCACGTGACCAGTGGGCCTTTGCGGGCGTGATGATGTCACTTTTGGCGTGCGCACCTTGTGCAGGGAAGACTGTGGTGACCATAAGGGCTTAAGTGAATTGTTCACTGTTTAGTGAACTGATTTTAAGAAGAAAGTTGGTTTAAATGTAAGATATCCTGCCTCTATTACGTCTCTGTCACAAATATTTGATTACCACATTCAGCCAATATTATATAAATATAATATCAGCGGATAAATCTGATATCAAAGGCGTCAGCTAAAAAAAAAAATCCTGTATCCATTGGTCCCTAAAAAGTATGTATAAAATAATACATGTCACCTGTCAGTGGCCCTGCTTGGTTCAAATTAATGGGTGTTTTGCTTCCTTCATTGATCTTTTCCATTCATGATTTTAAGATTGATGGTGATTCACGATTAAGATGTTTAGTGTAATTTAAAGGAAATTTCTCTCACGATGTCTCCAATAGCAAATCATCATCATTTGAGTTTGTAACACTCAGCGGGTGTCCAGTATTCGCAGTTGTCCTCTTTTGGTACCAGCAGGCCAATCTGACCCCATTCCAGCCAGTCCTGGTTCAAACAGTGAAATAATATTAGATTAGATATAGATTGTTGTGTGAGCCCCATTCTACAAAACTAGTCTGCATGCTGAGCCACGTGTGCAGAAGACCACAACGCTCTGGACGGACTTAATGAAATGCACATGCACACGTTGTTTGTACTCGCAACAAAGACGGTTTATTTGATAAATATTAGTTACATGACATTATCATATTGAAACTATTAATTTTATTCGCTCTCTTTAAAAAAAAAAAAAAAAAGGGCTTCACATTGAGGTAAAACAAAAGACATGGAAGTGAACAGTGTCACAAGCCAAGGCTGAAGTAGTGTTGACTTTCAGTATGAGAGAAAGAGGAGGGACAAACCTTCACCTTTGAGCAGCGGTGAAAGACAAAAACTTATGTAGGATAATATATTTGTAGTGTAGTGCCACTTCGTTCTTAAAGTACTGTTCATGTACGCAAACCGAGTGCTTTATTCACAAATTCCACAGGCTCATTTAGTGTCTCTATGGCAACAGGAGATGAAGTGACGAGGGTATGATGCTGTGTTGTCCTGTTTTCACACTGGTTCACTCTCCCCCTGTGTTCACTTTCACTCCATGCCCTCCACATGACGCGTCCTTGCACATGATAGACATAACGCATTGCACAGACCCCGCCTCTCCGCATAGAGCGCCTTACACACTCCAGCGTTGGTGTCCCAGATACCCCAAAGCATTTCAGGATCAGACTTACTGGCTTGTTTTGGTCATATGTGCATTTATTGCTGCGCGATTCGCTGCTACATCTCTGAGATCACCTGGCAGTGCGTAGAGTGGGTGGTAATATGATGGATTTAGCTTTCAATTCTCTGTTAATGAGGATTGCATCAGTGTTAGTAGCGCCCTTTTTATCACCAATTACATCAATACAATATCATTACATCAACTTTCCCATTTTCAGGTTTTTCTGTGTGTTTGCAGGTGGTCTCGGGCAGGTGTGTGAGAAAAAATAAATATGCACAATCTTCCCAGACAGACGGTGTTCTTCACTAGCAATTAAATCACTTTGTTGACAGAATACACCTTGTGTGGTTTAAGGATTAATTGTCAGCCTTTAAAGATGGCAGTTAAGAGCCTGGTCTAAACTTCTGTTTAGATACTGCAGTTTTCTTTGATGGTGCAGTGAGACAGGTGGGAGTGCCTGTCTGTCTGTTGCTGCTGCTGCTGCAGAGGGGCGTGCTACAGATCATCGCTGAATGTCATGTACAGAGAGTGCAAAATATGAGGAACATTTGCTTTTCCACTGGAGCACAGACTTGTTCTAAATCTGCCCTCTTACGGAGAATTTGGGGATGAAGAAGTTAGAAGAATGAATGAATGATCATGGAGCAGCGGAACAGGAAAGGACAAAGCTTCAAATGATTGTGTTTTCAGGTAGCTTAAGTTTTTTGACCAGTTGAGGTTACTTAGTTAAGTTAGTAAAAAATGATCTACTGCCATGAAAGCATGAATATAATCTCTAAACAAACTTTTTACCTGGATTCAAATCAAAATAGGTTAACCCAGAATCACTTAAATTATCATATCATCAACTGTGCACACAGCTGCTTTCTGACAAGCTGCCTCTTTGTAAAGCATCTTTAGGCAATGTGTGATTCGTGATAGTGGGTAGGGCTGCACGATTGTGAAAAAAATATCTAATTGTGATTATTTGGACTGATATTGCGATGCGATATGAATTGGGATAGAAGAGGAAATTAGAATTTCTGAATCCTTATACTCATTTTCATTAAAAAATATATTAAAATGATTAGCTTATAGTGTGATTATTGCAGGGATCTTTAGCAAAGATGTTTTCTTAAGTCTGTAGAATGTGATGGATGGGCCAAGACAGCTCTGCAGCACCGCAGTATTTGAATTAAATGACATTTTTGACCCACATGACTCCTTTAACATAATTGCGCCTAGATGCAATTTGAAAATTGCAGTGGGCCGTATTGCGATGTAGATTAAATTTCGATCAGCCCTAATAGTGGGCTATATAAACAGTATTTCCCCTACCATTTCATTTAAATATTTTATTTACGGAATTAATGTGAATTGTATGTGCACTGGGCTTGCCGCAATGGTCTGTGTTCCCGGTGTTACAAAGTGGAGGGACGCACTTCCTATCCATGTCAATGGGTGGCTAGATTGAGGAACTTTTGGACTGGGCCCCTTTTGAAAGAGGTTTGATATCCAAACTGGTCAGTGCAATTCAAAGGGTGGCACCCCAGTCTTTGACCCATCTCAGGGAACATTGGGGTAAAGACTTAGGAGCCGGGATCTCATAAGATGTTTGGCAGCTTGCAACTGTAGGGATCCATTCAACATCTATCTGTGTAAGACGTGGATAATCCACAGACTCCACCTCTCAAAAAGTCAACTTGCTTTGATGTTCCGTGGAACAGACTCAAAATGTTACCGTTGCCATCAAGGGGAAGCCACCCTTTGTCATGTGTTATGAGTTGCCCAGCCCTGGCGCTACTTTGAGATTCTGACTTTGAGACTTTTTCATGTATTTATGAGAAGAAAATACAACCAGACTCAGTGATTGCAGTTTTTGCGGTAGCCCCTGCAGAAGTCTTACTGTCAGTAGTTCAGGCAGTTGGACTGACCTTTTCTTTATTGAAAGCTTGGTTAATATTGTTGCAATGGGAAACTAACAAGCCACCATTTCATTCTGAATGGATGGAGAGTGTTTTCTCATACTTAATGCTGGAAAATCTTAAATACTTTACTAGAGGATCAGTTATGAAGTTTGGTAACCATTCCTCTCGTACTTTAAGCATGAATTTGCATGTCAAAGTGGGCGGGGATTGGTGGGGTCCCATCTCCCTGATCCCCCCAGTATTTGATGACATGGGACTCCACCCATCCCCGCCCACCTTGACAAGTGAACCTGGGGGATACACTGATATATAAATAAATTTTTTTCACTTTACTTGAGTGGCTCTTTGTGTGCTGTTTTTTTTAAATAATACAGAAGGTTTGTCGATTTAAACCTGGGTTTGATGAGAAGAGAAAAAAATCATTTGGCAGCCAGACTTAGATTTGTCAGTCATGGTAGCAAAAACATAATTTTTCCTCCTGTTTATTGGTGGGTTACAAGTGAGTTGTGTCTTACATCTTGTTTTACGTTAATTCTCCATCTGCTTTTGTTCAATCTGCACGATCTGAGCTGCATTCCTTTGTATGAAAGGCACCACACCAATAGAGATTATTATCATAATTACAATTTTTATGTAGTTTGACTTGCTTGCTGGCACAATGTAAAGCACAAAATCCATCTCAGACTAGAGAGATGTGTCTGTGATTTTAGGAGGAGTTTGTGCTATCTGTTGTAAATTTATTTGTCATGTTGTTGTTGTGAAGTATGTAATGGGCAACACATGCCTGTCTTCCCGGAGAAAAAAGTGCGGAATAAATTTGTTCCACGTGGAGTCGGAGAGATACGGTTTTGTCTGTTGTCTTCCAGTACGTAGAGGGTTTGTTAGGAGCAACTTTGGCAGCACCCAGTAAAACCAGCCTGATATGTTTGGATGCTACAAATAATAGGGCTGTTACTATGTTATATCCTACAGTAGCCAGGTTTACATTAATTGTGAGGCAAATTTTTAACTTTTAACTTTTGAGATCTTACAAAAAAGAAAATGCGAATTATGAGTATTTCCAGCAACTGGTTTGGAGCAAAAAAAAAACAAGATTGCAAAGGGTAGTTTGGTCAGAAGGTGTTGGTGTAGTCAACATTACACATGGCTGTCATAACCAGTAGAAGAAGTAGAGGTTGTAGACCGCAAAAAAAAACTACTGTGGGATTCTGTTGCTGTTTTTCATTTAAAATTTCCGGTATGTTCTTCGAATGAGCTCTAGGAATACTTTGGCCTCCTCGTCACTCCGCACATGCATGTTGCTGCTGTTATTGGCCTTTTTTTTGCACGTTTTAGGAATATCCAAGAAGAAGAACAGCTTCTAATTCTGCTTCTTCTTTTGGGGAGCAGAAAAAGCAGATAAATAATCACTAGGTCGCAATTTCTTCGACAGCTGTTTCCATCTCCCATTTTTCTCATTAACTGTGTTTTTTTTTGATGAAGACAAAAAACACCTCAAGCAAGTGCAAAAACTTTTTCATAAAATTATGGACTTTTAATTTTTAATTAATTTTTTTTTTTTTTTGCTGTTTCCATTCTGCATTTCTAATGTGATATTTCAAAATGCACATCAAAATACATTAATGGAAATGGAAATAAACCCTTGCTGTAGTCGTAAAATTTGGATCTTCAGACATAAAAATCCTTGTGACTAAAATAAATGAATAAAAAAAATTTAGCGATTACCAAAAAGAAATTATTATCAAAATAGCTGCTGTTGACTCGGCTGCAAACACATTTTTTCAAGTATCAAAAATGTTTCTTTGTTAGAGCGTCCCAGCTGTGAACATGTGCTGCTCTTCTTTGTTTGGCTTGTTAAAATAGTTGTAAATGGGAAATCTTTTGGGAGTTTTGGACAGCTGATCAGACAAAACAACACTTCTAAAGGAACTTGTTATGGCAATTTTACACTGTTTTATGATATTTTATAGACCAAACAACATGAGAAAATAAGCAGCAAATTAATCAGAGAGAGAAATTATGGTTCGTCGCAGCCCTACTTTTGACACTGATTGATGGCCTGGTTGAAAAAAAAAACTTGTTGAAGCTCTGCAGAAAAGCATGTTCAGTCTAAGCTGAAACCTGTTAGTGTCAGTGTGTGATAAAATACTTTCAGTATGTTTTGGACCAACGTAACAAACATGGTATTCGCCTCTAAGGCAGAGAGCTGAGAGCTTATAGGAAGTTTCTGCGGTTGTCTTGTGGAACCACTTGCTGTCCCACTGTCTGACCTGTTTGTGATTGCTCCAACATACATCCAGAGACATTGGTGACCTGGCAGGTGTCAGTGGTTTCAAACATATAAATTGTTTTGTAGCTTTGTGCTGGAAGCAGAGTTTATTAACACAGGAAAACATTCACTATCGTAAACTTAAAGGGGGGTTTAAGGTTCAGTTGTTGCCTTTTTGCAGACTTTTGTCTCTTCGTGAGGGAAATGTTTGTTTCCACAAATCTCAAATTCATTCCAACCAAACTCGGTC
Source organism: Naso thynnoides (assembly GCA_029783665.1). Classification (NCBI taxonomy): domain Eukaryota; kingdom Metazoa; phylum Chordata; class Actinopteri; order Acanthuriformes; family Acanthuridae; genus Naso; species Naso thynnoides. Next base: position 2,329,049 of record JAQLOL010000012.1, read on the forward strand.
GTGGATCGGTTAATTTCCTGTGTGTGTAAATATGTGCGACTTGAGCTTCAGCCATTGTGTCCTGTCTCCTGCTCTGAGGTGTGCAGGCCGATCGAGACAGGTGTGTGAGTACAGATGTTAAGATTATTGGTCTATGAATGGGAACCTGCCAGACCAGGCAAGTCAGACACATGTAGCGTAAATGTTTATTGGTGCCCAGAATGTTTCCTGCCTCTCTGTTGCATGCAGCTGATGACTGTGATTCCCAAACTCCTTCAGCCTTATTAAAGGGACAGTCGATCCAAAAAATCAAGACGTAAAGGAGCTAAATTTAAAACTAGGGATGGGCGTGTGAAGAAATTTTCTTGATCGATCATCGGGAAAATTAACATTCAGTTATCGATCAGTCATTATTTTTTAAATATTAAAAATGCCTATGGCAGAAAATACAAAATGCAGCACGTTTTTCCTCAATTACATCTTTATTCCAAGAAGAACTTGTAGTCCAAAAACAAATTAGTCCAATCTTCTAAGACAAGACAGTTTAACTGAAACAGAAATGAAACATAAAAGCAGCCGAGCTCGAGGCTCCAACATATAAATGAGCCAACGCTACGATGCTCTTAAACACAACTGAGCCCCTTAGAAACAATTGCAAAAAAACCCCAATCATATCAAATGATAATAACTTAATCAAAAAACATTATTTGTGGTGGTCCACGGTGGCTTCTCCGTGCTAAGAAGGAGGTGATGGTGATGATCTCCTGAAAGTAGTTAAATGTCGCCTCCCTGTTGGTAAGATGTCTCATTGCTGCCACATCGTGAAATTCATTGCATTGCTTCAAGACTCACTCTACGCGACGCAACCTCTATCGGATACTTACATTTAATTGACAAAACTTTCACGTGATTGATAGAATTCTCAACGATCAATTAGCGGTCATCAATTAATCATGCCCATTCCTCATTGAGAACTGTTTTCTTAGAACTGAGAGAATTCCCTGATGTGCGCACGAGGCTGCTTGACTTATATACTGAGTTCCTTAGTCATCAGGTTAAAGGAACTCAGTAACTTTTGACGGGACAGCTAAGAAATTTGGACGGTAAATGGACGCCCCAAATAAGCCTGATTATCCTGCAGTGTGTGCCAGGCGCTCCCCTTGGAATATTTTAAGTTAAAATTAGTTTTATTTTTTATTTTTTATTGGTAGGGCAGCTGCAGAATTGAGAAGGAAATGGAGGGGGGGGCGATGACATGCACTAAAGGGACACAGGTTGGAATTGAACGCAGGGCCACTGCAGCAATGACATCCTCTGTACATGGGGCACCTGTGCTGCCAACTAAGCTACCACTTTAAGAATGAAATGAAGCACGTTATCATAAAATCTTGGCAGTTTCCACCACTTATAATGGCAACTATTTGAAAATCGTGAGAGCTTAGGGTTGTGTTCTGTGAGTTTCATTGGTCAGTGCCAGACTTTTTGTAGATCTCCTTTTTTGTCAGTGCTGGGTCTTGCATGTGTGTTTCTGCATCACAAATTGCCTTTTAGGGACAATATTAATAAAGTTGAGTTGATATATTTTGCCGATAATAAATAGGGCTTTAAGGATATAGGGTTTTTTGGGGTCGATGCAGATACAGATATCTGGAGCAAGAGAATTCTGATATCCCATATCTCTGCCAGTATTATATCAGCAGGACGTCGTTATTAAATACTTGTGACAAAAGCATGTGATGGTGGCAGGATATCTTACATTTTGACAAACTTTATTTTAGAAATCAGTGAACTGATCAGTAATTACTTCACTTACTGGTTATCAAGCATTTTTTTGGGGCCTCAAAAAACACTTTTAATAGCAGAGCATACTGGAGAACATTTAGGCTGATACCAGTAATACTGTGATAGGCCAATATCGACCCATAATATTGGCAAACCAATATATCAGTCAGGCTCCAATAATCGAGGGCTTTCCTTGTACTCATGGAAATTGTGAATGAGTTTCAGTTCTATTTTACAGAAGCATGAAGTTTGAAGGAATTCTATGGCTTTGGTCCCTGCATAAGACCAACCTCACTTGCTGTACGGCTACTGCACTTAAATTTCAAAAAGTGCTTCAGAGGCAATGTGGAGCTGTGTGAGAATGTTCAGTTCAGGTTATTTTGAAATAATTCTGTTTGAACAGGTCTGTGCTGTGTCATCACAGCCTAAAACCAGCCCCGGCAGCAACATTTCCACTAAAACCTCTGCGGTGGCCATTAAAAATCCCTCCCTTACACATGTACTCCTCTTCTGTCTAGCCGTCCCGTTGGTAATAATTCTTTCTTCTTAATCTGTCCGTGGGGAAGAAAATGCTACTGAGGGGACTGCACTTTGGATTATCAGATGTTTCTCTGGATTAATTGTTGCTTTAGCATTCCTAACACTTCTATTCTAAAAAAATGAGGTTGCTCTAAATCCGCTTCTGTACTGTGTGAGTGTGTTCATTGCTAAAAAGTGAAAGTATGCCATTCCAGTGTTGATTCATGAGAAGCACTCGTGCTCTGTTTCCAATTTATTACCATGGCTTGATTTGTTGTATTGATTTAGGCTATTTATTTCATTTGGTGGAAAGTTTCCAGCATGCCAAGATCTGTGCTGGTGATGTGAGCTGTGTATTCCTGCTTTTTTTTTTTTTGTTTGAAAATCTGGTCCTCAGATTGCCATTGTGACCTGCTGATAGAAAGATGCAAACAAACCAGCCTCCCTTCTCAATTTCCCATTTCAAGATGGAATTCAAAAGCAGGAGGATGATTTTCATAATGATCACAGAACAGCCCCCCAAGACAGCATGGCAGGGTGTAGGTTCTACAGGGTCTCAAAGTGTCCACAAACCACAAAGCTAACTATGATAGAAACTGCAGCGTGATGTTGGACAACGTGAGGCGGGGCAGACTCCAGTCTGGTGGCTGCTCTGCTGACGACTGTCGGTGACGTTGGCTAAACCTCTCCTGAACCAGACGGTGGTACAGCCTCCTCTACTGCACTCCCATGTGACTGACTCTTTGCCTTGAGATTTGGTAGTAAATTGAAAGTACATTTCAGGGATGTATGTTAATTTTTTTCTACGTAGCCCTGGTGCTACAGAGGTTGATAGTTTTATAACACAGGCCCAAAATGTGTCGCACTATTAGACGTCTCTAAAATCTCTAAAAACAGCCAAGTTGTGCAGTTCATCTCACAAACAGGTATGTGACGGGCCAAGGCCATGAATGTTGCATACAGGGCACACAAAATCCAGATGTAATCAACAAATGTTTCCAGACTATTTTTTTTTCTTTATTTGCACAT
>JAQLOL010000012.1:2332457-2344884 GCA_029783665.1 Naso thynnoides
AAGTGAATTTACCCCCCCCCCCCCCAAAAAAAAAAAAGAAAAAAAAAAAGAAAAAAGAAAAAAAACACTTTTTCCCCCCATTTTTTGATTAGTCTGCATTTGAAAATTCACACAGTAGAACAAAATGGTTTCCATTGTAAATGCACAGTTTTTGTTAAAAAGAACATGTTGTAATCTTTCTCTTTGTTGGACCGATGAATGACATAATGTGACAAAACACCAGTAGAGTAAAATACATGATCTGCTTTCATGAAAATGAATTACACCTTACAGAACAGAGTCTCGTTTTACATTACATTTTGTCCATATTCAATAAATGTCACACAGAGTACCTGAAAATTTGTGACAGTAGTTGAAAAGAACGTCTGTGTCAAAATCCTTCCTCACGCTAATATTCAAGCTAGGAAAGCAGCACTTGTAAGGAACTACTTTTTCAAGCATAATAACTTGGGTCTCCACGGCTCCCGGCTCCTCTCTCTCTTCCTTGCTCAGCAATTTTTGACTGAATAAATGCAGATGTTCTCTGTAGAAGGGTGAATTACCTATACCTACCAACTCTCACGCCTCCTGTAGTGTTTCTATACCCTGTTTCAACATGGATAACAGTGACTTGGGTTTAAAAATGCAGTCTGAGATCTACTCAAGTACACACATGGTCCGATTTAAACAACATTTGTAGAAGATTGGTGTTCTCAATCTCTTGCCCCGTAGCTTCATCATCTCTGTCAGCAGACAGAGGGAGCAGGAAGTCACCTGAAAAGCGTTTCCGTTTCCAGGTGTCCTCCAACCTTCCTCATGATTTCACGGATTGTTTCTGTTCAAGTTATTCTTGTATTCCGTGTTGCATTTGGATGATGGCGTGCTGTTTGTAATATTTATGAGTCAGACGGAGCAGAGTGATGAGTCAGAGTTTTTGTAAGTGGGAGGTGACACAGCAGTCTGTCGGCTAAGCACGAGGCCTCCATACTGCAGTGACAGGGGGCTAGCACTGTCACAGCAGGAAAACGTGATGATTCACTGCTCACCGTCATTATTTGCTGCTTTTAACCTCTTGATTATTATTATTTTTTAAAAATTTGATCTCTAAAAGTCAGTGATCGTCCTCTGTTGTAGTATTCACTCACAGCTCACAAACAAAACAAAGCTCCACTCTGTGTGTTGTGCCAGTCAGCATGATTTTGTGCTAACATGCTAAGCTAAGATGTCGAGCGTAGTAAACCATCTAAGGCATCTGCATGTCAGCAGTAGCACAAATAGAATTGTCAGAAGTGAAAGGTCATCTGATTTTCTTGTTAGATAAAATCCGTTTTTTTTTTTCTTTTGGTTTGTGCAGTAAGTGTTGCATTGTTTGCTTTTTAATTTTTTTTAAATTTGGCATTTGATGTGTATTTGACTTATAAAGATTAACTGATAGGTTTGATTGATAGGCTTAAAATGGATGAGCTCCACAATCAATATTTTATCAGGTACAGTAAGTTTCAATGAGTGAGGAAAACCAGCATTATAGAAAAGAACACAATCACTGAGCTGTGTTATCCAAACAGGAAAGAGTTTGATTGCGATCACAGTTTAAACGATTGTCGGCCTTCGGTGCATCACTACATCATGTTTGAGAAGAAGTTACAGTAGTCAGAACAGAAGAAGTGTGTCTGTTGTTTAATACATTTTGCATGTGTGCTGTTTGTTTGGTTTGTATCAGCCTGTGTACAGAACGGGGATGATAAGATTTTCGCTGAAACAGTGATGGAGTGCGTGCGCTGTCTTATCAACATTTCAATTGGCCATCGAGTTATCTGGTTATCCGGCCGCCACATCTTGAAACAACAGAACGATAGCGTCATCACGGCATGTGAGGGATGTGTAGAGGCAGTGAAGTCTGTTTAGAGAAGGCTGTGCTAGCATGCTGAAAGAATGACAACAAGCGGTGGATATTGTTGTTCACAGACACTTCAAGCATAAACAAAATATTATTGTGGAGATACGATGTTCACTTGGAGATAATGGGAGTGTTGCTGAATCTGCAGGTGTTCTCAGGAGCAGCAGGAGACAGGCGCAGCGTCTCATTGATGTTTTATGTCTGTGAAGAATTTCGTGGAGGTTTTCTTGACTTTATTATGTTTGTCACTTCTGTTAAAAGTCTGATTGATCATTTGATTAGTTTGCTTCAGTTCTGCGGCAGTTAGTATTTGACACCCTTCAGGCTTTGATGGACATTTTTGCACACGTGTGCAGGATTAACTGACCTAATTTAAAAATGTAGCTTTTCTGCCCCAGAAATACTCGTCAGTTTAATTCATTATTATTATTATCATCATATTAATGTACACATTCAGTTTACGTTGAAATAATTTGAATTAGGTGGGCTTGCTGCAGTAGTCAGTGTTCTCGGTGTTACACGGTGTTGCATGGTGGTGCAGCATGCACTGATTACATTACTTGCCGACTAACCCCATCGTCATTTCGCCTTTTTAAAAAAATCAATGCTGTCGAATGGACAGACGCTACATTTATATCCTCCTGCTGACCTCTCTTGCCAGATCCGTGCAGCAGCAATGAGGCCAGCAGCTGAGTCACAGCACAGACTTGCTGGAGTGACATTTCAGTTGTAATTTGACGAGAGTAAGGAGGTTTGACCAGCAGGACCAAGGTGGAGGATTACTTCAAATTATTTCAGATGCTTATAGAGAAGTGATGCCTTAAATGAAAGAGAAGGAGTTTGATAACTCACCTGTTACCTGCCGCTCTTCATCTAACAGCTCTGTTCTCGTTCCATTACTTTCAAAGACGGTGTGAAAATACTCCCAGATATAATGAAATTTGATCCACTGTCAACAAATGCTAAAAATGACCATTGTTATGCTCCGTAAACATGTTTTTGACGATCAGTAGCGGTAAGCTAGCTGACCTTACGGAACACATTGTATTTCCTGTGACTAGCCTATTTCAAAATAAAAGTCGATTCCCGTTTCACCAGTTAAATGCTTTTAATGTGAAGCAGCAGATGTAGGAAATGTTCAGTTTACATTATCAGTAACCTAACACTGCACGCTACAGCTAGTGTAGTTACATGCAGAAAGCCGGTGAACTGGGGATCACCAGTTTATTAGTGGGTGAAGAAATTTCTCATGTCTCTCTAGTCAAATGTTGCTCTATGAAAAAATGAATATCTGTTGCTGATGTTACAGTGTTGGTTAACTGATAATGATGACGCTTCATATGATAATGTGCAAGGTTCATAATGCACAAACATTTCAGTTGCATTTCATGATTTGGGTGTTGACTAGGGATGCCACAATACAGTCAGCCCACGGTTCAATACGATCCTCGGTTCAGTTTTTGGTACGCATTCTGTGTGTAAGGAGAAAAATAAGCTATGTAGTTTTTCTAAAATTATTTCTTTATTTGCCTATTAGCTAAAAAAAATCCATTCAGACACACTCTTACGTATTGTACAATGTAAAATAAATGTGTCTATTATAAGGCTGTAGTCTGTCTATATTTAGCCTATTTCATTTCTTGGTGCTCTTTACCTTTTATGGGCCATATGTTTCTCTGTAATTTTATTTGATTTGATTTCTCTTTTAGTTTTCATAGATGAGGCACAGTGCTTGGGTTAGTCTGAGTGCATTTCAGAATGTTACTCAATAAACCCAATAATATCTCATTGGAAACATCTGGAATGTGAACAAATTAACCATTTTGCCGACATCAAACAATTCTGTGAAGTTTTGAAAGAATGGTTCAGTGTCGGATCTCCTCTCTCCTCTTGCTGTTCTCTCAATATATTATATTGAGAATTGTGGCATCCCTAGTGTTGACGAATGTAATTAACAGTTTTAAACGGCTCTTCCATGTATTATTCTTTCATACTTTATTTCTCAGCAACATCCCTATCACAGTTTATAGTGCGGCTCTGTATTGCTGTAAAATTTTAAAGGAAAATATTTTGTTTTATGTGATTAATTGTATGACTGTGACACTCATATTATCACTGACTAATCTGTGAGTTAAAGCTATGATTAATTTCTAACATGTCCAGTCAATAAAATGTTCAAAAATAGCAAAACATTTCTCAAAAACCAGAGTGACACCTGCTCACAGTTTAGAAGCGTGAACTCGGCATTCTCCTCAATAAGTGAATTCATTCATTCAAGCATCAAAATGACTGACAACTTGTTTTTGTTGATGGACTAATTCATTAATCCACCTAATCAGCACAGAGAAAGAAAACAAAAAAGCCCAAATGATTTCCGATGGCAGCATTCACATTTAAGTGCTGTGTGTTTACTACATATAAAGGGAACTGTTGTTTACACTAAGCTAGTTTTTTTTTTTCCTCCAAAATTTTTTCTCACCATAACTCATGAATCAGCAAATGCAGATTGAAACTGGGGTGTCTGCACTTCTAGGTAAAGCAGAGAAACAGGCTGAATTCTTTTCAGTCTGAGGTCTACATTCAGTCGCTTTGATCATCTTTCCATACACACCCAAACAGCTGAAACGTCTGTGATGCGCTTTTTCCCCTCCTCCTCCTCCTCCTCCTCCTCCTCCTCCTCTCCTTACATTTTTTCACTGGGAACAGCAAATTTGTTACTCTCCTCTGAGCTGGAATTCCTCTTGTCAAACCTTCTAGTGGATTGTTTCCATGCAGCTCTTGCTGAATATATTTTCTGACTTAAATACATATATAGGTAGACTTACGCAAAGTGCACTTTTTATTAGACAAGTAGTTCAGTCGGATCTGTATCTAGGAGGGCCCGACCGATATGGGATGTTCGAACAGGGATTTATAGAAATTCGAGCATAATAATGAAAACACTTTAAAACAGTAAAATACAAATGGGCAAATCAAAAAAGGTTTCCAAAATAGTTAATTAGTTCCTAATATTTAAAGCTGTATAATTAGCTGAGTGAATTAATAGGTCAGTCTATTTAGGTAAAAGTGAAAGCCTTTTTTAAAGTAAAGGAATTTTTTTAATGCATTTCATAAACACTAGTTAAGAGAGACTGAGACAAAATGAGGGGAAAGAAGCCTTAGATGTCCACAGCCCAACACAATTCCACATTTATTGTAACTGCTGGACGTCTTGTTATCACAGGCTCAAGCTCCTCAAACGTAACACTTTGCTGCTTTTATTTGTTTCTATATTGCTGGAAGTTTCTTTGTGCGTTGGACCGTCTGATGCACAGAACGAACTGTTGGAAAACATCATCTTGGGCTGTAAAACATGCCTTTACACATGGTTTAAAAACTCTCTTAAAAAATCTCAAGTTTACCAAAGAATCTTTGTGTATAGATGCCACTTATAGATGCTATGACCTCATGTAACCTACGAGTATAATTATTACCCAAGCAGTGAAGGATAGAGATTTTGAAGTCTAAAATATACAATAAATAATAAAGAGGGCTGGTAATGGATTTAAAATCTCAATTAGCCAAAACCTTGAGTTGAATTATTAGGGACAAACATCCCTATTTGCATGTTAGCGTCACTGCTGTGTTTGTATCACACAGTATGCTGTGTTCAGCATGGCAGATGCAGCTGTTTCTGTGTGATTTCAATGAATTTCTTTAGCTGTCTTGTGCTCTCATGGGGCCTTATTCTTTCTTACGGAGGCTGAGCAGCGTGTGACCTGTGTGAAGGCCTGTCATGTACCAGGGTTGCACACATCCCGACCTTTCACACAGATGAAATGAACGTTAGCCTAGCATAAATGTTAGCCACATTGTCTAATCCTGCTTGCTGTTGTGGCTGCGAAAGGAAGCAGCAGCATTGATGAGACTGCAGTGCTCATGGTCCATATTCGTGACAGACTCTGTGCGTGTGTGTGCGCGCGTGTGTGTCTGCATGTTGCTTGTTTGTGAGGCAGTATTATTGATTCATAGGCAGTGTGATTGCAGGCAGCCTCCCTCAGCTGTGTTCGCTCGGCTTTACTGGGCTGGCAGAGCGTGCTAACACTGCAGCGCGTCACTGGAAGCTGAGTGTGTGTGTGTGTGTGTGTGTGTACTTCTGTTTGTATGTGTGTATCTTGGATGTTTTTGTGTTAGTGTGTTTTTTTTAGAAAGGAGAGACAAACAGTAGGTTTTTTTTCTCTTTTCTAAGCGCTGGCTGGAGGCATCATCAGAATTTCACAAAAATGCCAGATTGGATAAGATAATGAGGTGAAAGGTCAGCCTGTCTGTGACATCATAATGTTCTGTAAAAAAGCATTTTTCTCTCCATTATTCAACACCATAACTCAGGAACAAGAGGGGAAATCATGACCGTATTTGACATTTGAAGATATTGAATTGGTGACACTAAATAAACTTATAAACAGAGTGTGTGATGCATCCATGTTCCAAAACTTTTAGCCCTTCGTAGGGCTGTGCTAAAAATGTGATATGGCAATAATCCGCAATATTTGTTGACGTGATACCTGTATCGATTTCCAGCTCCAAAAATCAATATTTTGGAAAAAAACAAAAAACAAAACATGCTTGAAGTGGGTCGTGAACTAGCTTGGGCCCAGACGAGACTCCGCCCACTCCAGAGAGTGGACTTGATTCTCTTGGTCTGGCATTGCGCTGCAAAACTGTGATTCTTCCGGTTGAAAATGCGATTATCCAGTGAGCGTGGGGGATGGAGAGCCACGGGAAGGACTAAGCTGTCTGCTGAGAAATATCTGATATTTAATCTGACAAAGCTGCGTTACACGACCAGTGTCTTTCATATGAGTTTTAGAAAATGACGAATTTAGCCTGTATGTGTAAAACAAGCTGCTATCTTTGTGTTTGTGCCGATGCTTCCTGCAGCTCTGCCGTCAGGAGACGCGCTTGTCTTTGGAAGCAAGAAGCAGGAAGTAGATCGTGTCTACTCACGATGATAGCGTGATGAGATTTTAAGCAAAAAATGTTTGTCTCTTTCCACGATGGGTGAGTCAGAATCTCAACCACAACGCGCTATAACAACATCTGTGTGGTTATTTAACAGCTTTTGGAGACACTTTTTGGTTTCCGTCGTCTCACTTAGCCAGACTTCCTCCGCATGAACTTCACAGTAGAAAAAATGCCCCCCCCCCCAGAAATGTAATGATCATTCTCACAAATTAAATTTGAAAAGGCAATGACCAATGAGGAAGGGTTAGGGAAGATCTAATCCCCTCCCTCTCAGAATCGGCCAAAGTGGAGACAACGGCAGACCAAGAGAATCACGTCCACTCAGTGGAGTGGGCGGAGTGGGCGGAGTCTCTGGCCTGGGCTCAGGCTAGTTGTGTTTATATCCTCTGTTTCAGTGTGTCCAGTTAAAGTGCAAAATGCATTTAAATTGCACTTTTCATTTTGGTGTTATGGTAGCTACAACAGCGTTTGGTAAAAAGCCAATACCGCTCAGAGAAATAGGAAAGGAAATTTTTAATTGTTTTGACTCAAATTGTCTGCTGAATCATCAATATAATGTGATGTGATGCATTAAGCCCACCCACATCATACACAGCAATGTCTATATCAGGTCTGTTTTAACATTTTCAGTAAACCATGTGGAACATCACAGTATATAGATATATATATTGTATTGCAAGTGTATTGCGATATAATCATATCGTGACCCATGTGTTGTCATGCTTATCGTACCGTGAAGTGAAGTCGTACTGGAGCCATTCTAGTCACCACAAACTCGTCGGTTTTTCTCATACTGAGCTTCAGGTGGTTGCCGTTGCACCATGTGACGAAGCTCTCTTTCAGCCTTCTGTAAAAATAGTCTCTAAATGTGGACAGTGTGTTCTTACTTGCAATTATTCAGTGCAGTCATACATGTAAATATAATAAGAACTTTAATAAACTGAATAGCTCTCGTTTAACCGCATCAAAGTCTTCACTTCAGATATTTTATAGTCAGGACAAACGTGGATGTAAAGTGCAACTTGACAGGTTGACGGAGGAAAACGACCACAAGGCGGTAATTCTAGTTTATGCTTCAAGTCACCGTGTAAGCACATTGAGCCGTGAAGTTCGTGAATGTGTGTTTTTGTATCTGTGTGTAAGTCATGTATGTGTATGTAGTCGGTCATGTAAGCACATTGAGCCATGCAGTGTCAACGTGGGAGTGAGGGAGAAGCTTGTGTGTGTGTACGTGCCTGTGTAGTCGGTCATGTAAGCACATTCAACCATGACGTGATGCGAGTGTGTGTGCGAGTGTGTGTGTGAGTGTGTGTGTGTGTGGGCTGCAGTTGCTTGGTTGTTGTGGAGATGCATGGCGGTGGCTTTGGTCATTACGGAGCCTCAGTTAGCTTAGTGACTAATTTTAGCTTCTAGGTTACCCATAACTGTGTCTGCTGGGTAGTTTTTCTGTTTGAGGAGGCGAAGCAAGAGAACATGGACCGAGATGAGCGTGGACATTGTTTCTTTTTTTAGTTTTATGTATTAAAACCCTTTTTGCATCGTTGTTTTAATGCATCATTGGATCTGAAAGGGCTGATTTACACGCAAACATCGAAAAGATAACGAGCACCAAAGTTCAACCCTGATGAGGATGTGTTTTATGTCCTAAACCTACACGATGCTTTGTTTGTCAGAGCATCCCCCTCCTACGTTCAAATGAGTGCTTCTTTCATTACATTAGTCGTAAAAAAAAACAAAGTAATGTGGGCAGAGCAGCCAAAATGTAATCTAATGTGAATTGTTTGAGTTGATAGTAAACTCAAAGAGCGCAGGAAAGTGAGATTTTGTTTTCTACCCCAGAAGTTGTCTATCGGAATGTTTAAGGTTTATCTTGGTTTATTTCACCCTGGAGTATTTCACATCAATCAAATTACTTTCCTGAAATAAACCAAGTGTTTTTGAATGAAGTGGTTGGATTCCTGATGGACTGAAAAAAACCACTCTGTCTCCAGTAACGCAGAAAATTTTCATTCAGCCTTCAGAGAGATGACTTTTCTGTTTTTACCTGTGATGAGCAGAGAAGCTGTAGTGTGCGACTGTAAAACACAGAAATCACACAGTATGTTCACATTATGTTAGATGAAGTCAGTTTATGGTGTTAGTCTGACAAAAACTGGGCTTTTAAAATACACGTAAACATGTTAGTCCGACTGAAATCGTACTAAGTCAAATTTCTAGAAATGCGGTTGGGGATCAGTTTACTCTTTCATGTGTTAGCCTCAGTCACCCCAGAACTTGCCTCAGCATTCTGCACATGATCAATTGTTCCTGTGGTGTTCTTTGACCCAAAATTCCAACTGCATAAATTCATAGAAGAAAGGTGGGATGAACACAAGAATACCATACGCACGAGGGATATTGTGCCTCTCATTTGTAACAAAAGCAAATCGAATGTACTTACGAAATGTTCAGCGCTGTGAAGTTGTACGCGTTTTTATTGTTCGACACAGAACCCGCTAGCCGCTTGCTGACTTGTCTGTTGCTTGTTTGGCTTTTGACGTAATAGGTCAACTGAAAGAAAGTCTAGCAACCAGCTGAAAGGAGGCATATCGCCGCCTACTGTAGCGGAGTCAGACACACTTCTATCAGTAAATTGATTCTCCCTCGGTGCTTGTGGACTGGGACAAGGACAGTTGTCCAGTTAATTGCCTAATCAAGCTATAAGCGTAGCTCGACCTGACATGTAAACGTACTGAGTGTGTCGAGTGCAAGGGTGGGGTAAAAAAAGATAAAAAATCTTTGCTGTGACCAGGAGCAACAGTATTTAACATAATAAGGGAGCCCCTTGCATGGTGATCACACAGTAAATTCTGGTTTCTGGGATCGAGGAGTTTATGCAGCACTGGAAAGAAGGAGCCATTTGAAACTGGGTGTGGAGAGATGACATTTGCTGAATGGCCATAAGTAGACTGACATCGACGTGTGGGAAGTGTGACTCATTACTGCTGTGGTAACAAAATGGCTAAACACTGAAAATAAGAGCATGGACTTCCTGCGATGCTTATCAATACGTTCACATATGAGACAGACAGGGATCAGCAGAGTATAAGGCACATAGAATCACCTCAGTTCTCTGATCTACATAGCTCATTATTTGGGAGTAGTGAGTAAACAGAAAGGTGGTCCGAGGGTCCTGTGATATTTTCTCTGCTTCAGCTTGCTTTTAGCGTCAGGTGGAGTTTGTGGCATCATGCAAATGTGGCCTACTTGGCGAGCAGGGATGCTGTTGTGTTACTCATTCTGGTGTGAATGGCCTAGTTACACCCGTGCCCTTCATCATCTCAGACGTTGCACACACAGTGATTCAATGATTTCACTTCATTTCTTGTTTATTTAAATTGAGAAACACTGCTGATGGTAACTACAAACAATTGATACATAATGAATCGTAATATACAGTCCCAGCGTCGCAACTGATTAACCCTTGAAGAAAATGAGGTCAAATGAGCCTAAGCTAGAATTTTGGGGCTTTTTTTTAGGGCCTTGTTGAAACTGGGCTGAATATGATCCATGGCGATGAGCATGATGTGCTTCTCCTGTTTAGTGGTTCTCAGTCCTGGATGTCCGAAGCGGTGTATTGCCTGTTTACTACCACCACCAAGTTCAATTTGTCAGGTGTTTTTTTTTTACATCCTGTGGAGAAACTTTCCCATCAAGGGCTGTTTGAATTTTTATGAATTTATTTTGTATGTAACCTCTGTTTGAGGAATTTTCTTTGGCTAGGTGTCCGATGTCACTTGGTGGTTATTAGAGGTGTGAGTCTTCACTGGCCTAACGATTCTTGTCGATTATAATTCACCCATCAACAGTTCAAATGCAGAACAGTTCTCGATGCATCTCCATGCATCTGCAATGTGTTTCATCCTGGATTTTCTGTATGTCTGCGCAGTGCACATATTTTTTATCAATTAATGCAAATGGTCAGATAAATCTGAACTCCCCTTTTATTTAGAAAGTGCTTTCAGAGGTTACACATTGTCTGCCGCATATTATTTTCTATTTTCTATTTGCAGAGCTGCACATCCTGTTCACTCACTCAAGGCAGTGCACCAGTGAATAGCATGATGTTATTGATGTTATATAGCATACTCCCACACAGTGGGGTCAATGTTCCTTTTAGTCTGTCTGTAAAACCAACGAAGAAGACGAGCATCCTGTTGTCTCTGGTTGTGTCAGAGGAAGAATGTAAACAGGACTTTGAATGCAGCCTAAAGTAACGTTGGCTGCTAAACTGAAGAGAGTTGCAATAAAGGAGAAAGTAAATGTGTGTGTGTGTGTGTGCGTGTACGTGCGTGTATGTGTGTGTGTGTGTTGACAATAAGTTGGTAGCAGCAGCTCAACACAAGCAAAGCTGTTAACCCTGCTGCTTTCGTTTAAGTTGAAGACTTGACGGTTTCATCATAGCACCGCTAACAGCACGAGCTAACATTAATCCAGCTAACAGCTATGCTAGCACTGGGACTTCTTTTTGGTCACTTAGCTGTTGTCAGTTTTGACTGTGCATATAAATGGATAAGTGTTATGGTGAGTTTTATACTCTGACGTTTAATGTTTGCTCCGTCATCTAAATTTATTGCATTTAAATATTGGAAAGTATTTTGTGAGGCTTTTTTTTTTTGTGTAGGCAGCAAACTCTCAATTATGTCGCATCTCTGCATTGATGCAGAATCATCCACGTCTGCATCAGGTTGAATCTTATAATTGAGAAATTCCCACACCTGTAGTGGTTCTGATGCTGCTGCTTGCTATTGTTTTTCAGGTTTTGGTGGGTTGCTGCCTTTTACTTTAACAATAGAAATAATTATTTGCTCTCAGCAAACCATGGCACTCCATATTGACTTCTCTTTTTTTGAAAGTCCCCGTAATGCATATGGTCATTGATGACCTGTAAGAAAAGTGTTTACTACTGTTTACTGTTCTATGTTTATTAGGGGAAAAAAAAGGTAAAAAGGTGTCCAGAGAATTTTCTTTGTATTTCTGAATTGCCTCACAGGCCGGATTAAACCGAGTCGTGGGATGTAAACGAACTTGGGGTCGCTCCACTTCTGACCTAAAATAAAACCTAGCCAGGTCTGGATTTAATGTAAATCCACTGCTCTGATGGTAACCTGAATAAGTAATAAACGTTAGCACATGCTTTTCAGCCCTGTAGGGAAACGTTTGCTTAGGAAAGCCTGGTTAAGTCCTCTATGACCCAGCAGGATCCAGGCTGACGCTTCCCCAGCACTCCTCTGTCCACTGGCAGATTAAAGTCTATTTAAAGTTTTCATCAAAACAAAATCTTTCAGAGGAATGACTTGCAGTTCATCACACATGCTAATCTAAGCTTCTTTTGGATATTTAATTTAAGGGAAAATCTGCTCTGTTCTGGCAAATATCTGCAAGCACTCAATTAGTTGAAAGTAAAATCAATGTAACTCAATCAGCTCATCTAGTTTCCTGTTGATTTGTATTATCGTTTTTTTGTATTCTTTTTTTATTTTAAACCTGTTTAATTGTGCATCTTGC
>JAQLOL010000012.1:2376900-2388081 GCA_029783665.1 Naso thynnoides
ATCAGCATCAAACCCTCTAGTAGCTGCTTAAGTTGAGTTAACGTTACTTTTGAGAGCTCTAGCAAGCCTGGCCAGCTAAGCTAAAGTCTATGGCTGCAGTCTGGAAATAGCAGCTCTCGTCAGTCTGCAGCATTAACTTAACCTAAACCCGACCAAAAAGTCCATCTTTACCTTTAACATAACCGTAACTCACATGTGCAAAGATGTAACAATTTCCCTTATGCTACAATAAAAATAAGGGGAACTGGAACAACGCCGTCTAACGGGCAGACCGAGGCTCGCGCTACAGGCCAGTAAATAAAAAAAGAAAAGGACTCAGAGCAACCACTGCTTCTGTCGAGCTCATATATTGCAACACAAATCACGCCCGTAACGGACGGGAATAAACAGACACTCGCACATAAACAACCAAACAAACAAAACCCGTACCACCTCCCTCCCGTTGTCCCTGAGTCTCAGGTGTGTATGCGCGGTGAGGGTGAGTGAGTCTTTGTCCTACTGTCAATCCACGGAAAGATGCCGCGTCTCCTGCAATCCTTTCCGCCGTCCCGTTTGGAAAGTCACAGGCCCAGCCGTGAGGTGTCCGAACCGCCCGTAAATCCACAAGGTAACCCACAAAGTAATCCACAAGGTAATCCACAGGGCAAATAATCCGCTCCGGTTTGGGAAAACCGCCGCGCCAGCCGTCCAAATGCCGACTCACCGAGCTCTCATCCTCTCACTCCCCTCCCTCTCACCATGTCACTTCCCCATTTAAACCCTCCGGTCCCCCCTGCATGTTAACAGAAAAAAAAAAACACTCATCAGTCACTGGTCCTGCCGTACCCGTGCCCCAAACCATAAACAAGAATAACTGATAATACACATAATTGGGCAATGAAAGGGAAGAAAATAACAAAGTGAAATCCCCTCTCGCCCATAGTCTGTGACCAGGGAAAACAACGGATCACTACAAAGAAACGTGTCCCCCCCTTGTCCTTCATGGGTCCTGAATCGTTACGAGGGTCCTCGCTTGTTTTATGAATGAAGTGAAACACAAGTTAAAGCGGCTGCACTGTGACCTACAGGCTTTAGCATGTATCTTTATATTCATAACTCCAGCCTGTTTTCACAGCTGAGTCATTTTTAATTCCTGTATTTGTCATTCAAAGGCTTATTGCAGACCTTCTGTCTGCTTCTGTCTGAAATCGCTCTTTTGTTTGTCCAAAAATGACACAATATTTCTACAGGGAGTGCAGTTAGTTACAGTGTGAGCTCCATGCTAGCTCTGAAAGCTTGTCAGTCATAGCAACAGTAACTAAGGGCGGCAGGGCTCCAAGAAGGGTCAATTATGGCATCTTTTGGGTAAAATACTGAACCACATCTAGGTAAGGCGGTAAATGTGGTTAATGGCAGCAGATAAAAATGAACCAAAAGTGCATCTTATGCTCTGGATTTTACAGTTAGTAAAAACCGAATCTCATCATTTGCACATGTTGACAGATGTCAGATTAAAGACGTGCAAAGTCAAGAAGTCAGAACTGCACTTTACGGGACATTTTCTAATAAAGTTCACTTGACCATAAATTAGTATAGTAAGAAACAACTGATTTTATTCAAACCTCTAAAACTTATTAGTTCTCTAGAAAGACAGTTCATGTAAATATCAACAAGTGTTATAAGAAGACAAGTATGTTTACACAAATAACAATGAAATAATTAGCTCAGTTATCGTACTAATGATCATAAATGTGAAGCATTTCCTGTATTTTGGCTCCTCTGCCGTCTCCTGCTCTCTCACACTGTCGCTGTTTGTAGAAAAAACTGCATCCTGGCAGACGAGATGGGTTTGGGAAAGACCATCCAGTCCATCACCTTTCTGTACGAGATCTTCAACATGGGGATCCGCGGCCCCTTCCTCATCATCGCCCCCCTGTCCACCATCACCAACTGGGAGAGGGAGTTTCGCACGTGGACACACATGAACGTCATCGTGTATCACGGCTCGCAGATCAGCCGGCAGATGATCCTGCAGTACGAGATGTTTTACAGAGACCCGCAGGTAAAGTTTGAACGTATGAATTTTTTATCAGTCAGCGCACAGAAGTATCGCCTCTCATTGATCGGGTGTGAGCAGGTTTCTTTGACTCTCACAAGGATAAAAATGTGAAGGAAATCCTTAAAAGTGCTAACGCTGAGCTGTTGCTGATAAACGACATACTTCCCACATATGCGATGACTCTGCTGTGAATCATCTCTGTAATGATTCATTTGTGTCAGCTGTTGTTTTGTGATCAAGTGTTGTAGGTTACTCATCACTTTTATAATAATTGATGAGAATGTGAGGATTTGTGTCTTGAATTTCTGGCTTGTGGGCTGTTTGGAGGACAGATCATGCAATACGAAGTAAGGCTGCAAGTAATGATTTTCATTATTGATTAATCTGCTGATTATTTTCTCGATTAGGCCCAATAGATTAATCCTTTGTTCCATGAAACTTCAAACCAGAGCCCAATGTGGTGTCTTCAAATGACTCCTTTCATCCAAACAACAAGCCAAAACACAAAGACTTCTCTTTTATTATCATAAATGACACAGAAAAGCAGCAATTTCACACATTTAAGAAGCTAAACCTGGTAATTCTTTTTACTTTTTTATTTGAAAAATGACTCCAACGATTATTAAAAAAGTTGGCGAGTAATTCCTTATCGATCAGTTATTTAATTAATTGTTGCAGCTCTAATATGAAGGCCTCAGCTTTTCAGTATTTTTGAATGTTTTATTGACAAATTGATTCGTTATCTAAAAAGAAATATAACTTACAGGTGAATCAGCTATGAACGCCAATGTTAGTTTCATCCCTATAATAATGTCATTCTTACCTTTTGTTGAACCCTCATTCATGCAAAGCTGCCTTGTCTGTTTCTGCTGTAATAAATAATTAGTGAAGAGGGAAATTAAAACCAAACTCTGAGAGAACAAGTATGGACTCTTTGCTGTCAGTG
Source organism: Naso thynnoides (assembly GCA_029783665.1). NCBI lineage: Eukaryota > Metazoa > Chordata > Actinopteri > Acanthuriformes > Acanthuridae > Naso > Naso thynnoides. Next base: position 2,379,885 of record JAQLOL010000012.1, read on the forward strand.
TCGAGTTGTTCATGTTGGCCAGGAAGAGTGCTAAAAAAAATTGTAATAACTGTCAGAAAACATTTTCTTTGCTTTCACCAAAACTTTGCAGTGTTTTTTGGTTTTTGCATATTGTTTGTTTCCTCTGATTATTGATGAAGACAAACCCTCAGAGAAACAATGATGAAGGTCTGTGTCTCAGCAGACTCTGCACAGTGCAGGGAGGATGTTGTAGTTAAAGGTGGAGAGATAACAGGAAGGTTACAGAAACTGGCAAAGACTGCACAGCTGCATGACGGAAGAGCTGCAGCTCTTTAATTCTCAGATTCTGACTCATAAAACCTGATATTTACTTTTGAAGCTTTAATAGCTTAAAAATGTGCAGTTTGACTCCCAAACGGCCGATAACATTGGAAAATCAATTAATCGTTTGCGTCCTAGCCTGGCTTTTGGGTTGCAACTCTGTTTAAAGAGAAACTGCAGATTTTGAACAATATGTGTGTCATTAGAATCACAGTTTCATCTTTCTCACACTGGCATTACCTCCCACTTTTTGACAACACTGGATCGATTTTATTATCCAGGCTCTGATCAACAAGTGTTGTGTAAACTTGTTCTATAAGGATAAAGTTGAGCTGCTCTGCTGAAATCATGAGAAAGACTTTAAGACTTATGTTTAACTTCTCTGCTTCTGTAAGCTCCTCCAAGGAAATTTCATTTTGTTTTGATTACACTACCGCTTGTGGACAAAAGCAGTAATGCTTCCTGTCATAAAGATCTTGTCTAGTACGAGCATTTGTTTCGGAACAGAGTGAAAGAAAGACCCCACTTATTTGCACAAAACCAGTTCAGCCATAAACACAAGATATTGAGATTGTTTAATGAAAAATCCCTTCTTGCTTCCAACCATAGATAGTAACAGAGAACAGCAGATCGATCTTGCTTGTAAACGACAAATCATCTCATCCGGTCTGTGTGCCATAAAACATTTTTATAGTGTTTCTGCTGACTGAGCGGACCGGGCAAAGGAATTGCAAAAGACAGGCTAGTAATCTCCAATCTCCTCGCTGATGGTCTAATTAGCTGTTGTAGGTAAGATGCAAGCAATCAGTGTTCAGTTTAGACTGCTTCATAACCAGTTAAAAGTTCCTTGTATGAACTTTAAGGTTCCGCGTCATGAAGAAGGTTAGTTAGGTTAGAGATTCAATGATCTTAAAGGTGAACGGTTGGATTTTTCACGTAATTTGTTGGTTTCCAAGTTATTTAATTGATTTTGTTTCATCAGGGTTTCCTAATATGCAGACAGTGTTCACCTTGTGATCGTTAGCTCTGCTTGTGTGCTCTATTTTCATGATGTCTACATGATTTTTGATTTTCAGATCATCCTCGTGTTTTCTTTCCCTGGGTTTCTCTCTCTTTCGCCCCTCATGTGTTCATCCTCCACCAGAGAGACTTTTGCAGCATAGTACAGTTTCGCAGTGCAGATGTGACAGACTTTCGGCATATTTCTCTTCCTCATTGACCTCTTTTACCTTCATCATCATCACTCTCCTTGCAGAGTGGCCTCATCTCTGCCCATAAAGTGATCCACAACTTTGAATATGAATAGAGTGAGCCTTTTCTTCCTTTCTCTTTTACTTGGTCTGATATAAATATTCACAACATGACAGGGCTCTCTGCTGCATGAGCAGTCTCAGATAAATACACAGTTTTCATCACATTGCTGTATTCAGCTAATGGGTTGGACTTGGCTCTCTGCTGATATTCCAAGCAAAGTGAATATTTATTTTGGTCACGCTGATAATTTTGTCTCTTCAGCAGTTTCAGTCTTTTTGGAGGTGTTTTGTGCTAATTGGAGGGTTAACAGTGGAGGAGGGCTGTGAAAAATGCAAGAGTGAGACGGGAGTGAACGAATCTTAGAAGTTCTATGACTCCATCCTTAAACCCCCCTGAGAAAACTCTTCTAAATGTGTGTCACTCACAGGGAAACACTATCCCTGGCGTGCTGAAGTTTCATGGGGTGATCACCACCTTTGAGATGATCATGGCCGACTGTCCGGAGCTCAAGAAGCTCCACTGGCGCTGTGTGGTGATCGACGAAGCCCACCGACTGAAAAACAGGAACTGCAAACTGCTGGAGGGGCTCAAACTCATGAACCTGGTTAGTCTGTCTGTCTGTGATAAATAGAGAGTACAGAACCTGTAAGATTGCTTTATTTTGATGCCTCTGCACCAGTGATAGCTGTCATTGGAAGAAATATGCTTCAGTGTCTTTTGTCCATCCATCCAGTTGTTTCTTGTTAAGCCAATATCTCAGTAAATCCTTGAGATTTGTTTTTCAGATCATTTTTCAGAAGGAAGAACGGATCAGATTTTGGTTGACAAAAGTCAAAGTTTAAGCTCGCTGTGACCTCACAAAACACGTATTTCAGCCAAAACTCAAGAATTTAATTTCGAATAAAAGAATCACAATAAAAATGAGAAGTAATGACATGTCCAAAGGGTTAGTTTTCAGGGTGGGCAGTTTATTTTAGATGGCATTGAGCAAAAATTCCATAACAACCTTTCAGCATATTATAATTCCGGTGGTCTGAAAGGACACTAGACTTCTGCACCTCTCCTTGGCTCTGTATTCAGACCATGACGAACTCACAGGTCATTTCAGAGAGCACTTGTTCCTGTTGGCTGCTCTACAAAGGGTGATGTGCGTACACGCCCCCCTCAAGTAGTAAAGCCCTGATACGATGGCGGACAATGGAGGAAGAAAAGTTGCTCCTAGCTTTAGAAACAACTGCGAACATGGCAAAACATCCACAAAAAAGGAAGATTGACTTATCAAAAGGATTAGCTAAAAGAGAGGGTAACAGCAAATGAAATGAAACGCAAGCCAGGTGAAAAGCGGAGCTGCGCAGCAAAAACAGAGGGGTGAGGGACGATGGATTTGCTTCCTTACCGTGGGCTGACACCAAAAGCTTCATGAGCGTTAACAACCACCATCCGTCATTCATTTTCAATGTGCCTTGCGTCTCAGCTGTAGCAATCAGCGCAGTGCCAGCTTAACTTTGTGCAAATGAGCAGTGGCAACACTGAAGGAGTAGCCAATCGCAGATCGGGATGTGATTGTCTTCCCACAGCTAGAAAAGTTCCAAGCAAACATCAGTTCTTTCTGATCCTTCACATTAGATGAGAAACTAATAATCGTGGTCTCCAGTTTCCTTGAGCTGTATGATGCGTCACTGTTCATCTATCGTGACACTGACGCCTGAAGGAAGGTGGCAGAAATAGTTATCTTGTGAGTGATTACGTCCGCTATGCAACGTAAATCCATACAAACAAATGCCAACCATGTGCTAGTTAAGCTGGATGAATCTAAAGGTACACATGTTGCTTTTTATAATGAACACAGTAGTTAAAATAAATAACTAAATAAATAATGATGATTACAGCCGAACATGATGTCTGCAGCGCTGCTTGAACATCCCGTCACCTGCCAATGACTGCTAAGAGGGCTGGCAGCGCCGAGCAGCACGATGCCAGCAACCCGAGCGACCACAGGCCTATTTGAAACTCTTGGTGTAAATCCACAGTTAGGAGTCTCATGTTACAGCTAGCTTGATTTCCAGACATTTCCTACTTCAGCTTCAACTTCACTGTGACATCATGATGCTCCATGGAAACACATGTCTTGGTATCATTGATCTCTTCAACTGAGGAACATAAAATGAAACTGGATGGTGTTTCACATTTGGTCAGACACTGAATTGTTGACATTCATCTATGGGGTCCACATTGAAACTGAGCTGATTGTTCAAATCGTCTGTGCTGTCAGGTTGAACATGTATGTGAAGGGTCAAAGTTCTTAAAGAAGAATTTGTAACTTCTTTGCAGCAACAGCCATATATGAGGCATTAGTCCAGAGTGTCAGGTGGTTGTCGTTGCACCATGTGATGAAGCTCGATGTCAGTACTCTGTGAAAATAGCCTCTTACCCATAAATTAAACTAAATACTTCCTTAATAAATTGTTTCATAGTCCTCTATGTCCATCCTCATGGCATTTATAATATTAGTGTGGACAGACATAGATGTGCACTTTATCTCACAAAAAATGCAATTCAACCTACTGTGAACGTGCTGCTAACTTGGATGTTTTATAGACTATTTTATATATTTATTGCTGTCTTTCTGTTGCACTGCTTTGGGCGAAACAGATTTTATGTAAATCCTCAGACAACAAATTAAATCATCAATCTTGACCTGCAACCTGACCGATTCGCAGAGGTCAACAGCTGCAGTAATTTTACTTAAAAAATGTTTCTAACAGGAACACAAAGTTCTCCTGACGGGAACTCCTCTGCAGAACTCCGTGGAGGAGTTGTTCAGCCTGTTAAATTTCCTGGAGCCGCTGCAGTTTCCTTCAGAAAGCACCTTCCTTGAGGAATTTGGAGACCTCAAAACAGATGAGCAGGTATGTTAAGATGAAGATTGTCATGTTGATGCTGCAAACTGTACACTGTACTCTTGTGCCAGGCCTTTGTGTGTTTTTGCAAGATGATGTTTGCTATGGAGCACAGATACAGAAAGTAATGGCGTTGGTTTGTTTTGAATGCACCCTAATATTGCTCTACCTTTGCACTTGCTCTGCTTTTTCAGTCGCTCTGTGTGCTTGTGTTGTTTGAGGTCAGCTTGAATATTGCAACAACAATATGAGTCGTGATAAACAAACAAATATTGAAGTTGACAGTTGTAATGTCTTTCTGCTTTAGGTTTGCACTGCAACAGACTCTTTACAGTGATAACATTACTTGCCCACCGACCCCACCGTCATTTTGCCTTTTTAAAAATGAAAACTGTTGGACAGACTTTCTCGGATCCATGCAGCAGGGGCGAGGCCAGCAGCTGAGTTGCACACAGAGTTGCTGGAGACACAGTGACATTTCTCATATCATGTGATGAGAGTAACAAGATGACCAGCAGGATCATGGCGGAGGATTATTTGTCAAAGCAGAGCGCAAAAAGCGCATAATGTTTTAAATATTTCAGATGCTGATAGAGAACTTGATAACTTCAATTAAGATTGGTAGCTGACATGTAACAGTTATATGTTAGAGCTTCATTTGACAGCTCCTTCTTGTTCCCTTACTCAATTTGTCAAAAATGTTGCCACACATAACGTTATTTAAAACTGACCCACTGTTAACAAACACTCAAAATGATGGTTGTTTTTCTCTGCAGACACATTTTTGCCTTTTGGTTGCAGTCAGCTAGCCAAGCTTACATTGTTGTATTTCCTGTTACTAGCCTGCTTCAAAATAAATGTCAGCTCACATTTTGCTAGTTAAATGCTTCTATTGTGAAGCAGCAGCCGTTGAAAATAATTTGTTTACATTGGCATTATCTGATTGGCCAAATATACATGTAGCATCTGAATGTATGGCACATGAAAAAATACCATTTATTACAGTTCAAGCAATTTTTTTATCATCAATCTATATTGCGATGAAGGTAAATTTTCAATATATTGTGCAGCCCAGTCAACTGTGTTTTGTTTGTTCCCCTTTAAGTTGTGAACAGCAGCTCTATCGGCCGCTCTGTTCATAAAAATTCCACGTTCTTTGTGGCCACAATTTTCACCTTAGGAAGCTGAAATTTGGCGTGGAGGTCAAGTGTGTGTTTGTGTTCATGCCAACTGGCTAAAAGGGGGCGTAGCAATGGGAGTGGCCCATTGCAAGAAGGCACATAGCTTCCAAATGGATTCACAGACTTGAACGAGATTAAGTTGAAAGATGAGCCAAAGGACAGCTGATTAACTGTTTGGGCCAACTGGATAAAAAGGGGGTTTGGCAGTGAGAGTGGCCTATAACAGAAAGATGCATAACTTCTAAACAGAATCATGTAACATTGCCAAACCTTGTAAAAACACACAGGTTTCCACTGGTCATGGCTTGCCTTGCCCCTACACTTCCAAACCCCCCTTCCAAATCTAATCAACCGTTTGTCATAGACTGTAGACTGACCGTGATGCACTATTTGTTTTTGTGAAAAAATAAAACATAAAAATCCATTTATGATGCATCTGTAACTTTATATTTATATTATTTATTAGACACACAAACTGTATATTTGATTGAGGAAAACACTCTTAGTTTGGACACAGAGAGGAGCAAAGATGTGTCTATGATTTGCGTTCTCATCACGTTCCTCCTCCTGTGTTTTCTCCAACAGGTGAAAAAGCTTCAGGCTATTTTGAAGCCCATGATGTTGAGGAGACTGAAAGATGATGTAGAAAAAAACCTGGCACCAAAAGAAGAGACCATCATAGAGGTGGGCCTGTGTGTGTGTGTGTGTGTGTGTGTGTGAGAGACACTACTCGTTCTATTATTTGTACAATTTCTATGTTTAAGTAAGATTCAGTTGTTTTAAAAGGTGGAAAGGACTTTTTATGACACTTTCCCTCCTTGTGGTGCCCCTGCAGGTGGAGCTGACCAACATTCAGAAGAAATACTACAGAGCGATCTTAGAGAAAAACTTCTCCTTCCTGTCCAAAGGAGCAAACCAGCACAACATGCCCAACCTCATTAACACCATGATGGAGCTCCGCAAGTGCTGCAACCATCCCTACCTTATCACAGGCGAGCAAAAACACACACACACACACTCACACAGAGAGACACTCGCTTACTTGCCTATCAAACGATGACTTCAGCTTCTGTCTGTGATTGAAGAAGAACTTTTGAAGAGGTCCAGTCCTGGACCTGCAGGTCTTATTATAATTGGGACAGAGACCTGGTTGTAACAGCATCTATTTGATGACGTTCAAGTCAGCAGTTTATCTAACCTTATTAACGCAGCATAACAGTCACATGTGTTCAACAGAGGGCAGCAAAACGAAGCTAAAAGAGGAGATAGTTGAACAAAGAAAATAGTTTAGCACAGTAGCACACAACACGCAAATATTTCTGAAAGTGAGGAACTATAGATGAATAAATTCTGAAATTTAAAAGTAAAGCCTCAATTTCTCTTTTACAGGAGCAGAGGAGAAGATTTTGGAAAGCTTCAGGAAGTGCCACAGTCCAGACGCGTTGGACTTCCAGCTGCAGGCCATGATCCAGGCAGCCGGTAAACTGGTGCTGATCGACAAGCTGCTGCCAAAACTACTGGCCGGGGGACACAAAGTCCTGGTCTTCTCCCAGATGGTCCGCTGTCTGGACATCCTGGAGGACTACCTCATACAGAGACGGTGAGCAGAGAGAGCGAAGGGGGGAGGTTCAGAAGATTCAGTGAGAGAGGGAAAGGGAAGCAGATTAAGGAAAGGAAGGAAAAGAGAAGACAAGCAGAGATGCAAAATGCAGAAAGGAGATTATTAAAGAATGTGATGCAGAAAGTTGCTCTTTTTAGACATTAATCTGTTGTAGAAATCACTGCATTTATTCATATCTCCTTCAGCTACACGTACGAACGCATCGATGGTCGTGTGCGGGGGAACCTGCGGCAGGCGGCCATCGACAGGTTCTGCAAGCCCGACTCGGATCGATTTGTTTTCCTGCTGTGCACCAGAGCCGGAGGGCTGGGAATCAACCTGACGGCAGCAGATACCTGCATCATCTTCGACTCAGACTGGAACCCTCAGAACGACCTGCAGGTGCGCTCAGAGTTTCCCAGCTTTAGAAGTATATTGTAGTTCTGCTGAAGAGAGCAGAATGCCAGCTGTTAAACAGCGTAAACTGTGGAAATCTGACAAAACAGAGATCTGCTTCCATTTCTCCTTTTGACTGTTGCTACTCGTCTCAGCTCTTTAATATGCAGTGACGTTTATGATGCCTCTCAGGACTGAAGCAGCTGCCAAAACGTCACACTGCCTGGTTTAACAAAGTCAACATCACTCTACATATTTTTCACAGTTTTAACACAGGTTTTAAAATGGAAATGTTCATTTTTAGACACTTAGACACTTCATTTTAACACTCTATAAATGAAGTTTCCTTTTAAAAATGATGCCAGATGTGTCAAATGTTTGTCTTTAAAGGATGACACTGCTGTTGCTAAACTGCTGAATGTGAAGAACACTGACGCTTCGTTTCTACTTACTTATGTGACTGTTATCCCAACTGAATTTAAGGAAATAGCCTGTTAGCTAGTTAGCACACTGTCACACGGTTTCCCTGAGATCCACCACAAAAGTTACATTTTTGTAAAGTTAAAAAATAAATAAATAAATAA
>JAQLOL010000012.1:2390695-2402973 GCA_029783665.1 Naso thynnoides
GATGACGAGTTGATGGAGTTCTCAGAGCTGGACAGCGACTCAGAGGAGCGGCCATGTCGGACTCGGCGCCTGGGCGAACGCAGCCGGCGGTACCTCCGTGCTGAGTGCTTCCGGGTCGAAAAGAACCTCCTTATCTTTGGGTACGACTTGAGACAGTTGAGAAATCTGTCGTATTGGCTAAAAGTTTACAGATCAGACTAACAAGCAGCTTCAGTTCGGCTTGCAGAAAGTTAAAAAAATTCATAGCAGAGGATTTTACTTCAGAACTGAAGGTTTTGTACTGTTGGACATGTATTTCTCGTCCTTGTACAGTTTGGCATGGCATAACACAAACGTGACAAACCATCTTTCTAAAAACCAGGAACACACGTCCCTCACACCTTACGCCAAAATCTTGACCCATGTGAAATGATGTCTGACTGATACTCAGTGTGTCTGTCCAGGTGGGGTCGGTGGAAGGACATCTTAAACCACGGTCGGTTTAAGTGGCACCTGGCAGAGAGAGACATGGAGGTGATCTGTCGGTAAGGAAAAAAGACTTCTGTATAATTTTTTTCCGTTCCGAAATTCTGAAATGTCCTGAATGATTTACAGGGGGTGTAAAGTAAAAACAACAGTCCCAGGCATACAAGCAACCAGACACCAGTGCTGTGTGAGAAGAGTGAAAAAAAAAACAAACCCAAAATGTGTAAATATTTAGAAGGAAATCTTGTTTTTGCTCTGCAGGGCTCTGCTGGTTTATTGCCTGAGACACTACAAAGGTGATGACAAGATCAAGAGCTTCATCTGGGATCTGATCTCACCCACAAAGGAAGGCCAGGACCAGGCGCTGCTCAATCACTCTGGTTAGCTTTTCACCGTTAATTTGCAGTATATCATTAGCCTAAACGCTGGCAATGAACACTGTGGATTTGCCCTAATGAGATCGATGCTGTCTTTCTCCTCCTCCCTCTCTTACTGTCTCAGGTTTATCAGCTCCGGTTCCTCGGGGTCGGAAGGGGAAGAAGCTGAAGAACCAGCTGAATGTTCCTGAGGTGAAGAATGCTGACTGGCTGGTCCACTGTAACCCTGAGGTGGTGCTGCAGGATGAGAGCTACAAGAAACACTTGAAACAACACTGCAACAAGTCAGTTAACAAATTATATAACTTACTCAAATCAAATAATAGTGTGCTTTTTTTGTAACGCCTTTACAGACCGAGTGCGTAACGAATAAATGACATATAAGTGCAAATAATTCAGATCAAAACTGTATTCATACTGGCAGCGACACAAATTTGGAACAGAAAAACAGGAATACGAAGTTGTGAAAGAGTTTAGACAGTTCACTTCCTGCCTCTCGCTGTCAAAGTTGGATGATGTCGCCCCGGTGGGAGCTGGCAAGAAGCGTCGGCACCGACGGATGGTATCTGTTTTGTCACAAGCTGTTAAATAGTCACATAGATGTTGTTATATTATGTTGTGATTGAGATTCGGCATTTGTTGATGTTGTTGTTGTAGGAGATGGACATGACGTTCGTTCAGCACAACCATCACGATTGGTTAATGTCTTTGCAGTGCCAAAGCTCAGAAGAATCAACCTTGATGCGAAAATGAAAAGGTCACTTTTTCGCAGCGTGACATTCGCGTTCTGTGTGAACGTACTCATGACCAATCAGCAGTTTGAAAAATATTATTCAGGTGCGAGTGGATCGCCTGTAAAAACAAAACAAAACAAAAACAAAAAAATGCACCCAGTGGGTGAAGGCCTTAAGTGAGTAGGACAATCACATTTGTAGATGAACTGGATGAATAAACTTGGTGATGTAATAAAGATGCTTTGAGACCAAAAGTACCGTAAACTTCTAGTTTCAGGGAAAGGGAAAGTTCCTGCAGTCGAAATGCATCTTAACAATTAGCCTGCTTTCTGTGTGCTTGGTTAGTTCTGTAAATAATGAGCAGTAGAACAACAGATACATGAAAAACCCTTCAGTCAGCAGTGTTGGTCTTTTTAAGTAATTGAACGATGTAATTAGTGATTTGTAGCAATTTACAGCTGCTTGTAAACTAGAGGTGCTTTCAGGTGACAGATGTGCTATAAAGGCCTCTGACTGCAACAGAAGTGTTGTATGTGTTTAATGTTGGGAGCTTTTTGTTTATGTTTATGAGATTTTTACTCCCTGATAACAGCTTGTGTTGTCAGGTGAGAGCTGTGGCTTTTAATCGATTCAGTGCTGAGAAAACCTGTTGACAGAAGGACTCTCATACATGACGTGCGATCCAAAGGTTCAGAGATTCTTCCCGTTGTGCATGATTGGAGCGCTGCACTGTAATGTGAATGTGAATTCACAATTATTTTACGTTTTATGAATTTATCTTCAGCAGCACCTTTGTTAGACGGTACAGGCGCATTTATAATGTCCGGACTTTTGAGCAAAAGCAGCACCATATTGGAGTCTGCAGGGATCTCTGTCAGCACAGCCAGCTCCAGACGACCCCAAGAAATGTCGAGGATCATCACTCTTCGTGGCGACTGACTGTCGTGTTTACGGCTACGACTAAGAGACTGAGCAGCAGTCTTCACAGTGGAAGAGCTTGCAGTGTCCAAGACAGAGAAAGATGCGTGAGATTAGGGCAGCTTGTTCACCGTGAATTCATCCTCAGACTGTTAACCCTGAACGCAGCTGCAATGTTTTGAGATGTCTGAGGGAGAACAGATGACCTGAATTGTGGTTGGCTGACAGCTGGGTTCTCCAGACCCCCACTCACATCACATTGAAAACACGAGCGTTTCCAAGCGAGGCAGGAGGGCTGGGAGCGGTCTAGCGCTGCATGAGGTGGATACTTTAAAGGGAATGGCAGCCAGATTCAAACCAGGTTTGATTTTTGCTTTTTATCGGAGCTGTCTCTGAACTCTTTGACTGCACTTTGTACAATGCTGCTGAGATAACAAAGCATGTGAAAAAAAAAAGACTTTTTACTTTGGGTGAAAGGGTTCATAAAATTGGGTTTGGGTTATATCACAGTTTTTGGAGTCACTGTTTTCTGATTTGTTCGGTATACGTCGTTGTTGTTTTCCTATATTGTTTAACACTCCAGGAATACGATACATCAGCATAAATACGAAACCTAATAATCCATTTACAGTACTTAAAAAACAGTTATTCTCAAGGACATGTCATGTGATCAATTCTCAATGTTCCATTTTAACACATTTGAGAATATTTTCTTTACTGCACTGACAGGACCTTGAACACATCATAATGTAACATTATGGCACCCCGTTTAGATTGCTGACCGGCTCTTATCCACACGAGTTTCAGTAGTGGATTACTCTTTTTAACTAACAGACTTGCTCAAAGTTTGAGTGCTCTTACACCGTAGTAAGAGTCGGCAGCAGCAGATTTTTGTTGTTGTTTTGGTTTGTTTTTTTTTTAACCCAAGGATGGTCAAAGGTAACATTACTGAGTTGAGGCACAATGTTGTCCCCCTTTACAAGAAATTCATTTGCAGCGAGGACAGCATTTCAGTCCGTCTCATCTTTGAATCGCTTTGCATTTTCAGCTACTCTGACAATCAGCTCACCTGTTGGCTGGCAACTCAGTTTCATTCTGCAGCTTTATTAGACAATCGATGTACATTATGTTTGTGCGCCTGTGCTTTGATATAAATGATGTGACTTGACTTGAGATATAACGTTACAGTTGCACTCCACACCTCACCTCTCCCTGCCCCTGTGCCAAATGACCACAAAAAAAAAAGTTCACTGGATTACTGGCACAAGGCTCATGTTGTGCATGTCCTGACCCGAACAATGCGCCCATGCCTTGAACCGTAACAAGAAAACTGGACGGGACAGATTTTTTTAGGAACTGTTTCTTCTCTGCTGTTTACAATCACACACTGTGAGGGTAATTCAGCGACTCTGGACAAACTGAACTGCAGTCTGTGCAGGGTGACATTTTTTTTTTTTTTTTTTTTACTGTGGTACATTTATGACACAAACTACACCCCCCTCTCCCTCTTCACAGGGTGCTGCTGAGGGTGCGGATGTTGTACTACCTAAAGGTGGAGGTTTTGGGTGAGGCTGCCAATCAGGCTCTCGAGGGGATACCAGCCAGGTATGCAGCAGACGCCACGTTCTTCATATTATGCCAGCTAAACAAAACTTTACAGGACTGTTTGATCAGACAGTCGCACGATTTGTTGATAAACTGTTCTGAGATTGACGAAAAGATTTATTGATTTGTTGAACGTTCTTGTCTTCCTGCGTGGTTACAGTGAACTGGAAATGTTGTGACGAGGCTCAGACACTCTGTCAAAACACACTTTGACAGATTTCTGATTCTGACTGAGTGTTTGTGCCACCAGTGAGCCGCCGTGTCCTGACTTGACGCTGGCAGCCCTCGCTGATTGCTTGTATGTGTGTCTGTTTGTGTTGACAGTAAACTTGAGGTGACACTGCCCGACATAGACTACATAGAGATTCCAGCTACTTGGTGGGATGCAGATGCTGACAAGTCTCTGCTGATCGGAGTCCACAAACACGGTGAGGACTGCAGCCAGCTTACATTTCGACAGTTTCTTGACAAGCACCAAATTCGTAGCTTTTTCAGATATTTCTTACAGGTTTATTTTTGAAGGTTGCATGCAATGTCGCATCTGTAATTCGTGTATGTGTGTGTGGTGTGTTGTGCTACCTGTGTGTGTGTGTGTGTGTGTTTCTGTGTTTTAATGGGAGTGTGTTTCTGACCAGGCTACGAGCGGTACAACGCCATGCGTGCGGATCCGGACCTGTGTTTCCTGGAGAGAGTGGGAATGCCGGATGTTACGGCGTTGACAGCTGAACAGGGAGGCGGGGAGGGGGTCCCCGACATGACTGACAGGTACACACATGTGCACCCCCACACATACACAAACACACGTTTAAACAGCGGCAAAACTTTGAGGTAAACATGAGATCCAAACACAAACCTGCACGTACAGCGACATACAACATCGCCAATGAATGGCTCTGTTCCTGTCAGTCTGTGTTCACTTTGTATCAGAGATGCACATCACAGAATGTGATTGGTCGAGCCTTGGCTATAGGAGTCTTATTTGCGACATTGGCTAACCTCCCCTGAAGCGATGTGCAAATCCGCTCTAATGTCGTCTGAATCCACATGTTCACATAAATCATCCACCCGGCAGCGTAACTCACCTGCGTGGATTCACTGCATGTCTCGCCTTTTAAATTCTGTAGAGCAGCGTGAGCATTTCAGGCAAATTCTTTTTTCAGTCTTACTTCAAGGCTGCTCGCTGTAGCTTTAAACATTTCCGCGTGTGTGTGTTAATGTCACTGCAGCAAATATTATAGAAAAATAATTAGAAAAATTAAAGACTGTGGTAGGGTTCTCAAATGTATTGATACTTACTCAATGCTAAACATTTTAACCAGACAAAAGACTCATTTGCTTCAGCATTGAATTTATTGATACCAGCAGCTTTTTCTCCACCTCCTCCACACAAACACACTCTGCACACTGCAGCAAAGCCTCCCCTCCCTGTTCTCACCACTGTGCCACGGTTTGTTGATGTCTGATGTGCATGGATGTCTCTGTGTGTTTCCTGACTGAAAGAGCCTCGTCAACATGGCAACTGCAAGAGTTGCAAGGGTGTGACCGTGCACACGGACATGGTAGCATAAACCTTTACGAAAAATCCACGACTGAGTCGAGGTTAACTCAGATGTCTTGAATTTCAACTGTTAAAAGTTGTTTGTAAATGAAAAACGTGTACACAGCAAAAGTTGCCCAATGTAAACGTGGAGATTTTTGTACACGCGCGTGATGTTACAGTAAGTCCCTCCCCCCAATTAAGAGAATTTTTTTTTAAAATAGTCGTGTTTTACAGCAAGGTTTATTTTGCACGAAGTCAAACAACTTAGAATTATTGTTCTCATGTTGTCTGTTGTCATGTTGTCTCATGTAAAAAATAATGTCTGTTAATGTGCTGCCAGTTTTTCCCTGTGGTACTGAAAATGGCATAGAGCATCGATATTTTCCAGGGTATTGATATCAAAGTTAATATTCTAACATCGTGACAACCCTAGACTGTAGTTATAAACTCGTTGGACAAAAGTAAACTCTCCAGAGGAAACAAATTAAACCTTTAGCTTCTGAAATTTGTTTTTGAACAGCTTTAGATTTATCAGGTCGGCTGCTTTACTGCTTTAAATTCTACGTATGAACCTGGACTGTGTGTGTGTGTTTGTGTGTGTGTGACCTTTGGATGTGTAGAAGAACACAGAACATTAATTAACATTAGATCCTGACCGATCCTGTCGGCATTTCAGGAGATTTGAATAATTAATAACGTTTCTGTGGCTCATGCATCAATGCAAACTGCGTCTCCTGATGTGGAGATCGTTTCTGCTGCGGGAATCACTGCAGGTATTTAATTAACCCACGTTTGGATTCAGTGCAACTTTTTTCATCCACACTGAGGAGGTTTAAAAATTTTGACAGTATAATTAATAGGCTGATATGCCAAAATACGCCATATATTTGGGAGAAATCAAACTGTTCTGTGCAAAATAAGACGTTCAGAAGCCTCCTAAAGCCCAAATGGAATGATTCTTTGTTTCATTGACATTTTCGCACCACTGCTGATTTGACTGCAGGATTGTGAGTCGAATGAGGCGCCTATGATAAAATGTTTTAATAGTCAGAGACACTCCTTTGTTTCTGTCTTAAACTAGAGTTAGACACAGGCAGCACCGTCACAATCGGCCCTCTTTAAGACCTTCATCATGTCAGCAGGTTTTGTGCTTTGGTGATGCATTTTTCAAGTCAGATTTATAGTCAGATGAGAACAAAGCTCAGTAAACAGTACACACACATACATCCAGAAATGCAACGAGCACAGAACATCCTTCATCCACCAGTCGTCTCCTCCTTTACCCTCAGTAGTAGTGTTCACAGCAGGTGTGGAAAAACACACATCATGTCCTCTGATGCCATCATTGCTGTAGGCGACGCTGCCATCTCCCCACCCACACATCTGATCACACACTGAGTAGAAGAACAAGATTCTAAACACATTGTTTTAAAAATATACAAGCAGAAGGTGACGTCAGGGTGTTAATTTTGTCGATAACAACTAGGTCATATTTTAATGAAAGCTATAAATGGGTAAAGCTTTTCGTTTTTGTAGACATCAGACTGATAAACACACAAAGCTGCAGGTTTATTTCCCTAAAGTATTTGATTTTTGCTGCAACTAACCCCTGAATCCTAAAAGGTTTCCGGTTTTCTGTTCAAGAACTGTGAAAACTGTTCTCACAAGACATTTTTCTGGTAGTTTTACTGTACTGGAGAAGAACCTGTTAGAGCCAGGGAGGAGTAATTGACAGAAAAAGAGTCTGAAGCCAAAACAGAGTGTGAGAAATGTATTTTCTGGGTGCTGCCGCTCCGGCTGACAGCCGAGCTATGAAGATGAGACGCACGGAGCGCTTTGATCCTCTTCCTGAAGGTAATTCAAGTTGTCATTCGCTTTGTTACCTGTTCAACCTGAAGCTGTGCCCAGCTGAGCACAGTGACTGTGTGGCAGGAAGATCCTCTAATCTCAAAATGTTAACTCAGCAGGCCTCCTGCACACGTTTGAAACTGGATGGGAAAAAATAACTACACAGGGGATATTACAAGGATGAATATTTGCACGCAGCGTGGCTCCTCAAACCTGCATAAAATGTTCACAGAAAGTGTTTGTGGCTTTTCCTCATTGCTGCCTGAGAAGTGACTGTCTACTGTGAATCTACAGAACGGAGTGTCTGCAAAACAAACACGATATTTACAAAGTTAGGAGGTTTCAAAATTATGATTGGCAGCCTTGTTAAAGGTACAGTGTGTTCCATTGTTTGTTCCAACATTTAAATTGGGCTCTTCTCCTGAACTGAACACACCAGAAGTATTGTAACCTGTACTTGTATTGTTTGTACCCACACAGCAAGCTATGTTGGAATATTACATTTGTTTTAATGGAAAAGTCAATAATAAGCAAGCTAGCACAAGCTAACTGCTGATGTTTGGCAAACTCTGTGTCGCTCCTCATCCCCAGTCTCTCCTCCAGTGCTTGAAAACGGGCGAAAGCCAAAGTGAGATTCACTTCCATTGTGGAAAGATCTTTATCCGCTCGCTGTTTTCGCCTCACTGGGACTATATTTCCTTTCCTTCACCACTACGTCTGTATCAGCAGTTTTCTCCAGTTTGAATGGCCTCTGGTCACTATTTTTACCCCTCTGTGTGCTGTCTTTTGCTGGGGGAAATGCACGCACTAGCAACCCAGAAACATCCCGACTAAACCAAAACATCAATATACAGGCAAATCAGGGCCCCCCCCCCCCCCTTGGGAGTATATGCAGTTGTTAGCTCTGGTGGAACTGGAAGAATTGGAAGTGAAGGAATTGATCTGGGTGCAGCTTGAGTTTTCACATCTGCCATTGGTCCAAATTCCTCATAAACTCTCATGAACCTGAGGAAGCAACACACCCCTTAAATCAATCAGAGCGGAAAGGCATGAAAGCATATCAGTATATTTTTCACAAAATAGACATGGAATAAATTTTCAACCTTAGTTTTACTTGAAATGCTAATTTTGGTTGCAAAAACTGGCTTAAAACAAAATGTACTTCATGAAAATAATAAAAAGCATCTTAAAGTAAAACTGAATTCTGACTGAGACATTTTTGGATGACCAAAATGTTGTAATAAAACTTCCTTCCCGTCATTGAAACATTACAATCAGGTGAATGTTCAGCTGCTCTGCTGTTGGTTTAAAATTTTTCCTCTTTCATTTTTTATTCTTCAGGACATTTTTACCTCATGTTTCTATTAAACACATAACAAGAGTAGCACATTTGAGCACCTGTCTCATTTTAATCTGTTTTCTTCACAACTGATTACATTTTGATGGGTCAGATTCTCACAGACCCTTTGTTGTACGACTGCGTTGTAAACAGTCCTTCCTTGTTCTGCATCATTTTTTTGTTTTCTGTAGATCTCTGACATGTTTCATCTTCAGTTAAACGTCAGTGAACTCACTTTGTCGTGGACTTTGTGTTTGAACATCTTGTTTTATCTTGAATTCTATCCTTACTTGTGTTGCCCTCAGTCAAACACTTTGGGAGCTCAGTGGGATATATTTGTATTATTAAATTGTTTTTCTCTTGTCTGTCGTTTCTCATGTCAGCGTTTGCAAAACTGAAGAGGGGAAGGACGACACTGACAGCAAAGCTGACGGAGGAGAAGACAGAGACGAGAGCAGCAAGGTGAGGAGGAAGTTCCCCCAAGACGTGACATTCCTGTTTAAAAATATCTTTCTGTCTTTTATTCTGTTTCTCACTCGCTCCACAAAGAACTTGACATTTAGTTTAATATTTAGGGCAAATCACTTTTGTGCCTCATTTTAGTCTCTTTAGATAAAAAGTCTCATTTGTGTTGCAATAGTTAAAATTGCCTTTGGGAGTTTTTAAGTCGTGGATCCTTTTAAGCTGATGAGAAACAGAAGAGTTTTGCCTCTTGGTGCTCTAAAAGCAATTGTGTGCAGTTAATGATGCAATTTTATTCATAACGCTATTAAAACTAAAGCAGATGATGTGTAAAATATAATCTCAGGTATCTTCTTTGAAGCTTATTTTATTAGGGTATGTCTATATCTGCTCTTTGTTTTTTGAACTTCCGCAACACGAAACTCTGAACCTGCAGTTGAAACAGACAGAACTCAAAAGCGTGATAACAAAACAAGTTTCAGATAACTAATCTTTTTGTGGTGGATTTAATTAAGCATCGATCAAAGGATACAAATCTGATTCACGATCCTGATTCCCAAAAAGTTGTTTGACAAAGTGGTCAGTCTCTCCCCATCCTTGCTATGGAACGACTGAGCTTTTCAAGGATACTTTCACCCATTAGCAATGTGCCTGTTTACCTGTAGAAAGTTCCAAACAGGAGTTTTTTGGAGCATTTTTACAACTTTCTCTGTCTTTTGTTGCTCCTGTCACAGTTTGTTTGAAACTTGTTGCTGCATCAGACTTAGGAAAAGCAAAAATTCACAAAACTCAATGAAGTTAATAACAACAAAAGCCCCAAATATATATAAAAAAGAAAGAAATAGAAGATCGATCAATCTATCTATTTATCTATATGTAATGAATTGGGGTTTTTAATATCTGCAGTCTGATGCAATATACACTTCATCGATCTTTTAATGATTAAAATTGTAAAAAAAATCATAAATTTGTTCACAAATTCTGCATAAAATAATCTATGCAGTTTATAAACATTCTGTATTTTAAGATCTCACTTTTAATTGGGGGGCAAGAAAAACAAAAATATAATAATAATGATAACAAGTTCATGTTTAAGTTTTCTCTCGTTTTGAAAACTATAATAAACCAATTTTTCTCCTGTCAGAATGTCAGTGATGGTCTGTAATTCAGCAACACGTTTTTTTGTCTTTCTTTGCAGTCATTTCTCGATCACATGGTCATATTATATTGTATTATTGTTTCTGGTCTGTTTGTCTCATTCCAAGTATATTTTAGTTTAAAATCATTTTTACACTTGGAAAGTTTCCTTTTTTCTGCTGAATGAGAGCACAACAGTTGAATGCATCAAAAACTGCTGATGAAAATATTCATATCCAGTTTTAGCACAAGGCATCTGTCTAAAAAAACTTTTTTCTAACGTTTGTGTTTGTCTTTAACTCACAGGGCGAGGAAACCTGCTCGAGCACAGATACGTCAGACAAGCCTGACAGCACAGGACCAGGTGAGACAGACTGCACAGTCACACTGTCGCACGCAGACAGCTCAGAGTTTGATTTGGTCGTCTTTAGTCTAGTTTTTATAATAATTTAGTCAAAGTCACATTTTAGTTGAATTAAATCTGGGCATTTCAGTCGTGTGCATAACTTCAGTCACCGTATGTTTTTGGTTTTCTTGTCAGTGAAGTCCTAACGGGGCCCATTCTGTGTGTACACTCAAACGGATGCATTCAAAAAAAAAAAAAGTCCATAATAGTTTGTCTCCTTTCTTCAGTCCTTTTAGACTTTAAGACCCTCACACACATTTGACAGTTGAGGGCCTTAAAGGCAATTTAAACCATCATTACGAGTAATTTTCATTTTTCTATGATGAGTCAGATTTCCCTTTAGACAATATGTTATGAATTCTCTCCATCTTCCCGTCCAGTCAGTCGTAGAGGTTTCCTCCCATGATGTTTCACGCTGTATCTGAACCCATTTCAGCTGAAGTCTTCATTACACCGCCGCTCTGCAGAGTCCAGCACTGATCTACTGTGTGAAATGAGTTTTGATAGTTTTAATGGCGCTCACTGTCTCAGTGGAAACATTTAGATGGACATCTTATTGTTGAAGATCACTCTGGAGACAAAGATGGAAAGGTGTCCTCACTTATACAAACACCTTGTTTCTCATTGTTCTTGTTAAAATGAGGAAATGTTACAAAAATATATTTTTTTAAATCATCTGTATCCTTTCAAACTTTCTGTAGTTTTCAGAACGTGCGGGTACATGAAGGCAGAATATTTTGGGAAACCTGGTGCAAGTTTAATTTTTTTTTTCCTATATTTTAAAACCTACATTAATAAGGATCCAATCACTGATTTGATTGTGTTTGGGCAGTTTCCTGCTTGTAATTTCTTTAATTTCTTTGAGAGAATTTGTTTAATGATCTGTACACATGCACAAAGGATTAAGTTAACATATTATTAATTGCATGTCTGGATTCTGTGTACAAATTTTGACAGTGACCTGTTTAATGTTTCGATCATTTGATGTCTTTTCTCCACAGACTC
The DNA here is from genome assembly GCA_029783665.1 of Naso thynnoides. Lineage (NCBI taxonomy): Eukaryota > Metazoa > Chordata > Actinopteri > Acanthuriformes > Acanthuridae > Naso > Naso thynnoides. Next base: position 2,402,532 of record JAQLOL010000012.1, read on the forward strand.
CCAGATGTCAGGTGACTTGTGCGCCCAGGATGGAACACTGGTCACCACGACGACAACAGGGACAGGCACCGGGGTGGCCGCTCTACATGTCGTCCAAGCCCGGCCCCTCTGGCCCACTGGCCCCGCCCTGACAGCCCGTTTACGCCGCCTGATCACCGCCTACCAGCGCTTCACGCTTCGCCGCGAGCCACTGCTCCGGCACGACTTCCTGCTTCACGACGGCCTCGTCAGCATGGGGATCGGAGGAGCGGGGGCCCCTCACAGTCATCACGCTGGTGGGCCGCTGGCGTGGCAACTTGGGGAGGAGCTGCGGCGCTGCTCTGTGGTCACCACAGATCCTGACCCTCTGTTTTTGGAGTGGCAGCGAAGGTAACAATGCTTGAAAGTCGCAGAAAAAAAACAAAACAATATTATGTCCATTATTTTTATTGCTGATGCTTTT
>JAQLOL010000012.1:2408503-2421240 GCA_029783665.1 Naso thynnoides
ATGTATCTGCATTTGACTTCTTGTCGCGCTCGGCCTGCTCTGTGCTGAACTGGTGCGTTGTGCTCGGACATCCGCAAAAACTAGAAGTCTTATGTATCTGCTGTGAAGGGGTCCGGATTACCAGAGCAGAGTAAATACAGAACGCAGTGGAGTCGGTGGAAGCACACACATTGACTAAAGTGAAACCTATCAGCTCTGCTGCCGTTTCGAAGCAGGGACAGACCGAACACACATCTGGTGGAACTGAAGGATCAAGTGTTGCACTTCAGTACAGTTTTTTGTAGAGTATTTTAAACTTCAGCTACTTATTACTTGTACTCCAAGTTACAAATTCACAATGTGAAAAATGCATGTGTGTGTGCATTAGGGCTGCAACTAACTAATTATTTTTATGATAGATCAATAAGTCAAATATTCCATGAAACGTCACAAAAGTGTGGAAAATGATCATCTTCATTTCCTAGAGCCCAACGTGACGTCTTCAAAGTGCTCTTTGTGTCCAAACAACAGCCGAAAACACAATTACTCCTTTTTTATTATCATTAATAAAAAAACAGGAAATCCTCACATTTAAGAAGCTAAACTGGCAATTCTGTTGACTTTTTTTTTTTGAAAAATGACTGAAACTATTTTTAGATTATCAAAAAAGTTGGTGATTAATTTTCTGTTGATCGAATAATCAATTTTTCGATTAATCGTTCTAGCTCTAGTGTGCATAATCATCATCTCCCGTTTCTCTATCACCTTTGCCCTGCAGGCTCCCTGGGACAGCACAGACCAGTCCAGCCCCGCGCACCACATGTTCAATGAATCTGATCCCATCCTGGGTCCTTCCACTCTGGAGGCTGGTTTTCTGGAGGAGGACGACGAGGAGGCGCACGGGGGAGACAGAGGAGGGGAGGAAGGTGGAACGCTGGAGGAGTGCTTGGGCCTCCCACCATCATCCTCTCCCTCCCACCCCTCTGCAGGAGACTCAGTGGAGCCGTTGTCCTCAAGTTACATGCTCTTCAAGGTTAGTTTTTCTACTTTTACAGAAAATTTTATGATTTCAAGCCTGAAAATCATTTGTACAGTTTTGCTACAGTTATTCAGGTGGGCAGGAAATAAAAACAACAGGTTAAAATGACTGAAATTCTTAATTTCAGCATTGACTTAAAGGGTGAAAAGTTCAGATAAATTTGTCCACCTTCAAAGTGACTTACGTGTCCTGACATTCAATTGTGTTTTAAATGCTAAAGTCAAGTTCAAATAACCAATAAATGGCTCGTGCTTAGAATACCCACTTAACTGCACGGTCACACCGCCAGCGACCTGAGCAGCAGAGGACACTCTGGACGCTGGAATCACGCTGCCTGCTGGCTGCCTGCTGGCTGCCTGCCTTCACCAGGGGGCGGGTCCTAAGCAACGCTGCAGACATCACATTCGGTTGTGACCAATATCAAGTTTGTAGTAGAGTTGTGGTTGTAGGCGGCATATCTTCAGTTCTCCAGTCCATTCATCATTGAGCGCACTTTGGTGAGCCTACTTTGTGTTGGAGGGATTTAGGTCATAAAGCTCTGTAAAACTGGAGACCACAACAGTTAGCTTCTTCTGTTGGAGAAGCTAACTGTTATTGGCTGCTGCTTCAGCGCTGATGCTGCTCATTCGCATAAAGTTAGACTTTTCTCAACCCTCCTTGTCACTCTGGACGCTGGCATCGCGCCGCTTGCTGCTGCCACAGCGTCGGACGCTCCTCGTCACCAGCTCTCATTGAAAATTAATGAACTTCCGACCGCTTTTGCTGCTCAGGTCACCGGCAGTGTGACCAGCTAGCTGTGACCTTTTTTCAGGGTCATACCAATTTGAGGACTTATATATTTTTAAAAAAATTTTAAATTTGAATTTGAATTAAAATTTGAAGAATGTAAACTCCTTGAGATGGCAAGCACTGAGACCTTTTTCTCTGTATTGGCAGAAGTATGCAATAGTTATTTTTATTTTTCATGTAATGACGCACTAGGCTGTTCGAAGTCAGTGTTTTGTATCTGTTACATTTTACATTTTATTTACACTGATGTTCAGTGCAGTGAATTCTGTTTCACTGTTTGTCTTTATTTCAGTCTCATGTCTTCTTCTTCTCCTATTTTCCATGATTATGTAATCAAACATGATACGATCATCACAAAATGACTCTCAGGCTCCAGTAAATCTGACTTTGATACTTTTCCTTTCGTGCATTCAGGAAATTGGCGTGAGCGAGGAACCCAGCGCAGATCAAACCGACTTATCAGCGAGCCCTCCTCCTCCCTACGTCCCTCCTCCTTCCTTGTCTCTGTCTGACATCACTGCCCACGAGCCGCAGGATAGGCTGGGCCACTCTGATGTCACTGAGAGCCTGAACAATCCTGTGGAGGAAGGAGACAGCCAGGAAGGAGGTACTGTGTTTGAGTTTGATGACAAGGAGGAAGACGAAGGGGAAGAATTGTCGAGGGTGACCAAGGAGCAGAATGAACGAAGAGATCAAAGTCTGGAGGGAGACGAGTGTGATGGAGAGCAACGTATTTCTAAAAGTACTGGTACTTTCACAGTGAATCCCAAAACTTATTCTTTTGTATTCCAAAGTGACAACAAGAAACGATTTAGTGACTGTGGGTCTGAAAAAAGCTGCCCTCCCTCTCCGCTGAAATAGAGATGAATTTAACACACAGAATTTAGGATTTTTTTCTAAAGAACTGAGTCCTTTTTTTCTTATGTCAGAATAAATTGACAAATACTGTATTGAAAAATATTCTACATAGTGTGACATGACTGAATTCTTTGGAACAAATTCTTAACATACTGGTGGTTTGTCATCGCAGGTGCAGACCAAAGTTTGGGAGTGTTGAATCCACCTGTGGACGTACCACAGATGGATGGGATGGAACCGGAGCCGGGCCTCGGAGATCAGGACGAGAGGATGGAAGATTCAAATCAACTGTCTCAAGACCTGCAGGAGAGCTTGGACCAAGCGGAGCACAAAGAGGAGTTACAACAAGAAGTGCACCCGTATCTGGGAAAGCTGGGCCAGGAGGGTAACCTCGGGTGTCCTGAGCCTATCGAAGAGCCTGGGGAAGGCGTGGATGGGTTGATCTTGTATCAAACAGTGGAGGAGGAACCGATGGGAAACTCTCTCGACACTGAAACACTGATGGGAAATGCAACTGCAGAGTTTGTGCAAGCTGGAGCAATTTCAGGAAATCCCAGAGAGGATGGTGGAATGGGTCTTGCAGATCAAGTGGATGAGATCTCAGAGGGTCAGATGGATCATGTTTCTCTTTTGGATGTTCCAGTGTTTCAGTCCTGTGATGAAACAGCAGCAAAGGCTCTTAAACAAATAGACGCCAAACCCAATAAGATGGAACTTGACAGCATTTACCCTGACTATGCAGAATCCTCGTGTCCTTCAGCTTCTGTCTCATCTCCCACAGTAGCATCAAAGTCTGAGGAAACCACCACAAAGAGCAGTAGCAGAGCTGGAGTCAAAACTGAAGCCTCCATTGATCAGGAAAGATATGAAGGAACAGCTGAAGATCTGACTTTGCCAGATGGCAGCAGAGGCTGTAAGAACAGAGCCCTCACGTTCTCTCTTGATCAGGACAACAAAGACAATCTGCTTGAGCAAAATGAAATCAAAATGGTCCCTAGTCTGCCTATAAACAGTACTGACAGAAAACCATCAGATCTTAAAATTCCTCTAATACCCGACAGTGGTGGTGAGGAGAAACCAGAGCACCTTGAGCTACCAATCAAGGTTGAGGAGACCAAAACAGAGACTGTTGAGGATGTTTATCCTGACAGCTCTGAGGTCAAACATGGAAAATTCTTTTCCTATGCCGTTAAGTCAGAGTACTTGGAGACCAAAGCTGAGCAGTTAGAATTTCCTGTCAAACCAGAAACACTCGAGACCAAACCTGAAGATCTCAGCCTTCCGATGAAGCCCGAGAGTTTAGACAGTAAACCCGAAGTTCTCCAGTTTGCAGCCGACTCAGACAGAGCCGAAATCAAACCTGAAGAAAAACCAGTAGCTCTAGGGTTTGATGCTTATCCAGATGGAGCCAAGCTTAAGACTGAGACAAAGCAAGAAGGTCTGGAGTTCACAACCTACCCTGACAGCTCTGAGATTAAACCTGAGGCCAAGCCAGAGGGCCTCGAGTTCAGAGCCTTACCCGACATCAAAGCTGAGACGAAGCAAGAGCTGTTGGAGGCAGACAGCACAGTTCTGACCCCGAAGCTGGAGCAGGCGGATGGGCTGGTGGACACGTCGGGGAGTCTGGTGATGAAAGGGCAAGTGAAGGAGGAGAGGCCAGCGACACCAGGTAAAAACTTTCTGCAGAGGTTGATGCATATTTGAGCAGCTGCTAGTAATTATCTGTTACTTTATCCGTAATGCAATGACAAATCTATTGTTTAGTGCGCGGCAAGTCACTTCATTGTGAACACGTGTGTGCATTCTTGTTTTCACTATTTTGTTGCGATAATAAGAATTTTTTTTCATGCTCAAACTCTGAAAACAAACCTTCTGAAAACAAACTTGACCCTGCCGTCCTCTCCCACAGTGTCTGTGGTGGAAGGTTATGTGAGCAGCCCCCGGTTTGCAGCTCCGATTTCCATGTGTGAGATTCCCGACAGCCTCCATGACAGCAGGGAGCCGACCATCGCTCAGCTGTTACAGGAGAAAGCACTCTACTCGTTTTCTGAGTGGCCGAAGGTACTGCAGCGTCATTTATGCCAACAATTTATGTTGATGTTTTTCTTAAGAATTGGTTTTGTACAATCTGCATTGCAAGGCTGCGGTTTTTTAACACTCAGTGAATCCTTTTGTCCATGTGACATCTACTTTTAGCTTGATATTTGGATATTTCCTGAGCAAAAGCCAAATGTTATTTCTTGAAATACTCTTCCTTAATAAAGCTAACCTTTTGTATTTTTCATGATTTCCAGCCTAAATACTCCTGTTTAAGATTTACCAGCAAGTAGGAAGGAAAATAAGTAGAAAATATAAATAAGCCACTACATGTTTTGAGTCTATTTAAGCAAACAAAAGACGTCAGTTACTAATTGTACGAAATATTTGTTAAGTTGCTGGGAATTTTGTATTATCTTTCAATCCAGTTTTTACCCTGAAAAAGTATTTTAAAAAATCTCATTTATTAATTTAAAAATAATTAGGCTTCTGATATGGTGAAATGTTGATATACTTCCTGTCACTGTTCCAGGCTCTGAGATGCTGAATTAAAAGTCATCAGTTTGCGGTCATTAGCTGAGTCTTGTGCTGTTGTGTTTCTCCCCGTAGGACCGTGTCATCATCAGCCGCCTGGACAGCATCTGCCATGCCATCCTGAAGGGAAAGTGGCCTTCGTCAAGTGAGCAGTACGACTCTCCTGGACCTCTGAGCGCCAACTCCTGCCTGGCCAACAGTTTAGCCCAGCACCAGCACCACCGAGCAGGCTTTCTCCCCACCACGGCCTCGAGCTCCGTCCCAAGCCAGGCTCGGGTTCAGCAGGCCAACCCCAGCCTCGGGTTCTCCGTCCCGCCCCCTCTCACAAGACTACCTAAGGTGAGAACATCCTGGTGATCCCTGAGTGAAAGAATAAACCTTTTCTTCTTGTACATATCTATGCATCTGTCATCCGTCCACATTTATCTCCACTATCTCACACCATGGTTCATACGGATGGTGTCCAGTATGCAAGGCTAATAATGCTGTCAGTGCTTAGAATTAGGCTGAGTGTAGACTCCTGAAAACTGAGTGACAGGAGGTCTGCAAAGTAAATCAGTTACTTTGAGAGTTCTTTATTTTTTGAGCCCATTGAAATAAAACAAATGTAGAATTTCTGCAACACTTACTCGATGTGTCCTTTTCTTTTCAGGTATTCTGATAAATAAGAAAATATAGAACTTCCTCCACGTTTCACAACCCTTGTTCTAAAAAGTTAGGATGCCGTGTAAGATGTAAATAAAAACAGAACGTAATCATTTGCAAACAAACTGTGTTTACAAATGATGATTTACAGAGTGTAGTCATATGTAGTCATATGCTTCATGCGGTTTGGCTCCATCCCTGCCTGCGAACGTCAAAGGCTTTCCAAGATCACCGATGATCCAGGCTGTGTCTCTAACCACCTACTCTACATACTACATACTGCATACTATGTAGATGATCAGTATCCCATCTGTTCACACTGCAGTACACAGACAAGTTACTCTGAATGCATTTTGCACGAATTGGCAGAAATAGCAAGATTCTTTTGTTTTTTCCTTTTCATTAAACTTCATCAGCAAATGCCCGGTCGGGCTTTGGTTGTGACTTTGCCGTGCGCTGCGTTGTGGAAAAACAGAAGGCAAGGTAGGCCGGTCAGATGCATACTGGGAATGTGCCTCTGAATCAGGATACATCCGGGTATTATTTGGCATACTGCAGATTTTGCTTGTGTTTACATACAGCATATTACATACTACTTTTTCAGCCAAATCAGTACATACTGCTAGTATAGTATACGGTTTCAAAAACAGTTCCTGTTGCCCCGATTCCAGCTTGTTTAAAGGTTTTGATAACATCAAATTCAAAATAAGCAAATATTTACATAAATCAATGAAGCTGATGTGACATTTAAAACACCTAATATGTCTTAGTATAATTTTCAATTGTATTCATCCCAACAAGGATTAGCAAATGATAGCTCTCTGTGTTATTTATGTTTTACACGGTGTCCCTGCTGTTTTGGAGTTAGGGTTGTTCATATGTATATAATGTAAATACATGTTTGCATACATAATACTTAGTGTGTCTTTGCTAGATTTATAGTTCAACATATAAGAAAACTCAAGTCAAAATAGAACATTGTTGACCAGGTTTTTAAAGTAGCGCTGGGCACCTCTAGTTCACACCATTGCTGTGTTTCTCGTCTCTGTAATGTTTACTGTTGATATTATACATGTTGACATCAGACTTGGGGAGGAAGCCATATTGTAAACATTTTCTTTGACTAGTATACATAAACATTATGCCTATTTTTTAAGAGAGAATTTTGAAGGATATTGTAAACAGCTATTAAACAATGATCTTTACTGAATTTTATTCAAAGGTGCCATTTGGAAAATGTGACCCACCGTAGAGCAGAGAGGCTATGAGCTACTTTTTCACTTGATATCTCATAATTTTTTCAGAGGTAAACAAAGCAGGCGAGTTTCTTAAGCTCCTTCAGGCACCTGCAGAGTTAAACAAGGAGGAGAATCTGAGTAAATCTAGAGCTCATGTTGTTACCCACGTCTGGTTGCTAGCCGCCGCTGTGTTGTGTCTCAGTCCATATGTATGTTTAACAAAGCCATCATCTCTCTCTCATTCTTGTCTACCCCTCACCCACCCTGTCCACCCTGACAGTACATGCAGCGGGGCGGGGCATGCGGGCGCGGAGCTTGGCGCCTCACCTCCTTGCCTCTCTTACAGGAGAGGCTGGTGGCTCCCCCGTATCTCCCTGAGCTCAAACGAGCGGGAGGTCGGAGGTCTTTCGACTATGAAGCTGCTGCGGCTGCAGCCGCTGCCAAGGTTTTAGCTGGGAAATCAGCATCTTCATGCCATTCTGCCACCACCACCACAAGCTCCAGTGGTGCTACTGCAGTGGTGGCCCCGCCCACTCACCGTACAGCAGCCATGTTGATTAATGGTTGGCAAGAAACGGCCATTGATTTAACCAAGTCGTCTGGAGAAATAAGCACCACCAGTGGCGTTGGGACAGGAGAAGCTGTAAGTGCACCAGGAATCGGTGCCAACAGCAGTCATAAGCTTCCACCACCACCTCCCATCACAGCACCGCTAACGGGCTCTGTGGGAATCGACATGGCTGGGATACTTCAGGCCGGGCTCATCCATCCTGTTACGGGGCAAATAGTTAACGGAAGCCTGAGGGGAGATGACTCACTGAGAAGGAGGAGAGGGAGGAGGAGAAACGTGGAGGCGCTTTACTCTGAGTTCACCAAGAGCAGAGGACTGCACCTCCCAGAGACACAGGTGGGTGGAGGGAGGAGGGCCTGTTCAGTGTAAGGACAGGTGTTATTGTTTAATGTGCTTCATAATGAAAGAGAGAAACCACACCTGGGGAATTATGGGTTTAAAAAAAAGTCATAAGGTAACGAAAGAGATTGCGTTCAAGAGGAAAACCTTTTTCCTGTTCTGAATTTAGAAACGTTAAAACAACTGCGTGTGTGTGTGTCTGTCCTCCTGCAGGGCCGCGTGGAGGTGATCAGCCACTCCTCCGTCTCCTCCTCAACCTCCTCGCCGTCCCCGTCTCCTTCAGAGCGACCTGCTGGCCCTCCAACACCGTCCTCCTCTTCTACGCCCACCCCCACCCAGACACCTCCGCAGCCAGAGATTGTCGCCATCGACAGAGAGGCGGCAGGGAAAGGTCTGATCGAGTGGCTGAGACAGAACCCAGGCTACAGCATGGACCTGCCCGCGTTCGCTCATGTAACTCTAAAGTTTTATTTGGTCATTTCTGTTTACAGTTGCTTGTATCAGCTCGGTGTTTCGCTTCATATGAGTCACTTTCAACCAGAGGACAGAAGAGTCCTTGCAGCTTATGCTTGAGCTCGTGTGTGCAGCTAAAACTGAATTATTTATTTCTTTTATATCTTCTATTTTCCACTCATTATTTTGAGGAAAAACTCTTAATCAACTCTGTCTTACATCTGCTTTCACCCGTATTGTCCTCTCTCTCCCACTTTGCAGTCTGGAGCAGGTCTGTTACATGGTTTCGTGGAGCGTCCCAAGCAGAGGAGGCATCGCTGTAAAGACCCAACCAAGCTGGACATAAACTCTTTAACGGGGGAGGAGAGGGTTCCTGTTGTGCACCGAGGCACCGGGCGCAGGGTAGAAACCTACACACATGCGCACACACTTACAGAGTACACAGACATCAGTTGATAAAAGTTTTACTTCTTTGTTCATGAATTGCAGTTTTGGAAAAAAAAGTGTTCACAAATCATTCAGGCCCTTAAGAAAATGAGAAAGCAAAAGTAAATATGAAGTGATGTCATTGTTGTTATTTTGTGCTGGTTATTCCCATCCTGCAGCTTGGTGGCGCCATGGCTCCAGCCATAAAGGAGCTTTCCCGCTGGCTGGACGCCAACTCAGAGTACTATGTAGCTCCAGACTGGGCTGATGTGGTCAAACACTCTGTGAGTATGACATACAATTCTGCTGCAGGCATACACATGCAGGATTGTTCACTTAAGTGTATAATGTTGATTTTGATTCTCATTTTTAAAAAAATACTTCCTTCTCTACTTTTCACTTTATTGTTGTTGTTGTAAATTAATGATTTGTCCTCAAACTCATCATCTAGAGTCCTTTCTTCATCAAACTGTCATCCACCGTTACTTGGGATGTAACGGTATTGTTGATTTCGCAGCATCATGATAACAGAAGTGCCTCAGTATCATCATAGACGTGGCAGCACCAAACAAAAAGTCTTTGGTTCAAAAAAGTTTCGTTTTGTTTTAGCCGCAGGATAGCAGAGCGGAGGGAACTGTGAACTACACAGGCCGTCAGCCTTTGCAGCTGTTTCCTATGTCACGCGCTTTGGACGGCAAACAATCCAAATCCAGCCTGTAACGTTTTTCAACGAGACAGAGGCAGGCTGCAGTGAAGAAGTTCGCATGTAGGAAGCGTTCTCTCAAACTTCAGTGTCGAGTTAAACTCAGATGTGTTGAAGAAATAAAGGAATAAGCCGGCCAGAGATTAGTTTCACTTTCCCTTCGGTGGCAGCACATCACTGTGAAAACAAAGAAAAATGAAGTCTGGTAGCGAGAAACCTGCTGAACTGTGTGTGGAAAAATTCATCGCCTCAGCTGACAAACACACTTAGTCAGCTCACAGAGGAAAAAGGAAACAAAGAAAAATGCTCATTTAGCCCATGGAATGGCCAAAAAGATGTTACTAGTAGGAAATAATAGTCAGTCAAACCACACAGTTAACATGTAATGCAGGATAAAGAGCTGAGTACAGGATGCGAGCTGGGTCATTGTTTGATCACTATTCAGTGATTTAGACATTAAATCTGACAATTATTTCCACATGTTTATACAGAATACAAAGCAATGTCAGTGAAGAGCAATTACCAAATAAATGGATAATAATGATCGACATGTTTTCCAAGTCTTGATTTGTCTTTTTTTTATTTTTAAATACCACAATAAACATCATATTGTGGACTTGGTACCAAAGTATTATCTACTGTAAGTTTGTGATACCGTTACATCCCTCGTGGTTACTTTAATCCACTAAATTCTAACTTCATGATCTTTATCCTCTTCCTCTCCTCATGCAGGGTTTCCTCCCTGAGGGGAAGTTCTCTCGCATCCTGACGGAACCAGTCAACAGAGATCCGGGCTCTCGGCGCCGCGGACGCCGTCCTCGCAGTGAGATGCCCAAGCCCCTTCTGTCTGTCTCCGATTCAGCCTCATCTGGCCTCGGCCCTCCGCTCTTCATGAATGGGGGTTTAATCGGCAGCATGGACTCCATGGTGGCCATGCAGAACCTCCGCGGTGGTATACCTGGAATTCCCATCTCTGGAATCATGGCTGCTGGATTCCCACACGGTTTCTCTGCAGCTGTCCAGGCAGGAGGAGCTGGAGCGTCAGCAGAAGAAGCAAAGAATGGGTTGAATATGTTACCCATGATGCTGCATGGCATCCCGCACCCCCATGGGGCTGCGATGCCACAACACGCCTTGTTCAGCGTTGGCGCAATGATGGCGCACGCGCCACCGCCGCCTCCTCCTCCTCATCCCAGCTCCTCCTCTTCTTCTTCATTGGCTGCTGCAAAGGTCACCACGACAACGGCACCGTCTACATCCGAGGCAGCCAGCCCCTCATCGACTACGCCTGCTGAGAGGGAGAGCGCCGCCTCTTCTGGCTCTGGTGGAGGTGAAAAGGAGAGGAGCAGGGAGGAGAAAGGAGCAGTGGAAGCCAGCAAAAGACCAGGAGTGACGGAGGCGGCAGCCATCATCACCTCCACCAGCAGAGCTCATCTTGGCTCCGCACATCTCGGAGGAGGCAACGGCAGCCATCTCACCTTCAACCCATTCCTGATCCCGGGCATGTCCCACGGCCTGCTGTACCCGCACATGTTCTTGCCGCACGGTGGCATCATGGCGCTGCCCGCCATGCCTCCTGGTGCAGTAGACAGCTCCCCGGGAAGCCCCAAGAGGAGGAGGAAGAGAGGGCGGGAGGAGGAGGAGAAGGAGAAGGCTGCCCCGGGAAAAGCAGAGGAGAGAGAAAGTACAGTTAAGGCTAGTGCTGCCTCCCACCCAGCCTCCTCCTCATCGCCCTCCATCCCCTCTACCTCGGCTCCAGACCCAGGCCTGTCTCTGACTGAAGAGCCCCAGAGTGGGCAGGGAGAAGGAGAGCGCGGGCCTGCAGAGCCCCAGGAACCAGACTTCCATAACCATCTTGAGGGAGCAGCAACAGAGGAGAAAGAGGAAAGATTGGAGGACACAGGAGGAGAAGCAGCAGAGGAGAAGCAGGACTCTGAGGAGCAGAGACAGGTGGAAGGAGAGGAAGCGTAGAGGAGGAGAAAACTGCAGAGGACAGAGAGAGACAACCACCTCCTGCTCCTTCCTCCTGCCTCATCCGTCGCTCTCTTTCGTGACTGAGCAACAGTGTAAAGTTTGTGCTGTGTCTGTCAGTCAATGTCCATGTAAAGACTTTTATTATGATGATGACTAATAATAACGATGATGATTATATTCAACTTGGTTATGTTTATATACCAAGAGCCCACCCACCGTCTCCACTCCCTCCTTGTATACAAAAAAAAAAAAAAAAAAGTGTAAAAAATTATCTTCTGTGTATTCTTCCCCTTCATTCTGCATCGAGACTGAGTCAGGAGGGACGGTTCTCAACAGGAACACACACACACACACACGAAACACAAAGCGGCTTTGGCAGTTTTATTGATCTGGTCATGAGCTCAAAGTCATCCCGGTTTCTCTGCTTTGGTTTGGTGTGTTTGCACGAGGAATGACGAAGGCGAGTTGTGGCGCAGCTGCCAGACTTGGTTCCCTAAAGTCTCACCACAGTTTGGGAATTCAGAGAAGCTCATGCAGAGGTGCACTCATGTATCTTATGTTCAAGGTCAAAAACCGAGCCTCCTCATCTGAGTACTGTTTTATTTCTTTTTTGTTGTTGTTGTTTTAACTTCTGGCACACTCCTCTGAATTGAATTATGTGCTTTTAAGTTTTCTCTGTGCAATGTTTAAAAACTTGCAGGACAGATTATCCTGCAATGTGTCTTGGCGATGCTGAAGAATCTGCACCAGCATTCCCAGATACTTGTGACACTAAAACACCATTTGTTTGCCCATACAGAGGGATAACACTGCTAAACATGACCCTAATATGCAACAGCTACTTCACCCAGAAAGCAGACAGCAGCTCAGAAAAAGTTCAGTGTAGGGATTTTTCAAAATATGTAATTGCCTCGATGTTAAAGAATAAATGTAATTTAGTACGTTTAGGAAAGCCGCCAATCAGAAAAGTGTTCCTGTTCGTTTTAAATTAAAAAAAAGAGAACATTTTGATAGTCACACTGATAGAATCTCCAAAACGTCAAGATACAAGTGAGGTTAATAAATCCCGGACATGAATGTCTCTCATCCCCGTGACTTTTCTGCCGTAACTTGTTTCTCATCAGTGCTTTGCCATGACTGCTTTACGTTTTT
>JAQLOL010000012.1:2424688-2438395 GCA_029783665.1 Naso thynnoides
TTCCACAAGAGTCTACAACAAATGGTCGCTGAGTTATAGAGGGGGGCGGGGCTAAAGTGTGTTAGCAGTGCAAGCTATGACCGATCAAAGAGTGATTCAGAATACGTTGTTACTCCCAGAGGGCAGTTCATCTCTACAGCCTATCGCTCTCATGTTAATAAAGATAAATTAGTACATTAATAGCAGCAATCAGACATCAACATACTAGTGACGAGTTTACAGATCAGTGGGTTGGAACATCAGAAACCATGACCTCAAAAAAGAAAAGAACATGGTGGTGCAGAGGGTTGGTTTAGATATCTGCAGTTGGCTGTTATGTGTGTGTGTGTGTGTGTGTGTGTGTGTGTGTTTTTCCACAAGATTTGGCCATGTTACATGGATCAATTTAGAAGTTATGCACCTTTTTGTTACAGGTCACTCCCACTGCCACGCCCCCTTTTTTTGCCAGTTTGCCCTGTTGTTATCATTATTGTAAGCACCCTTTTGCCATAGGCCACGCCCCCTTTTATGCTTATTGGCATGAACACAATCACATCAGCACACACATACACACACTTGACCCCCATGCCGACTGTCAGCCTTCGAGGGCAAAAACTGTGGCTGACAGTGTGGAGTTTTGAGTGACCTATAGAGCTGCTGGTCGTAGATATAAAAAAAAAATTGTCCACAGTAACGGTTGTTTTTTTAACCTCCATTTAAGATGCCCAAAGGCTTGTGAGCCGTGTAACGAGGGTTGGTACCACGTGAGCTCAAGATACTCTGTGATGACGGTTTAAAGTCGTCTATAGGACCTTTAATCCTTATAGGTCCAACAGGAAACTGACAGAATTCAGAGAAAGATTCGAGCAAAATGAAATGAAATGAAATCTTGAGAGTTTCAGTAGGAGAAAATTTTCCTCGAGTTAAGGTCCCTAATATTCTGATCATTTATTGCAATATAAACCTTTAACTTTATGTACCCACAGTCAGATTTGAGCTTTGTCTGCTCAAAAGTCGCTTTGTGCTTCGTCCCGTAGCCGAGCCTCACTTTGCTACTTTTGTAATCGCATCAGCTTCATATATAACAAACTGGTTTTGAACTGCCCGTGGGCAAAAATGAACATCTGAAAGTCCATTTTCGATTAAGATGTACAATATGAAACAAACAATGACTGTATCTGTTATATATTTTATTGACAAGGACAACATATGGCCTCATTCGAATCCTTTGGCTTGCCTTTTTCTCCTGCTTTAACTCCCAAACATTGCCAAATATCCAAGCTGTCGGTTTTTCTTCCAAAGTAAGTGCTCCATGCCTGGACATTAAAGCGCCGCATGCGTGCCTACAACATGCCAGTTAACCTATGATGACCTCTCCACCTCGTCAAATAGCCAAAACTTCCTCGGCAGCTCCTCCAATGCATTTTCTCTTCAAAATAAAAGCCCAAAGATGCCGTAACAGCAGTACAATATTCAGTATTGTGAAATCATTGCAGATGATGGCACATATTTAGTAATACTAAATACTTATGTACTTATATATGCTATATTGGCATAAAGGTAACTAAACATAGAATGAATAAAACAAACACATTACCTCGTCTGTAAACATTTGTCAGTGATTTGCTTTTGCTTAAGCATGCAGGCTACAGAGGTAACAAAGCATACGTAGGAATTTTTTTTTTCCAACAGCTGAAGGCTGTAGGAGGTTTTTGCTTAACACGTGATCAACAGCATCACCACACACAGGGCTGGAGGTGGGCTGATACAGATGAGCTTCACCTAGGAGAACAATCTTTTCCTAAACCTAAGCAAGAAACTGTTTGACAAGGTAAACCTCTTGTTAATAAAGCTCTTGTTCGTCACTCACAGACTAACGGACACGTTGGAGTGTGACGAAGTGTCGTTGGTAATTGATGACCAGTGATAAGCACCTGTTTCTTATCAAAGTTCAGTTACGTCTCCAAACTGAAGAGTCAATCAAGAAGTTCTGATTAAGATGAATTTTTGAAACGCCTGAATGTCCCTTTAATGACGGCTCATCAGCTCCACACTGTTCTCCTCCTGTAACGAGGCCTTCTGTTTGGTGTCCAGCACATCTGGGCTGATAATTCGCACACGCACACGCACACGCACACGCACACGCACACGGTGTATCCAGCTCATGCGGTTCATTGTTCTTGAGTGTTTGAGATTCCTGGAAAACAAAAAAAAGCATCCGAAAATTTTAAAGGTAAAATCCAACTTCAAATTCTGCAGCCACATGACTTCCTGCTACCGCCTGTTCTTGTGTCAAAACTTGAAACAGACTCGTAGGTGCATCATGTGACGACAGCTGGAGGTCAGTCGAGGCGGCGGCTCTGTATCTTCTGTTCATGTCACATTATGCCTTCTTTAACAGTGTTCTGTCATTTCATTGAAGTCTTTTCGGTTAAATTAATGTTCTTCAGAACCTCAAACTGTTGTAAACGTTTATCTCTTATCATAAAAAGTGTATTTATTGTATAGTTCTTGTGTTCATGTCTTTGTCTCATGGCTGATTATTGGCTGATTTGTTTGCTCTTGAACGTCTCTGAAAGACAGAAGCCTTTTGGTTCACATGGAAGCTCGACTACCTGCCTTTCTTTGTCCTCGTCACCTGCTGATCTGCTGTCTTAGGCCGAGTCCCCACAATGCACCTCTTCACCTTCTCCACAGAGTTGGAGCAACCGCGGCAAACAATAATAATCCGGTCTAAGTTGAGTCGTTGGGGTTTTTGTAGGATCCTTTCACATGGCCCAGGATGCAGCTGACTGTTGATCCAAATTCTAAAATGTTCATCTGTGTGTTTCAGGAGAGGATGACTGAAAATCATCCCATTCTGGAGCAGACATGAACAAGAAAGCAGGCATAAATTTACAGCATTCAAGCTGCTGTGAATATATTTTGGAAGAAAATCTCGTCCATTTTTTTTTTTTTTTTAAATCAACAATGCTGCATTGTTCGTCATGTAGATCCACTTCCAGCTGCAGAATCCGAGGACAGATGCTGGATTTGGTCGCCTGCTTTGTTTCTTTCTTTTCATACATTTTTGTCTTTAAATAATAATAGCTGAGAAATGTTTTTCACTGTCATGTCACTGGTTGTGGGCCTGATTAGTTCAATGGCAGGTAAGCAAACCATCACATGCTGGCTCTGCTCTTGACTCGCACATGTGAGAAGTGCTTTTGAGCGCCTGCGTTGCCGCCCTCACTCTGGTCTTGATTACGTTCGAGGCTGCTGGGTTTTCTCTCTGAAGACTGGCCTTGGTTTATGAGGAAGGTTCATGTTCAGGCCTCCTGGTTGGGAAATATCTGCCCGGCGAAAAGTGTCCTTAAGCAAGACACTGAATCCCTGTCAGCTGATTTGTAGCTGACCGTGACCTCTGACCCCACCTGTAGGAGGAGGCCAGATTTGGTGTGTAATGGGATAAAGATGAAATCTAAAAAGAAGAAAGGGAAGTTGTGTAATACTCATTTAGTGTCATGAAATCCAATTCTGAATGCAGTAACTAATTGCTTAACAGATGTGTCACTTAAAGTGTCATTTTGTTCCATTGTTAATTAAATATAAAACCCCACTTTGCCTTGTGAAAAACTACTTCAAGTAAGTAAGAAAATCCATGTCAGTACATTGTTCTCTGACTTTATTTCAGGCTGGTTTCACAGACACTAAAATGTTTTCTTGACAGAAGAGATGAATACATAAAATGAATCAGCTCTTTTTATCTAATATTTAGATAATGATGTAGTTTAAGACTTCCTGCCACGTTTGTGTTGTTGGGATTCCCCCCTGCAGTAAGCGCCATCCATTTTCTTGAGTTAGTTTCAAGCTTATTTGTTTTGGGGAGGGAAAGGAAACCTAACAATCCCGGAATTCCCAGCAGTTGATCATTGGCTGGAGAAGAGCAGCACGATCATGCAATGTTTAATAATGACGAAACTGATTAAAGAAATAAAGTGAGAATTCATGTCAGTTAAACCACCCGTCGTAATATTACACAGATTAGGAAGATAAAGTTTCACCCCTCACAGCCCCTGTACTAGAACCACTGCACCGAGTGATGCACGAGGATGTTCTTCTCTGAGGTAACTGGCTGCTCCTGAAGTGAGAGAGCAGGTCGTTACCGAGCAGATTCTGTGGTGGGTTTTTAATCTTTCCTTTCTTTCTGTTTCTGATTTGTATCTATAGCTCTCTGTATTCCCATGTGGACCAATCTCATGAGTCAAAACATGGTATGTGTGATCTTTTATTGTGCAATAAAAGATGACTTTCAACTTTCTGTTGTCCTCAGTGAGTAATTCATTCACTTATGTTTGTTTTAATTGATGCTGTAATTTCTTCATCTTGTGTCCAATTACAGGTTTTTGGTGCGTCTCTGTGCATTCTGCACAAGGCATGTTAGGAAAGACTGCAGCAGCCCTATATGCTGGAAAATATTAAAATGATAGAAAAAAGATAGAATAAAAACACTCCCACGCAACCAATAAACACTTTGTTCCATATCTCATACATAAACTTGCAGTATTTACTGCCTGTTCAGCAAATAAATTCTCGTTATGAGGTAAAAGTACCAACACATCAACACTGAGGAACCAGAAAGTGAAAGTTGTGCATTCAACACTTCACCATGAAAGGAGTAAGTATAAAAGTAATAGCAATAAAATGAAACTGATCAAAAATGAAAGTAAGTGGTATGCAGAAATAAGAAGAATATTGTTTGATTTTAACTTTTGTTGTCACTTAAGTGTTGCAGTTTGAGCTCACTGAAACTATTATGAGCAGTTTAATAATGATACGAAAGTATCAAGTTTGTATTAATGAAATCTGTAAATAGTGACTCAAGCTGTCAAATAAATGTAATAGATTAAAAAGTATAAAATTGGTTATAAATAATTAAATAAATGAGGTAAAGGTGCTTTAAAACTTTTTTTTAAGTATGTGTCTTTAGCTGAAACAAAACAAGATTTTTGCAAAACTTCATCTTGACTTTGTTTCTTCACATTTAGTTATTCTTCTCTGTAACCCAAATGTCTTAAAGGAGCATATCAGTGTTACTACATGTCATTTTCATTTGTCAATATTGGCCACATAGGTTACATGAACCCCACCCATTTTTTCCCAAAATGGCTTTATTTACAAGATACCGTGTTTGTTTACGTTATGTCTACATTAAATTAACGCTACAGAAAGTAGCTCAAAATGTGTGATGTTAGTCAAAAACATCTATTTTAAACTATTTTTCCAGGCATGATAACTCCCGCCTCAAGCTTTCAGCTCCCCCCTCTCTCAAACACACGTTTCCTTTGGGATGGGGAATTACCTTTATCTAGCAACTTCACGTGTCCTTTAGTGTTCCTATACCTTCAACATGAATGACAGTAAATGAGGTTTAGAAATGCAGTCTGAGATCTACTGCAGTACACGTGGTCAAATTTTAACATTTGCAGAAGACAGGGGCGATCTCTGCTAATAATAAGAAGTCGAAAATAAACTGGCATTGCCCTTGAAACACAGAAGAACATCGAAAAATAGTCTACACTTGGCTGCTCAGCGTGAGCATCAAAAGCCTTCACTGATGAGCAGAAAGAGGAAAAAGGAAGGAAATGTTACAGAAAGGTGCTGTGCTGTTTGATAGATTACCTGGAAAGGAAAGAACTAATCGAGGAGTTTCTCAGCAGCCAAGATGGACAGAAATCAGTCAGAAGAGAAAATATGTGACTCCTCTGCGGAGAAAACCACAAGCTTCCCTCACATCTATGCAACGTTATGAATTCCACGTTTTTTAAAAGGCTGAACTCCTGTAAAAAATTCAAGTTTGGACTCAATAAATGAAACTTTGGGCCGAAGCTGCAGCATCAAAATACACATTTATTAAAACATACATTCATGTTGTGGAATAAAATCCCATTTAGTCGTTGAAACAGGCTACTGATAAATACATTTGACAGAAGCTCACCAATGAACAGAAAAAAGATCCTATAAGCTATAAAAAAAAAGGAGGAATACTCACATTTTCTGTCACAGCAGACAGGCTGCTGAATTACTTGAGCTTGAGCAAAAACTGAGCATAAAAACACTTTGCACATCTGTTTTCATGGACAACGCAAAGAAGAAAGATGAGCTGATCAAGAGATTCCAAAAACAAGTTCCAGCACACTGTCTCATGTGCAATATATTATATTTATTTGCAACTTTTAAATGACCGAATACAACATACATGGCCTCAACTCTCTCTTAATGCAAACACCTTTACATTGAAAATAGCTTCAAATATTCAAAATGGGATTTAAAAATTACAATATGTAACATTTTCACATTAAAAAAGTTTTAAAACGGCGTCCTTACATTATTAAATGTTCCCAACAATCTTCAGACTTCATTCATTTTATTCAAAGTAAAGATGGGTCTCATTTTGTCTCCTGTCACTAACTTGCGGGGTAACGCCAGTCAGAGAAGTGGAAGGACGTCGGCAAACGTGACTTAATGTAACGTGAATCAAACATTAGCTCGTCTGTGAGCATTTCTGCCTGAGTCACTCGCAGAGATTTTCATCTGCGATACCGACTGTGTAACTATAAAACAAGCCAAAACCCATGATCCCACGCTGCTTCACCACATCATCAAACGTTTGTTGTCTGTCATTGTTTTGATATAGAGACCTCTAGTAGCAGAATTACATATTGTGAATTTAAAGAAACCTCTCCATAACAAGTTTAATCTGCAGGAATTTCTTTTTTTTCTTTCACATAAAGTTTTGTAAACCACATTGGCTACATTTTATCTGTATTTACATTTTGAAAATAATGAAACAGCCATCCAGAAGAAGCTTGCTCTGCTGAGACGATACTTTTTAAGGCAGGGACATCAGTTGACTAGAGTTACTAAGTGATGAAGTCCTGGAGATAATGTTATTTTCTTGACCTTTCTAACTTACATAAACTGTAAATCACATCATTTTGCCCACCTAATAGTTTTCTGCAGGTGACACGACTCAGCCCATCACTGAAGCACACACACATCTGTCCTGCAGACTGAGGACATACTGAAGAGTTTAACAATTGTACTACAATATAGATGCTTAGTGAAGAGAAGCAGCAGCGAAGCTCTGTCGGTGGAGTTTGTGACCACTTTTGTTGCAATTTCTTAAATTACAGGTTGCATTTAGTTTCTCTTTTTGTGCACAGTTACGCATGCATGTGCGAGCAGGTGACCACCAATGATTTCACATTGTTCCACTGATCAACAGGTGGCTGTAATGCACTTTTAATGTATCAGCAAAGGCAGTGAAGAAGACAGCAAGCTAGTAAACATGAATGTAAACACTGCAGGTTCCAAACCTCTGTAGGGTCTAGATGTTACATTTCATCTCAAATTATGGTACAATTCCTCATAACTTACATGTAACATGTTTAAAGTTTCCCTCCAAACATGTTTTAACATTGCTTCGACTAATATTTTAACATTTTCCTGACAAAAAAAAATGTTTTAAAAAGCATCTGAAAGCACATTTACCTTTTTTCCTCATTGAGAAGTTCTGGATCCATCAATCACAGGCCTCATGCCCCGCCCACCAGCCCAGCAATAAGCAGGCCTGAGTGGTAGCAGGAGCATCAAGATGGCTAACGTTAGCTTCAGAAGAAACGTGGAGAAACTCAGCCATTTATGTTGGAGCCTCAGTCAGACCAGACTCAGATGAGAAGTCTGCTGTGCAACACAACTGTTGACTAACAGACGTGTCAGAATGAAAGTGCTCTTAGCATATTTTATGTGTTTATGTAATTTGTTAGCATTTAAGCTTGTAACTGGCAACTATCTCTCTGCTGAATGTGACAGTTGGCCGATTAGCCATCACAAGGAGTTCATTTTAGAGTTTGCATGGAGTGTACCCATGCAGACACAGGAAAACATGCAAACTCCACAAAAGAAGAGACAGAACCCAGAACCTTCTTGCTTTGAAGCATGACGCTAATTTCTACAGACAACTGTGGCGTTTTTAAAAATTTATTTTATTTAATATTGTGTAGTTTTGGTCCACAGAGCAGAAAATCCTCTCTGGAGTATGAGGGCAAAGACACAGGGTAAACAGTTTGTGGTTCTTCTACTTCCTGGAACCAGTGTGCCAGAGACACAGAAAGCATTGTAAAAAAAAATTAGGTTGGGTTTCACATTATATCCCTAATTCAGAAAGAGATAAGGTTGAAATTTGGCAGAGTTGCCTCTCAAGGTTTTTTGTTAAATGTAAAACTACAAATTTCAGTTGTGTCCAAACTCTGATGAACTTAAGTTTTTGATAAAACTACTAAATGGCAGAGAGACATTTACTGATTAATTGAAGTTCAGCTCTGTGGTGTAAAAGTCGGACTGACTCATTTACACAAGGCCAGAATTTCATAGTTTTATCACTATGTACTACTTCCTTCTTGTTAATTGTTAGCTCCCAGAATTCAAGAATCTGTTGAATGACAGCATGTCCGATTATCCAGCGTGATTGGAAGTGTAATGAACAATGATATGATCTAATTTTCAAGTTGTGCACCTCAGGGTGCGTCTGCCTCGTCCTCATTGCTCCCTGTGTGCTCCGGCTGCATCTGTTGTTTGATTCTGGGAGTTGCCAGCGTTGTCGATGGTGAGCTGACGTAGTCGTTTTCTCTCCCTCTTCCTTCCAAGTCCTCCTTTTTTATTCTTTCTTCTCTCTGACAGATAAAAACAGTAAACAGGACAAATTTTTAGGTCTCAGTCCCCAGCTCATTTTGTCAGATTTTTGCTCGTTGCACATCTGTATGTAGTTATAGTTGAGTTGCTGCATACTTTCTATCATCATGTGTAAACAACTGTACCTCATGTGCATTTAGGATAAACACAGTGACTCAGCTGTCACCTTCTTTTAGTGTCATTCCCCCATGAAAGAGCCAGTCTGAGTGACACTCTTTGATCCATCAACTGATTTGTTTTCCTGTTTTTCATGAATATTATAAGCACTGCAGACCTTCTGCACACGAGGGAAAAATGAGGGCATCTTAACGTACGTCTTTGTTGTAAGATTTATGGTTTTTCATTCTCTGAAATCCTGTCTGCCCCATAAAGAACTGCCCCGCAGCACCTGCAAGGTAATTGAGTGTGATGTAATGTTTGTAAAGTAAAAAGCTCCAACAGGTTGAAATTTACAATACTTCGACAGTGATCTGTTAAATTTCATTGTGCCTTCTAAAGTATAAGAATTACCGCCCTCAAAGTTAAAGACTTCAGATAAACCTGCTCTGCGTGGCAGGAAAGGGGCCAATTGAGGTTTTTTTTTGTGTGGGTGCCACATGTGTGACGGTGCTGAATCCCGTCCATGCAGGTACTGTTTTAAAACATTTCCCTGTCAAATTGAAAATCCAAAAACACAACTGAAATGCTGTCATGAGCACACCAAAGCAACAGGTGCCTACAGCACCAACCCTGAAAGTGGCCAATCAGAAGCCTGAAAGAGCTGCTATCAGTAACCTAACTGCTAGAGATCCGTCTGGTTCTCGTCCAAAACCTGCAGTGTCATAAGCAAAGATTGTCTTGGAATATGTTGTGAAGTTTGTAGTACATTCGTACACCAGTGACTCTAAACATAGTGAAGGAGTAACTGTAATTATTGTATAAACATGTAAAAGGTCTCTCATGAGCAAGGTTAGCCCAGGCACTATTTGGTCATGTTTGTCTTTGCATCAAATATCCGTCATGTAAACAGAGGAAATATCATTAACTCTGATGTCGCAAGCCAAGAATGCTGTTTTCCCCGTCATTGCAAAGGTCACTTAAAGCTGCAGTTGGTATCTTTTGCTAATGATCTAACAAGCTAACCTTAGCTGTTGCATAAGACTTGTTGGGAAGCAGCTCTGCTGCAGCCTCCCCTTCTTGTCTTTGCTCCAGCTCACATTTTATCCCGTTTGTTGTCTCTTTCTCTTTTAAATCCAGCTTGAACTGAGATGAAATGGTTGCAGAGAAAGCTGTGGCCGAGTAAACTGGTCCATCTCAGTTTGAGCTCGAGCTGACTGACAGTGTCGCTTGCAGGAACTCTGTTGTTGGCAGAGGCGAGTCAGAGCATAAGGCGTGAACAGCTAATCAGCTCGTACCTAAGTTACTTGTCGCGAAAAGGCGCAGCGTAGAGCGGCCAATCAGCACAGATAGAGTACAGAGAGAGTCACTAAGTGGGTATATTGAAGAGGGAGTGATCAGATTTTTACCAATCCTGAGTACAGAGGCATGAAAAAAACATAAAGATCTCGTGTTACATACTAATAGCTGTCTATGGGTGCTATGACGTTTCTTCCAAATAGAACGCAAGGGAAGTTACTGGCGTTTACCCCAAAGTTACTAACTGCAGCTTTAACCTGGAAAAAGAATGTATAAATAAAACTGTATTTTTAATAATACCCATATATGTGTGAAAGACTTCCAAGTCTTTTAGCAGCTTTGATGTGGTGATTAGCAGGTCAAAAGTCATCCAGGTTGGTGGAACGCTGAGATGTCCCTAAGTCAAAACTGACTGGAAAAAGACGGACATAACCATTCCTACAGGACCTGTGCTTGCTGCACACAAACTGAGGCCTCCACCTGCAGCAACGGGTCGTGATGTGAAACCATCTCTCAGCTGCATATATTCAAACAGCTGGTCTGCATCTTACCTTCCAGGTCAACAGTTTGCATGTTTTGCCTACGTTGCACAAACCAAAAAGGAGAAAAATCTGCCAAATCTGGCTGTCAGCTCCTCCGACTTCCTCCATCAATTGTCCATGTGCTATCATAAGATTGTGAAAAATGTGCCAAAGTGTAAAAATTCTCAAGGTGGCTGAAAACCTTTTTCACACATTTTAAATGCTGTTCAGGTGTTTCGGAGCCTCAGATTTGAATCCAGGATAATTACTGTGAAGTATTATGTGGACGTTGGACTGTGGCGGTGGATGGTCTGCTTTTAGACATTCTGGTGAATGTCAGTAAAATATTCTCGGTGATGTATCACTGCTCAAGACGGGAACTTTGGCCACGAGCAAACAGAAACTGAAAAAATTTCTTTTCACAAAAATCTGAAGAGTTCCCTGTTGTGAACACACACAGGTACATCACATTTTATATTGTTTTAAAATCCGGAGGACTTTAGATCAAAACTTTAGGGGCTTTGAAGACAACGAATAAATGTTTTGATATTTCAAAATACATTATGACATGTCAGGTTAAACCTTATCCATATATCTCATAACGCTGTCTCATGCTGTTAGAGTAGGTTTCGCTGAGATAGAAAATGTGGTTTTGATGTTCAAGGATGGAGAGGAGAGCGTCAGTATTTTTGGCTCTGGTTTAAAAGTGAAATAATTTTCTGTGATATACAGCACTGAGGTTGATTTAGAGGTTGGTTGGACATCAGAGAGTAACAGCAAGTGCAGGCAGAAAGGCAGGAAGGCAGGAAGGAACAGAACCAAACTTACCTCCTTTAATAGGAGTCAGGAAATGACCTGTAAGGAAAATATTTCTGACCAATATTGCAGATGGATTTTAAGTCTATAAATCTCCATGGAGGTCTGTTTCTTACCTTGTTTCGACAAAAAAGTAATTTGAAAAAAAAAAGTATTTTTTTTCCTGTTTCGTAACAAGTTTAATACTCATCCTCCTTCAGCTCTCCTATGTCAGATCAATGAGCTAAAGAAAAGTAAAAATAATACAAATTAAAATAGAGAATGACAACATTCAGTATTCCAGTGACTGTGACTGAAAACAGTCCTGATGCTTAAAAAAACACAAGCATCTGGGTTTGTGTGAGCTTCAGGTATCTGTGAGACCATGGAGCAGGTCCAGAGTTGAGTTTGAGTTTCAGATCTTAGAGCTGGAAGCAGCAGCGTGGCATAATGACATGTGATTGGCCGAGATGCAAATATTTTTCATGGGCACTCACCCCAAACATAAGCACATGGTCATGCGCACACACGCACATGGACTCACAAACCATAGGGCCTGACAGATATATCGGTTTCCCGATATCATCAGCTGTTATTGATGTCAGTATCAGAGTATTTGTTCTCCTCTAAGAGCCAATACTGAAACTTCTTAAGGCCGTAAAAAAATGCTTGGACTAGTCATTTTAAATAGTATTATTGCATAGTTTGTCCAGCAGAGGGCAATCTGTTTTTTAATATCTTAAAAGTGAAGAGTTTGTGGTTTAGTGCAGTGAAGTTTGGAATAATGTTTATTCAAATGTAAGATAGCCTGTATTTAATAACCACATTCAGCTGATACATCTTTTTAGTAGCGGGCGATTTATCTGATATCAGATCTTTTCTTGCTCTCTAATATTAGTGTTTGCATCTGCCCCTCAAATCCCACATTAATCTGGCCCTAAACAAAACATACAGAACTGTAAGTGAAATTCAGAAGTGGTGTCTCTTTTGCTACTAGTGGAAGCAATAGTAAGCAATAGAACAGTTCGGTGAGACGCTCAGAGTGAAACATAATGAGTGAGCGGCAACGTCTCTGTTTTTTGTGGCCCCTGTGCACTGACGAGACTCGGCTGGAAGGCTCTTTGGTGCCCAAATGCTGCACAGAGGTTTATGACAACTCACAGTAGAGAGACTTTCTTCAAAAAATTGTGCTTGCATGTATCTGACTGGCCACTGTAAGACTTTTTCGTTTGACAAACTTTTGTGCAGTAGCCGTCTGTGCTGTAAGCAGTTTGGCCGCACTGAATGAGTGAAGTGTTTCACCCTAGAATGGTCATGATGGCAAGTTTGACCATTTTCACATTATTATGTCTCTGATTAATTTAAAATTACAATGCTTCTGGTCCCTGGCTTTTCCTAAAAAAATGTCTGTATTTTTATTTAAAATGTTATTAACACAAATTGAACTAAAGGCAAAGAAAATCTGATCATTTTTACCCATTTTGGCCACAGGCGGTCATAATGACCGCACAGCTTTTACTGTGGTTTAGTTGATACATCTTCACGCAGTGGCAGATCTTGGTTTCTTGGCAACTGTCTCTGTCTCTGTCAAAAGTAAAACTTGTAGAGCAGCTGTGAGTTCCACTGACGGAGGCAGTTTTTCTTCCCTCTAAAACACAGCGTGGCACACAGCAGCGCAGCGGAGCAGAGCAGAGCTCACCTGCATCAGCCAGGAGCGGATCTGGAAGATCCATCTCCGATGAAAGTGGGCATTTTTTCTTCCTACTTGGCACATCCTCTGATTTTACCTTATTTTTTAAAAAAGCTATCCTAACAAAAAATGCATTACTCTCTATAAAGGGTATTTATCATGAGAGATATCAGAATGTGTAATCTGGCAGTCAAAATGACCACTTATGGCCTTTCTAGTGGTTGCAGTATGGAATTCTGGCCCTTCTAGTGTTAAATCATGCTGTGCTGCTGAGCAGCCTGATGAGACCTGACTGATGACCGATGAATCATCCTCATGTACTGACATCTCTACACTGTAGCTGCGTATCAGCTCCGTCCAAAACTTCACACTTTCACACAATTTTCTGCTTTTTGAAATGTAACATCATGAAACATCAAGTGTCAACAAACAGCAGAGAATCAGATCCAAACTTGTGTAAAGGCCTCTACACACGCTCGGCGGTAGAACCGCTTTGCACTGGCTGTGTCATTGTTTTCCACCTAACTCAGCTGCACTGCTCCCCGTGGCCTTGCGCCCTGCGCGGGGGGGGGGGGGGGGGGGGGGGGGGGGGGG
>JAQLOL010000012.1:2438495-2452296 GCA_029783665.1 Naso thynnoides
TTTAGTTCAGCAAGAGACTTTTGCATCCATTGTTCACAGACATTTACATTAAAGGGGTTAAAACTTGAGTTTGATTTCAAATGTTTTCTCTAAAGTACCAATGTCTTCAGG
Source organism: Naso thynnoides (assembly GCA_029783665.1). NCBI lineage: Eukaryota > Metazoa > Chordata > Actinopteri > Acanthuriformes > Acanthuridae > Naso > Naso thynnoides. The sequence continues at coordinate 2,438,607 of JAQLOL010000012.1, forward strand.
ATCTCCTTTTGTCTTTCTGATTGTTCTGACTATTCCCTGTGTCTACGATGTCTACAAGATTAAAGTATTCCAGCAGAGGTGTCAAACTCAATCACACATCTATCTATATATCTATACACACATTATTATGACCATTAACAGTTTAGTTAATTACATATACGAAAAACCATATGTGCACTCTGCCCTTATGCTCATTAGTTCATTAGTGTTTGGTGTTAAGCTCTGAATTGGGGAAACTGGGGAGAATGGAGTGAAGCTGAACATCAGTGTGTGAGGTTTTGTTCATTTTCATAAGAGAAAAAAGTTCCTCACACAGGTATGTGCTTCCAAACGTAAAGCATTTGAGTGGCTTGTAGGCGGAGTTGGAGAATCGTTTTGGGAATGGATTGTGGGAACTGTGCGGTGGCAACAGAACCATACCTGGATTTAAATGACAAAATCGGCAAATCGCTGTGTGAGCTCTGTGGCAAGTGTTCAGTTTATCGGTAAAACGCGCAACTGGGAACACAGCGATGGAGACCTGGCTCGCCATTGTCTGGTCACACGGGAAGTGATCCAAGTTTTCCTGCTTTTTCTTGAGGTCACTCGGTCCTTTACCTGAAGCTGAGTACGTCACACAACATCGCCAACACAGATGGTGTGTCTATAGCAGTGGGAGAGGAAGAGCTGGAGCTTGCAGGTCTTAATTGATGGCCCAGCTGTTGTAGTGAATTCTGGGACTTGTAGTATCAGTAGTGAGTGCACGATATAGCCTACTGCCACGCGGGCCATTTATGTTAGGCATTTGATATTACCTCACGGGCCAGAGATAATGGCACTGCGGGCCGGATATAGCCTGTGGGCCTTGAGATTGACACGTATATTACAGCATTTTAATGCGTCAGGTCAGATATTTGCTTGTTTTCTTATTTATGTTTGTTGAGTTTTCCTGTAATGGTGACATATGTTTATGCAGCCTGCTTTGAGAGCCTGTGATGATTATCTGCTCGGACTGGGAATGAATCACACCTGTTGCACATACCTGAATATGTGACGTAACTGTGTGCACCCATGCTCTTTAAAATCAGTCTATGACAAACACACTGATGAACACACTCTGCCGAAATGTTGGTGTTTAAAATAATCAATAGACCAAAAGAGCTGAGTGTGCACTATTTTTCTGTTATATCTTGATTTTTTTCTCCAAGTATCAGCACCTAAAAAAGAGTTTGGTGCTTGTTTCAATCTTTTATAGAACTGGTTAATTGTTACCAGGCAGAAATGCAACTAAAATCCCATTTTAAATGGGAAATGAACCCGCACATACCCATGCTGATTGATCTTTTTGCAAAGATCGTCCATCAGAAGATGACAAAAGCTGCAGAAAATGTCAGTGCATTTTATTGCATTATCGGTTTTTATTACATTTTCAGGAATGAATTACATTATTGGGTGCTACAGGCGCCTTTATTCTTACTCAGACACACACACACGCACGCACACACACATACACATACACACACACATATAGCACACAAAAATGGAGACAGTGATCCAGATGGCTCGTAACTGGTATGTCATGAAAGCGACCCATCCCTCAGCAATCTTAACTAAATCAAGCGCCGCGCTGGAAAACTGCCGTGCTCATCACATAACAACCAAACCACAGGCGGACTACTCACACACACTCAGACAAACACATATATAAATGTATACTCACTTATCATGCATGTACACACACAGAATGCAAATATTGTCTTTGTGGCGATCTCACTGAATTCCATTTATCCTCGAAAACCATGACACTAAATGTTCAACCACATCACAGACTCTTCATTGGCTGCAGTCACTTTTTGAAGGATTGTCCTGATGGTCAACTTTGCAGTTAAACAATGAAAACAGACTCCAACATGGTACATGTGTTTTCGTGCATCCTGTTGACCCGAATGCACCAACAGTAGAACTCTGGCATGTTTCAGACTGCAGCAAGACTTCTGTTCAATGTTTCAAACTGATCATAAATTCCAATTTGTGGGCAGATTTGGTTGTTTTTGTGAAGGAGTGACTGTAAAAGAAGAGAAATAACTTTTTAAAAGAGAAGATCAATTATTGTCTGTGGCGACCCACATTACTTTATTTAAATGTCATTCAGGCATTAGTGTACTTTTCCAACATATTTTTGTTGTCAGGATGGAAAATGCACAAAATGGCTCCCAGTGGCTTAAATGAATAATTTATCAACTTTACAATCACCAACGACACTGAGAATGCACCGCAATTTCCAGGAAACGCTGATCGGTCGTTAAATGACACCTGTGCAAGTTCCAGAGGCTGATCTTTAAATCAAGCTAAAATCAGACTGAGATGTGGCTTTGTCTCAGAGGGCAAAAATTTACCAGCCATAGATGAAAAGCAGGAGGATTTCTAAAAACCGCTGGTATTATCCTCTTGACTCTGTGCTGACTCCTTGCACAACACTCTACACTCAGAACCACATGTTGCACTGGAAAAGAAAGCAGTGAACATCAGCATAACGGATGATAAATCTGCATGAAGACATAAAAGTATCATAGAGTCGAGAGCCAACACACACACACACACACACACACACACACAAACACACACACACCTCCTAGGTGCAACCAATCATGGGGCCATGCACAAACATGCATTCTCACATGTACACAAGCAAATACAAGGGGCAACAGAGCAGCTGAAGATGACAGATAGCATCAGCAGGTTTGAATACAGACTAGAAATGTGCAGGTTGCACATGATGGATAAATATTTGCCTTCGTTGTCCAGTAGTGGTGATTGTACTGGGAAACGTCCAGCAGCAAACAGTAGCCGTTACTGTACACTGGGTGACTTTTTATGAATGTGAAACAGAATGGTGATGAAAAGGAGCATCTGTGGTATAGCAACCCCTCAGGATAAAGGGGTCTTCAGCCATGCTAACGTCTCTGTGAGGCCGAAATGGAGAGACGTCTGCGAGCTAGTTCACGCAGGGAGCTCGAACTTCGCTGCTGTACATGTGACACAAAACTAAAATGCAAAACTAAATGCGAATGCCAGTATGCTAACGTGTATGCAGTGATAACGCTAGCACACTAGCATGCTCGTCATGAAAGGCTGTTTTTGGATCCGCCTGCATACTAAATACTGTATGTCCACTAAATGAATGATCGGTATCCTGCAGTATGACCCAGAATGCATTTTGCACAACCCAGCAGCAATAGCGCTGATTTTTTATTTTTTTTTCATTAAACCTTATCAACAGATGCCTGGCTGGGTTTTAGTTGTGATGTTGCTTTGCATTGCATTGCATTGTGGGACATGGTGGGAGATGTAGACCGGTTGGATGCATAGGGATTTCTTCTAGATCAGTATGCATGCATTAACTTCTTGGCATATTTTTTTTTTTTCTAACTGCAGACTTTGCTTGTGTTTACGTACAGCATCTAGTGTTAGCGTTCTTACATCAGTGCTAAACAAAAGGTTCCGCTGAGGCTGATTTGAATGTCAAGAGTTTTTTGTTTGGTCATAAACCTGAATATGCTGGCAAGAGGGAAAAGGCAAGGAATCGCCGAATTTTTTTGGAATAAAGAACTTGAAATGCCTGCAAAAGATGTGCGTCATTCCTGCTAGTAGATAAAGACATTTAACAGGATAAGCCAGGATTTCCACTAAAGAAGCGATCAGTCAGTCGGCTCCACCCTCTGGGGACCATGAATGTCTCTTCGACTTGTTTGTTTGTCAGTTTTTGTCCATCCAGTCTGCCTTTTCATGCTTAGGCGAATGGGTTAGCATGGCTACAAATGAAACTGGACTGGATTCTCATACTTGTAATATGTTTTGTTTTCTTTCTTGCACTTTGTGTTGAATATATTTTTGATTTATTGGTTTGATGTTTTCTCACATTGGCTGCCTGATGCCAACATTTCTTTCTGTCTCAAGCTGGGTTTCTTAGGAAAACTCCATTTCTCTGACTCGTAACATGTTGGAAACGATCCTTTGGCGCCCTAAACTCCCATTAATCCCCTGCATGGGGATATTTCATGTCTAAAAGATAAAGTCTTTTTTTTCACTATGCTGCTTTTATCATACCGGGCGGAGCTGTTGCTGTAGTGTGTAATACTGACACGGATGAGTTTAGGTTGGAGGTTGTTGAAAGCTGGATGCTTCTTACACAAAGGTTAAAGGGATGTATGAGATGCCGTGACAAATCATCAGTATTTGAGAATCTAAGAATAAGACTGGCTGTTTTGACGTACGAAAAGTTTGGCCATATGTTCTTCAAAATATTGTGATTATTTAAATGTGACTTTGCTCGTTTGTCATATCGTAAAGATGTTTATATTGAAAAAACTTTCTTTTTAAACCCAAAATGTCTCTGAATCCTTATTTGAACAATATGATTCAGCTGAAAGTCAATAAATCACAGATTTATAAAAGTCAGATGATTATGATTGCATTGTCAGCCATATGTGAACCATACAGTGACCCATAACAAAATTTCACCTCTCGTTTCACAAAGGAATGAGAGATCTAAGGAAGAGAGCATGTTTTACTCTAAACTAGTTTCTGAAAATGTTTCCATACATAAAATTGTTCTGTCTTGGATAAAATGTAAGTGGAATGTTCTTGTTCAGCACTTTCAGCTTTAAAGTGGTCAATAAACACATTTACACCACGATGCTGGTGGACCTGCCCTAACTCTAGCCACACAGCAGCGCCGTGTTCACTCTATAAACCACAACAACCCTTCATGATGTCACCATCTCAGATGTTCCTTCATACTTTATATGGAAGGCCACAGCAGGTGCAGTAGGAGCAGGTCTCGGTAATTACGGTAAAAATCTACCTGTCCTCAAGTCAAAAAGTCTTAATGATGTCTTTTCAGCATCATCGTGTATCTTTGACTCTCAGACACAGATGACAGCTGAGCGACGTGTCGTGCAGAACATTTCTCTCAGGACAGATGCTGCCTGCAAGTTGTAAAATGATCATTGGAGCAGACGCACGGGGCATCTTTGATACATTCAGACCTTCAAAACAGTCTATACAAGCACCACCTGTGGAGCAGACTGAATTTCAAATTCCTGATGGTCTGATAAAAACTCAGTACCCTGAAATTGTCAGAATCCAGCCAAATTGAATCAGTCACACTAACACAAAACCTCATGAAAATGTCTGGAATCCACCAAAAAACATACTTTTCTCATTTTTCCCACAACGTTGAGTCTCTGAAAGGAAGAAAAGAAAAATCTAATAACTATCTTTCACTTTGGCCTGCTCCTCAAATACATTAAGGACTTTCAGGGAGTGAAAGTGAGAAACAAAGATGTGTGCAGTGACCTCCTTGTTCTTTAATGAATACCTGTTGTTCAGGGTTTGAGTTGCCCTCAGGCTACGTCTGCACTGGGATTGCTATGCGTTAACTTAACACACCATACGTGGTAAAATGCACTTCAGCTTGCTGCGTGTGTTGTATTACACTGGAAACTGTGCATGGATCCATGTGTTGCTGCATGAGAGGGCCACTGAGTTCTTCACCGCATATTAAAGTAGCAGCGTCTGAAACGGTGTAATCTAAAATAACTCTCTTTCTGTCAGGAGGGATTTATCGGACTGTTTGCTGGATAAAAGGTTGTTCTTCGCCTTGTAATCCAGTCCCATATAATAAAGCACGGATTTCTCCCCCGCACTCAACAAATATGACAGAGATATTGAGATGGAAATGGACATGCCTCATAGCTCCCAAAGCATGCACATTGTGCAGTCAGATTTGGATAACTGGGATAAAAGCCTGAATTCCTCTAAAACACACGCATGAATTTTAGATCCTAACAGATAAAATAATATGTTTGTAGCCAACAAAAGTCTGACAGCATTTTTTTAAACTTGCACTGATGTGAGAAAAGAATTGATGATGGTTCTGACGGGAGGATGAACGGATGAATTTTAACTGGTTGTCACTGAAAATGTTAGAAATTGGTTTAACAGGGGGCAACAGGTTTGCTTAAGACGAAAACATTCTTGCACAATTTTTGGAAAATATTCGAGACAGTTGCCACTTATAAGTATCTGCCCTTTGTTTTGTCTCTATCATGCAATTATAACGGCAAATTTCTCCCCTCTCATCTTTGTAGAATAGCCTACAATGTAAGACTCAGTGTTCATTTTGTTAGTGAGTGCTCTGAATTTTGTGCCTTGGATGTGAAGAAACTTTCTCAAACATTCCGTCTGACTGCTACTGACAAGTAAGAGGCGCAAAGTATTATAGAGTGCTTATGAACTTTAGCATAAAGTGCCTCTGCTTGAGAACAAACTGTATGTTGAACTCACGTCAGAGTGCAGACATTTTGTGGATTTACTGTTGAATATTCAGCTACAGGTCTGAATTCAGTGAAGCATCATTTATATATGATGAAAGCTCTCTTACTGCCAGAAGTGTCCAATTTATCTGATGCACATCTGTTCTCAGTGGTGGATGCGGTTTCAAAAAAAAAAAAAAAGGGAAATTTGAGCTGGACTTGCTCATCACTACCAACAGATATTTTTTAAAGTCCTGCCATACCTCCTACTGTACGGACACATTTGTATGATTGGAGCTACAAGCATTTTTTTATTCACATGCACATCGGTGCATCTCAATTGCAGCCTGATAAATTGTTCTGGTTCTTGTGCTTTATCTGTCAATGCACCTTTGAATTACTGTTCAAGGTTGAGCAGCACAGGGTTGCACAATCTCATGCACCCTCACTCGGGTAGAATACAGGGAAGCCACAGCCTGTAGTTTGGTCCGGACGGCAGCAGAGTCAATGGGCTGTGGCTGCGATAAATTTAATCTTTTAGTTTCCCTCAGGGCACAATCACATTAGGCAATCAGTACTGTTCCTAGGCATGTTTGAACCCAAAAATCCAGTGTGTTTGACTAGCTTTGTACAGTGCCCAAGGACGGCACACTTTGTCGGTCCTGGCATTGTTGGGAGAGGTGGGCTTCAGTACGGTACAGATGAACATGCACGAGCACAGGCACGGAGCGCCGACACCACCGTGACTGTTTGTGGAGGATTTACATTAAATTCAGGCAGACAACAGCATGCAACGTCCTGATGAAGAGCAGTGGAAAAATCTGCAACTGTCTTTTAGATCACTAATACCAGAGAAGAATTTAAAGATTTTATGACAAGATGAAAAAAATGACAGTTCAGTATTTGAAAATACAGACCGCACTTCATAGATCAGGTAGCTCAAGCGTACTCCAGCCGGTTTAGACTGAGGCAATGTGAGTGCGGGAGGGGGGGGCAATCATGCATTGGCCTATTATGGGCCAAGTGTGAGTGCACCCTTAAGCTCTGCACGGGCACCTCACCTGCTTTCCCCCAGACTTGAACTCCAACTCGTGGTGTCATCCACAAACTTCACAATAAAGTTCTCCCAGACTAGTGCTCGCAGAAGCAGCACAGCACGCTTGAGTGTATAATTTCAAACCGGTGCTGTTGGACTCAACGCAGGCCCACAGCTCAGCTAGAAATTTCCACCATGCCTGTGTGTCTGTTCAGCAGTTCAATCCACACTGGCAGCATTTCTGACAAGCGTCAGGATATAATCTCCCTTCTTTTCTAATGCTTTTTTTCCCCCTGGTGCTCATATCAAAGTGCATCTCCGCTGGCAAGTGTTCAAATCGCACAAATCGCTGGCAGTCCATATGTTATGATTCAACCCTGGTTTTGACATGAGTTTTGATTTACTATGGCCATGTACAGAGGTTGCGTTAGACTTTCTGATTGTCCTTCAACTTGACGGACATGGAAAAAAATCTGTCATAATCAATTACTATCCGTTATTGTTATTTTATTTTTTAAAATGTTAAGATGTAACAATTTTCATTCATTTTTAAACATACCAAGCCATGGCATGAGGAGGACGGTTGAACATTTGACAATGACTGTGTGCTCACTTTTCATATAAACACACATTGCACACTGTGTTAAATACGGGACTTCCCTATTTTCGTGGACTTTTAATGCTGTATGAACTTAATAAAACACAACAATAAACAGACAAATGATTTTTCCCAACAGGGGACCACCAAAAACATTGTGCCATCGTGTATAAACAGGCAAATGAACAATGCAGCTTTACAAAATTATGCCATTACATTTAAATCATGGACAAACCATCAGCAAAAAAAAATAACCAAATTTAACTGAACTGACCTGCTGTGGCCGAGCCTGAACTCAAACCTTCCTCTTGGTTCATGTGGATTTAAACTGTGCGCTCGCGTGTGTGTAATCAAATGCATTAAGTGTTCTCGCTGCAGAGGCGTTGTCAGGTTTTGTGTTTTTCCCTGACAAATGACTTTTCATCGCCGTTTTAATTTTGTTTGGAAGCTGAAGCCGTGCTCTGCTGCTACACTGGACACTGGGATTTCTAGTCAATAACTAGTCAATTTGACACGCCTGCCACTAATTGGACAGGGGTGATAATTACAATCTGTCAAAATGACAGACTGCCTTCAAAATTTTCCGTCATATTCATAAAAAACATCAGTGATGGAAAAATATTTGGTTAATGCGACCTGTGCTCATGTACTGCACACTTATGGAGGGCAAAGGGAAACCAATGAATGAAAGCAGTTGTTTGTGCTGTAATCTCCTCATCTGCTTAAACATTCTCTGCCCATTGTATTTGGGGTTCCTGGTACAATCATTTTGACCTTTGTGCATGTGATCATGAGGACATTATTGCCACTGGAGTCAGTGTGGACTGAACAGATGCTTTAGAAGCTCTCACATGCAGTTGCTTCCTGTCTGATGTTATTTCAGGGTAAGAAAACAGACAAATGTCTCTATATAATAGACATTTCTCCCTCCTACTATGCTGCTGTGTTTTTAACACTAAATAAAATCACATTTTGGTTCTACTGACCGCAGAGAATGATAGGGAACACGGGGGGATGACGTGCAAGAAGCGTGTAAGCAAGAAGACGACCATCCACGCTGTGCTTTGGCTCGTGCATTTAAACCTAAATTAGCTGAATGCTGTTGCGGTGCTCATTGCGCCAGACCAGAAAATGAGCTAATAAAATGCGATCTGGATAATCTCACCGTGTCCCTCCAAAAATACTCCGGATAAAGTCCCACAAGATCTCCATTCATCAGAAATGGAGCAGCTCCAAAAAGTGTCACTTGTTAACATTACAGACTGGAAAAAAGGGTTCGGTTGTGTTTCCAGCTGCGGGTGACACATTTTTTTTTCACATTAGAGAAAAAATACTGCATGATAACAGGGAAAACATGCTGAACTCCATTATCACAGATGGATCCTCCTCCTTGTATTCCAGTCCCGTGGTCCTGCAGTGAGCACTTTGTTCATAAATGTTTATGAATCTTGGTTTACTCCGCCTAAGCTTTGTGCTGCTTTGGTTCCAGTCAATCATGGTCGATGTCACGCTCACACAAGCAGAAATGCTGCTTAACGTTTTGGCCAGAGGGTCATCTGGTTGTTTCAAAGCTCAGCCGCGTCTCCAAGAAATGACATTTATATACAACTAATTTACAACAGCAAATTCATTTAGAGGCAGACATAACCGCTGCCTGGATTATGCTCACATAATTTCTTTGATCGAATAAAACTTTTCATTTGTGTGCGGCGCTGAGGGAGGTTGTTGAAATGGATTGTGGGAATATAAAAAGCACAACTTTGACATCAGACTCCTGCCTGTGGTGCGTTTCAGGCAACAAAAACTATTTATTGGTGTGATTTCCATTAAATGTTAATTAAAAATTTTATGCCTCAAGCCACTTGTGAGTTTTTTCCTGCATTAAAACAGACCATAATCTTTCCATAACATTAAGCGACTGCTGCCAGTGACCAAAATATAAAAATTAAACAGTTTTAACATGTTTTTGTCATTATGAGTGGATAGTATATTGCAACATTGCCCATTTTGCCAGAAAACAGATACATTGTCACTGATTATGTAGGCTATCTTTTAGCATTGTAGCTAAACAAAGTTTCCTCATTAAACACTGAGTTCATTTCTGTCAACATTCTGTCTCCATCGAAGCCTATTTGTTGTTGATTTTTAATCATTTTACAAGCGAGTTAACACCTTTCATTATTTCCTGTTACTATAGAATATTAGTCAGTATGGACTGAGAACACGTTCAAAGTCTGTGATCCCAGTGAACAGCTATTCCTGTGTTTAATTTTCAGTCTCATATTTTGGCGTTTGTTTTTGGCTAGCTAGCTGTTGCGTGCAGGGCTATGAGTGTGCTGTGGGACTTTATAAAGCCTGTGCTTCATTTTTATTACATTTACTGCATTAAACACTGAAGTACAGCTGCAGTTTTCTCTCTCCAAGAGAAACCACTTGTACGAATGACACTTTTCTTTCTGTTTGAGCACTCAGTGAGCGAAAGCACTGAGCCATGAGGGACCTCAGCTTTGTTTTGTGACTATTAATTTCTACTGTACAAAATTCAAATATGATTCACTGCAGCCGTGATGGAGTAATAATGGAGAATGGACGTTTGACAGGGAGCTCAGCCACAGTTGTTTTAACTTGTTGTAATATAGATTCAAGACAGATGCATGCTGCTGGACTTTGACCACTGTTTCCCTCCAGTTTACATTTGTGCTGTAATGCATCATAAAACACCGGCTATGCACCCCCTTTCAATTTATAGAAGGGGAAATGCATTATGTCCTTAATAAAAGCTGAACTGCCTCCCTCACTTTCTTTAATAGAGAGGGGAATAAATCAGTCTGACTATAAGAGATTATCATCACCATAAATACCGCTAATAAGCTTTCAAACTAATGCCAAACATGTGTCTACAACTGCAAAAGTTGTTTTATGAATATACATGCAGACCATCTTCAAAAAAGGCTGAGTTATCAGCATGTGGATGTATACTTACACAGCTGGTGATTTTTAGCTACCCTGCCCAAATTTACTATAAAGTCAGGTTATTTATGGTGTACTAAACCTCCATGGAAATCATCTGTTTTGTTACTTTGTTTATGAGGCAACTACAGACACTAAACTATCTTTTCTTACTTCTACAATCTCAGGTGTTTGAACTGAGGTTGATTGAAATGCCCACAAAAAAGAAACCCTGATTGGTGTCAGAATTCTGTTTGCTTGAAGTCAATTTTTATTTGCCTCCATTCATTTTGTTTTATTTAGCATTGGTTATTTAACAGCAACAAAAGTTAAATGTTAAGTGAGTGAGTTAAACGTCATGGCAGCGTGAGAGATGCTGTCAGCTCTTGTTAAGGCATAAACAACCCAGTTTTATCCCCTTTGCGATAAACTGTCAATGCATAGATCGCTTGTGCTTCAGCTCATAAACTCCTTTAACCACGGCCATTTTCCTCTAAGTACCCAATTGGCACTGCCCATGTGCAACTCCTCTGTATCCAGTAAGTGAAAATGAAGTGCACGTTTTACAGTGTTTTCTTTATGTTGAAACAGAAGCCTGCAACAAGTTGAAGAAAACAGAGACAAATGTGCTCCAGCAGGATTTTCAAAATATTTGTCCTTGCCTCAGAACATATACAGTGTCTGTGTAAGAGTTTGGAAGAAATTGGAAATCAGAGAGATTTTCTCTTGTGAAAGCCTGTGAAATCTGTGATCAGTCCTGAGCTACTTCCACAGAAAAATGAATGTTCTAGTTGATGTGAGTAAAACAAGGTATGAAGAGTGAGAATAAAAACTTGCACATTTTCTGGCTGATGGTTGAGGGCCGTCATCAGTAATGAGAAGCCTTGAACGCAGAAACATCTGTGGGTACAGAGTTTCTATTTGTAACGTTATGGTTTCAATATCTGAAAACACTCAGCTATGGATGCTGCATCACAACTTCCAGTCCAAGCAGAACCAACTTCGGAGTCTTTTCAGCAAAAAGATTGTGTGTTTGCGTAGGATTGTACAAACGTTAATGACTTTGGCAATCACCGCACTTCCTGTAACAAGCAGGTTTTTGCTCTTCCTATGAAATATCTATGAGATGGATTGGCTCAAAGTTTTGTTACGGTTCTCACATAATTCTTCCTCTAGCGCCACCAAGAGGTTGACTGTTGAGGTTTTAAGTGAAAAGGCGAGCACGCTGAAATGCTAAATGATGCATTAGCATTTAACTCAAAGCAACTCAGTGCCAAAGTTCAAACTCAGAGAAACGCTGCAGCATTTCTGTCCTCTTTAACCAACAATGATCAGGTTGCTCATTTCAAGCTGAGACAGGCAGTTTATCTTTGGTGTCATTCGGGCAAAAATTCTATAGTAACTCTTGGTGGGACTAAGTCATTGATTTGCAAGTCACAAGTAAGTCTCAAGTCTTTCCTCTCAAGTCCTGTTGTAGTTCAGGTGGTCTGAAAGAACGCTAGACTTCTGCACCTCTCCTTGTCTCTGTAATTAGTCCGTAACAGGCACTTTTTTTGCCAATCATGGGTCATTCCAGAGAGCTCATGTATTCCTATTGACTGCTCTATCCTGTGCTTCTTAGTGATAGGTGACGTCGCTACGAGCTGATAGGCTGCTGAAACAAGTGACTTTCCTTACATTATAAAACTGGCCTCTGATGGCTTGGCAAGCTGAGTTGCAGTCGACACCGTCAGCCAGCTTGAGTCGAGCTGAGATAGACCAGCTTACTTCACTGCAACTTTCCTTGCAACGTCTCATGTTGAGTCTTTGGTGCAAATGGGACGTAAAAAAGAGAGCGACAACAAACAAAATAAAACATGAACCAGAGAAAAAACAGGGAGGGGACTTTGCAGCAGAGTTGCTCCCTTAGGATTTTCATGCTACAGCTAGCTTGATATCCAGATGTTGCCGACTTCAGTTTTAAGGGCAACTCATCAGTGGTTACACCAGAGACAAAAGCTGCTCTTTCATTTGACCTGCCAGAATGATCTAGCTGGAACTTAACTGCCAACTTTCCAGCTACAAGTTTTCTTCCAACTGAACCCAAAACACTCATCTCATCACCTGCAGCCAGCCAGGACAGCAATATCAGTAACCACTAGATCTTCACCTTCCAACGGTTGACAAAGACTTGAACCTGCAACAAGGAGTCCTCTGTCTTACAGCTAAACCAGCACTGTCCAAAAATTACTTTCCATAAAGTGGAGAGAAGTTGCAATATATTTGTGTTCCGGCAACATTCCCAGGCAGAAAAATATCCCAACTGTTAATTCCTGATGTTGCTATTTGCCATAAAAACAAGTGACAAACCTTTAAGTCAATGACAGCTTGCTGCTGTTTGTAAAGAGACAGAGAGAAAAGCAGAGGAGGAAGAGAAGATGGAAGATGAGACCACGTCCTTCATACTCATCTGAAAACAATAAGACAAAAAGAGAGCAGGAATTAAAGACTAGAGCCGTCTAATCTGGAACAACAGAGGAATGTCGGGGAGATGCCACCGCACCCTTTTATCCCAGATGTGTGCGATTAGATCCACGGACCCAATTGCTGCCCCAGACTCTGCCGGTTCAAATTTCTTCCTTCTAATGCCACCGGACATACGATCTGACAGTGATAATGATAATTACTTCAAATGGTGATGTCTTCCATTGTGGAAGAAGTGGAAATCACACACGAACACACACACACACACACACACACACACACACACACACACACACACACACACACTGAACACATAATTCTGAAGGCTTACAGATGGGAATGGGTGAC
>JAQLOL010000012.1:2462196-2472836 GCA_029783665.1 Naso thynnoides
ATGTGGCACTAGAAGCCAATGCTTTTACATAAACTTGTAAAAATCTTACTGAAAATCAGCTTTGGAAACAGTTGACTCTGCTGCAGAAGCGGAGGCTTCTTTGTCAAATGTTCTAAATTCTTAATAGTACATTATGACTAGGAAGAGTCTGGCGTAGTGCAGGAAATAATTTGTGTGACAGCTCTTGTTTGTTAGAGGAAGAACAGGAAGAAAAGAAGGTTGAGAAACTCAAGTTGCACAATATTTTAGAGGCTCGACTGTCCTTCGATCCAGCTTTACACGGACAAAAAGAGCTTACTGATGCATTCTGACTCTTCCAATCATTTTGGCAAGAATTTCTGTTCTGTGTTTTAACAAGATGGAGAACAGGAAAGCATGCAAAGTTTCCAACAATGTCATCTTAACAAAGCAGCATCAATCACAGTAAATGCCCAAACAGAGGATTGCAAAGCGTTTTCATTACACACGGAGGACGTATTCTTTGAGGTCTTGTAACCCTTGATAGGCAGCTGCTCATCTTTTAAAAAAAATCCAGACACTTCATTCTATCTGAAATGTCCAGGGAAAGGTTCCTGATTATAAGTGTCTGCAGGCAGAGCGTAACAAATTACCCGAAATCAAAACAAGTCACAATTTCGGTTTAGCTGCATTTTGGCAGCAGTTCAGCTGAAACTCTGCTTTTTATGACCAAAAAATGTTTCAGCTAATACACAGCTGCAGTTTAACCCCTGAAACTTGCAGGTTATCTTGACCCTAATCTGCAGCTAAACTACTCAGAAACTAACGACCCAACAAACTTTCAGAAATTAGACTTGAGTTAATAAGAAACAGTTGATCTAAACACACATGAAACACTGACGAGGGAACAGATCAACAAAGAGTGCACTGCTTTGGTCTTCGGCATTCTGGAGCTGCAAAGACAGACACTGTACGACAGGTAATATTTGGGCAATGATGCAGGACAGAGACGCCAAATCACCAAAGAAGTCAAAAACAAACAATCCATGAAAAAGTCAAAGAGGATTGATTATCTGTTCAATCTGTCATTGTTTTCCTCAGATTTAGGTGGCACTTAACGATCTTTGACCTTCCACATGTTGAGAACATGTTTCCAAGTAATCTCCGTGTAGCAGAGTTGAGGAGAGTTATTAATAGTAGAGGATAAAAAATTAAAGATGATGACTAAGAAAGGAAGAGTCCAGTGTGGAGAGAACAGAACAACACATGGATGTATCTCACTGAGCTGTGGGACTCGTTCTGAGGCTCAACTCATTGTCTGAAAAACACTCCTCCTCACATATGCTATCGATCTGCAGGCTTAAGGGACTTTTAGAGGCGCGGCAGGTTTAGGTAGCGTAAAACGGTGACCTCTGACCTTGCATGGGATTGCACTGGGTTTTTAACAAGCACCAGGTGTAACAAGCTCTGTTGGGGTTTCAGGGAAACGTGTTCTGGTTCAAAGGGGCATTCCACCCTAAAACTGAATTCAAATAATGCAGTGAGGCTGAGAAATATTAAGTAAGGGATGAAAGGTGGTTTAATAAAGATTTAACCGAGGCATTAAAGTCGAGATGAAATGAAAAGTGCATTTTTAACCCTTCTGGATCATATCCTTGGTCATAGTGTGCACCTATTTCACGATGTTTACCAACAAAATCAGAAAAATTACTTTTTTAAAATTTCGTATATCAAAGTCTATCTTTTTTTTTTAAATCCATGTTCAACAGTATCTGCCAAATGATTATGTGGAAGGGAACCAACCCGTTTTCAACCAATCATATCATGATATTGATCTGTCAATCACAATTCGTATTTCAGGCAGCTCAGGGCCAAAATTCATCACAAAGTGCAGGACAGATAGATTCAGTAGAGACAGATAGACAGACAGCTTTAAAGAGAGACAAATTAATTTAGAGTAACGTGATGATGTTAGCATTAATGTTACCGATACGGTAAATGGTAGCGACCTAGCTAGTTAGCTTCACCAGCAACAGGAAGGTGAAGCAGTCCTGAAGTTAAGTCCCGCCTCTACATCCTGTTTAAAGCTGTTTCACTCAGAAATACGTCATCACACGACAGTTAGAAAACTGTGGAAATGCTGCTTCAGGGCGTCTTTAGAGTTTTAGTATTTTCTTATGGTTTGATGAACAAGCCGCTGAGTTGGAACATTAAAACAACTGTAAAAACAAAAAAAAAATGTCTGACGCATAGATGAGTTTTTCCCAAATGAATGAATAGATTTTACATCATTACCATAGCATTGTAAGTTTCACTCAAGTAACACTGAAATCTTACATATCTTGAGCTTTAGTTAGGCTTTACATTGATCTTTAAAATGCTAATAAAACCCTAATCAAGCACTTAAACTTCACCATTTTAATTTTGTTAACTGTTATCATTATTTTGGGATGTCTTTTTACCTAAATTTATCCAATCTAGTTAAAGTTACTCTGAACAAAAAGTCTCTATATTAGACATAATTTGCATTTTCAAACAAAACCTAGTTGTCACAACCATATGATACAGCATTACTGTCTTATAATAGATATCAGAAACAACATGATAACAAAGATCAAAAAAGGTAAAGGTGAGCTCAGGTGGAATTCAGTTTTAGGGTGTGATTTCCCTGTAACATACAGCAGCTGCTGCTTCTACAGATGGAGCCAGAATACCCACAATGCACTGTGATGTGTACATTAACAGGAAAAACGTGCCAGGTGGGGTGACGTGTTAAAATAACACAAGATGTGTCGTCCCTAATGATGCATGTGTGGATGTTCACACAATTGATACCAGTTGGGTTAAAGTTGTTATTGAACACATTTTTTCCCCCCATCTGAGTTCTAAGATTTGTTCAAAGGGAAGTTTGAGGGTTTAGCGTCTTCATATTCACATTGCAGACTTTATGCTGACTGATGGTTTACTTCACTGTGATGGGTAAAAGGCTGCTATTAGAGAAGAATATATGATGTAATGCAAAGATAATATTCTGTCTGTAAGAGGCTTCTTGCAGGTGTGCGGGTTGTTTTCTCTTGTTTTTAATTTGTTGATAACGACATGATTTTTCCCAAATGCTCTAATGAAAACCTACAGCAAAAAACAATTCAGCTGATTTGTCAACCAGTCGATTGCAAATAAATCCCACACATGAAGTAATACTCCTGCTGTTTTTAATTTCTCTAGTTCCTTTTTTCATGAAGTTTTTTGGCAAATATGGACATTGTAAATGGGCTACAGAATCACAGATTGTTTTATTTGCAGTTTGGTCTTTAGCTGAAGAAACATTCCTTGATTTTGTTCACGACCATTAACATTGCAAATGTCCCTTCAGCTCGATGATGAGGTGATGAAACTTAAGTGTGTTCAAAAATGCAAAGACACAAACCATGACGAGAAACTGCTGGATGGACGGATGATTATCATTGTTAGTGGTGTAAATATAGAATGTTCCAGTAAAACGACAGAAATGTTTCAGCTTTGGTAAAAAATTTTACAGTTTCGAAGATTTGCATCTTCATAAATTTGAAGCAGCAAAGAGGACATGGATGCTGGAAAATCAAAGTAATCTGAGTTACACTTTCCTTTGTTCTGATTGAACATTTTGGGGAAGTGATCCAACGCGGTCTTGTGTTTATATGCGTAAACACTTTTAATCTGAACAGCTGTGCGATATGTGCAAACGTGATGAATACATCCTGCACTCATCTTTCTCAACAGCTACCTTTTAGCAGAAAGATGGAATCTATCATCTGGTCAGTGAAGTAGCTTCCAGTATGGTTTTTTAAATCGGTGTATGTTTTGGAAGTTTGTATCAAAAACAAACTCAGCAGAGGATGATTATTTTGTACATTTGTTCATGTCTGTACGCCCACACGCTTCTGACGGAGGGATGCACAGAACTGCTGCAACCAGGAAGTATCAGGTGAAGTATGTCAGATTATGTGATACAATTTGTTTTCTTATGATAGTTTATTCAAAGGTTGAAATAATCCCAGTGCAACAGATCAAATTATCAGTTATTTGTTGCGGTGCTATTCTGTTTGGGCCTTTAAATCATTCAAAGCAGAATCTAATTCTCCATATAAAGATCATTTCTGATGTTTTGACATCCGTCCTTCCGAGTCGTTGTTCAAACACTCACAACAACACATTGACTTAATTCCTCAGTTAAACAACAAGTCCTTTGATTGTTTGTGGGTAGAAAAGTTCAGCTGCAAAACACTGATTCACTTTTAATGTGCCTTTAAACAAGGAAATAAAAATTGTTTCTAATCTCAAACAAATGTTGTTGCAAAGTCCAAAACTTCTTTGCCCTTGCACCCGTGATGAGTGAAAGTGCTCTGAGGTATTTGAGGTAAATGCATATAAATAAACACAAATTAATGTAGGATCACATCCTGCACAGGCACGTAAAGCATGTTGTGAAACTCACAGAAATTGCCCCTCAAAAACAAACATTACAGAGGACTTAATCCAGTGTGTGGTTGAAGATTTTCCTCCCTTCGATTTAAAACACGATCATCAGCAAATCTAAAATTTAAGGAGCAGCTGATAAAAAAACTCTGAGGGCCAGAAATATCCACGAAAATTTGCACCAAAATGACAAATACTTTTACAGGTACAGCATCGACTGTTCAGTAATGTTTACAACATTAAACACCAAATATAATTAACTGTAGTTATTAAAATTTCATTGAAATGGTAAATTTAGAGTTTCAGGGAGATTAAATTCACATTAATGCATTTTGTTGTATTCTGGATTAGTAAGGGGAATATGTGCAAATCAAGCAGATTGAACGTGTTTGAATCCATCTCTGCTCAACCAGTGAAGCATTTTATCTCAAATGTTGATCAGATTTTTCTCACTCGCTGTGAACTTAATGTGAAACAGTCCCATGTGCTCCTAGTTACCTACAGTAACCTCACAGAAACGTAAAGAGCACTAATACATGTAGTAATTGCTTCAACCTTCTGACTTCTACAGTTCAGTTTTCCGGCTCTGAAACACTTCAGAACTTTTCAGTTGTGTGCGGGAGGAAAAAAAAAAGTGTTAGAAGGGTTGGAGGAGGGTGGTGTAAATCTCTGCGGTGTGAGGTGATGAATTCTGACAGCAGGTCAACCTGTGCTGCCCAAAACCACCATTTGACCCTTGATACCGACGACTGGCATCAAACTTTAAGTTGTTCTGATCTATTTGCATCAGATATCTTCATCAATGACTCAAAAATTATTCTATTTTTAACCTCTGTCCACATCTCTCACATTACCTAAAAACTCCTTTGCAACGAATGAGCAAGATTTCTTTGATGTCTTTTTAGGTTGATAACAAATTAAGGGTTCATACAGAATTTTGACCCAGCAATCAGAGCAATAGATGTCTTTATGATGGGTTATTTTATCATTATTATTACGGGCAGACCGTATTATTGCTTTTGTGCATAATTTCATTAAGTTGTACCATCTGTATTCTTCTTTTGTAATTGTCAGTTGAATTTAGTTAAACTTGCGGTATTGAAACACTCTAATCTTGCTGTCACAAGCTGTTATCTTGAATGAAAGTCAGCGGTACCCAAAGGCTCCATGCAGCCCCTCTAATCATTATCTAACGCTTCACCTTTGCCCGGATGATGGGAGCTGCGTGGAGACGTCGGAAGCCAGAATGACGATGTAATTGAGACCGGATACCCCTCTATTAGCCCTGAATTCCTGAGGAAATGCCAGCCACTGCTGAGCGTGCGGGTCACACATACCTGTGTGACTGCTTCTGGGAGATTTTGAAAGGACTCGTTAGCCACAAATCTGGATTTGAGGAGAATTTCAGTCAGCTGTGGAGTGTCTGCTGGTTTAGAGCTTAACAAGGAGCGACATAACAATGCAGCCACCAAGGACATGCAACATGCGGAAAAAATAAGAAGTTTCTTTAAAAAGCCAGAGTCAACTTGTCCTACATAGCAGTACTGCAGTACTGACCCATTTTTTTAGGTCACCATTTGGAATAGAATACTTAACACTGCTGGCATATTTAAATACATTTTCCTAATTAAAAGACAGAAGAATAGTTCACTCTTGATATGCTCACCACACCCCTCCTCTCCCTTCAGTGAACGTGGACATGAAAACGTGCTTGTGCTCTCTGACTGAGATACCATCAAGTTTGACTATCGATCACGCAGCATGTTAAAATAAAAAACGATGGAGAGTTTGTAAATGTCGGCTCCATTAAAGCCATTGGAATTACATATGAGAGCCCTTAATGTATGTTATGTAGGAAGGTGCAGAGCAATGAGTGCTTCAAAATGAACAAATTGGACCAACATCTCTTGACGAAGCACTGGGAGAGACTGTGTTCTGACAGCACAAACTTTCAAAATTGTACGTGCATTTTATAAGAAATGGTGACAAACTTCACATTATACTTAAGAAAATTTGATTTCTGCCGCTGATGTACTTTGAAGTAAAATAAACACCTCTCACAAACAAATGTAGATGCTATAGCAAGATATGATGTATTTTTATAAGTTAAGGTCCTGAGAAAACATCAGATTTCTCTTTCGGGTTTTGAACTTAAAGAAGTCTGGAGAAATATCGCAAAAATTGTTGAACTGCAAAGACTAATACATACACTTGTTAATTAACAACAACAGACGACGGACACTGTAAATGGTTGTCTTGTTAAAGGGCCATTAAGCAACACACCAGCTCTCTTCCTCTTCATTTACTGTCATTTACCTTTGAAAATCTAAGATGATTTGTGCTGTTTTTTCTGTTAATTTAACTGTTAAATTACCAACAATATGCACAAAAACTATTTTTTTTCTTCTTCTGTCAGCTTCAGTTCTTTTTAACAACTCTTGCTCTCCATAGGATCCAAGCGGTAAAGGATTATAATTTTGTATAATCTGAAATTTTTTAACACTAAAAAATAATGCTTAAAAATGCGACCATGTCGCCTTGATGTTGCAGTCATTTAAATCAGTTGTAAATAGATCACATTTTGGAATTCTAGTAAATCCTTTTCTAAATGACAGTGTCTGCAACGTACACAATTTGCACAATGCACGCGAGTCTAAAAAGTTCCTGTTTTGCCATCATGCATATTATCAGCTCAGTTATCACTAACAACGCCATACCCCGAAATTCTTTTTAAGGTTGTTTTACTCACCACGTTGCTTCTGCACAACACCAGACCCCATCCTGATCACCTCACATAGCAAGGATATCACAATGGCAAAGAGTCGCAAATGCATCTGGGCTGCTGGCAAATGCCCGCTTCAGCGCCAGGCTGCGGACATCTGCAAGGACTCCACGGATGGCAGGTTGAAGATTTAGTTCCACAGCGAGAGGCAGAAAGAGGCAAGAGAAGAAAAATGCAAAGGCAGGAGCTTTAAAAGATGATGGGATGGATGGAGATGAAGTGGAGAAGATAATCTCGTGGGCCCAAAGAAGCAGTGACAACGGTGAGTTGGAAAGTGAAAGAGAGGAGGAAAGACAGAAGAGAAAATCCTCTTCCCTTTTGTTCCGTTTCACGCTGAAGATTTAAGGCAAAGATGAGGAGACAGGCGGCCATAAAAAACAAAAGAAGAGCAAAGGAGAGTCTGAGTGTCTGAAGGTGAGGAGAGCAGAGAGCCTCATCTGCTTCCTCAGACTGGCAGTTTGGAGGGAAAACTCACCATTTAACTACCACTGTCAAATTTGCAATAAACGAGCTCCACTTATCCCGTAGCCATCTTTAACCCTTTATGTGCACTCCCAGGGCCTAAGTGGTACCACATTTGCAGCTTGATCTTCAGCCCCCTCCTCCTGGTTCTATCTATTGTTGTTCAGACTCTTCTTTTTATTATCCTTCTTTAAGTTTTTGTCTATACTGGGCAGCATTGTTTTCTGTGGCAGTCCTATTAAATGTGGGCAGTCAGTAAACTTAATTTGACCACCCTGAGAGGAAGAAAAACAGCTGGAGAACAGCATAGCACAGAGTATAAAGTTTGATTACAGCCTTCATGGTTTTGTTTTGGAGTTGTTGTGCCTGTTTAGGTGAGGAGTCAGGTATGTCTGACCTTTATCACTGTGAGCTGAAGGAGTTGTGTTAAAGACAGACTTGGGCAATTGACCTCTTTGCTGCATACATTTTCGTAGGTCAGTTCCTCTTCGCATGAAAAATATTGGATGAATCATCTCTTCCTTTTCTCAAACGTACAGGCTAAATATGGTATCCTATTGCCTGATAATCCAGGAGAAATGTGCTTCTCATTACTTACAGTAATCTCCCCCTAAGGTGGTCTAAAGAGTTTGGTAGGTTTATCTCAAGCCGCCTGTCAGTCTATTACACCTGTGGAAGAGCAGAAGTGGAACATATCTGGTTACAAACTGTGGTCATTCCTAAATAATCCCTAAATTCTCAAGCCTTAAGGTTTGAACGGAGGATATTTGACCCAAACACAGAAGAAGGGTTGTGTGTTAGCAGAATATTGAACTGTGGAAGTTTGAACCTAAGAACACAGGCTAACCATAAATATTCCCATCTGGTTATTTCATAAAGATAGAAAAACATGGTTTATACTGCGGTCATAAAACAAAATTAAATATACTGTGTTTATTCTGTGCACCTCTTTGTACTCTTGCTGAGACTAAGTAAGTCCAAGAACAGTCATGTGAGATTCAAATGTTCAGTGCAACAATGTCAACTCTGTTACTTTGAAGCAATGCTTATATATTTACTACCTTATTTTCAATTACATTTCATAAGGACACAAAATTGCTGCCTGCAGTATATTCCTTGGCGCTGTTTTTTCTAGTACATAGAGTGGATTATTTATTTAGTCAGTTGGGGTGGACTAGGTGCAGAGCTTTACAAGAGTTTTGGGAGGATTGTTGTTTGGTTCTGGTAACAACTTTATGAGGGAAACCTTGAGAAAGGCTGTTTGTTTTGATTGGTCATAAGTTTGCTAATATGTTCAGTATCATTTTCAGTATCATAAGTAATTAACATCATTTTGTCATCATGCTAGCAAAAAAAAAAAAAAAAAAACTTTGCAAAGTCTGACTCAGTGCAAACATATTCTCACTCTTAGCTGGTCACGTATTGATGTTTGTCTGGACACCCTTAGGATCACTTCATAAAGCACGGGGAGATTAAAATCCTTCCTGCCACTAAGCCTCTTCTAACACATGTTAATGTTGTGGAAGTTTGGTTAGCTCTAGGAAAAGATCAATGACTTTCTCTCAATATGACTCAAACTGGGTTGCCTGGCTGAAAAATCTTTTGTGTGATCGACCACTTTACCCCAACTTGCAACAGTCTTTTGACTTTTTTGCTCTTTGTACTTCGTCAGGTGGAGCATTTGCTTTGAGCGTCCAGCAGATGGATTTACACTGTGGTTACGTCAAAGTATGCATTGCTAATAGACACTAAAAGGATATTCCCTTCTTTAAAAAGTGACTCCAGTTGGAGTCCTGCACAAGATACCACATGTGAGAAGTTGGGACTGAGAACAAGTTGTCTGTGCAGCATTTTGTTTCTCAAAATGTATTTTCTGTTGCAAGTCAATGGCATTTGACTGTAATTTTTTGGGAGACAGGGTTTGGTAATTAATAGCACTAGAATGCAAACATTTTCATTTTAATTAGCAAAACATTTGACCTCTTTTTTTTCTTCCCCCCCACCCGCCAAGAAACAAGTTCAACTTAAGTCAGTCAGCGTGATGCAACGTCTATTAAAATGAGACCTTAGGTTACTCTCATATACATTTAAATGTTGCAACTAAAATGTCTTAAATCAACAGTATGTGACTTTTTTTACTTTAAAATAACAGAGTGAGTTGGAACAGGTTGACGGGGACTCTCTTTCTCAGCCACTTCGACCTCCTGTAGCTTGTATCTTCGCTATGTAACTTCAACCAGTGCCTCACGGTTTTGAAACTGAAACTTGATGTATATTATTACATCCCCCAAAACTGAATTTTTGGTGAAAGTGGGTCATATTTTATGGTGAAAATGTCCTCTGGTTTTCCCTTTGGTGTCCTATGACTGCTTGGCCTCAGCTCTGTGATTCATGGAGGTTCCTGAAGGCAACATATAGGCTACTGTAGCTGTGGCTGCAGCACCGAGAAGTGTTGGCGTTTTTCCCCATCTATCAGAGGAGGTTTGGCTCGCCAGTAGATGGAGGCCCAGCACCAGAATGGACACCAGAACCAGAGGTGAGTGAGCAAGCAATGTAACTGGACTGAATAGCCTTTTCTAACTTCATGACAGAGGTGAGGATGCTGCAAAGAGGACGCTGATGGACGAAAGGAGACAGTGAGCCATCAAGAGGACCGGCAAGACTTATCTCATCTCATACTGTGGTTGTTGGAGACAGTTACGCTAAACAAAAAGCTGCAGGGGGACACAAAGTGGACTTGTTACTTTGAAAGAGTAAAAAGCAGCTTGCTAAGTTACATGTCATGTGTTGTGGATGTTTGACACTTTGGGACAAAATACCTGTAACCACTGGCTGACGCAGGATGTTTGAGAGGCAGGGCCAAAAATAGTAAAAAGGACACCTGTTGTATGGCGTGGGGCACCAATGCACAAAAAGTCATCATACATTTGAAGTGAATTTAGGGTGATGGGGCACTTTACCACATTGTATCCACTGGAAGGGC
>JAQLOL010000012.1:2531756-2545325 GCA_029783665.1 Naso thynnoides
CTTTTTACAGTCCAGATGAACTTGCTGCACAGGGAAGGTGCTATAATAATGTTGCATGAACAGAAACTTTATTTCTCTTTTGCGGCAGCGAACCGAGGACATGGTCGTTCTGTTGCTGTTATGCTGAAACCTCAGCTTATCTAGACACTTTATGGCTGACTGAAGTAATTCAACTCCCTTTAATAACATCCAGTACTTCTCCGTGGCTGTGCTGGTATTTCTCTCATACACCTGGATTCTCACTTCCTGTAAAAAAAAAACCTGCTAGACTTAATCTCATACACAAGTTACACACAGGGCTATTTACCTTAGGGCAGTGTTTGGCTCAGAGCAACAATAACACTCACAACGCTTTTTCATGTTGCATTTTTTTGTGGTTCTGGTAAAAATTGCAAATGATGACATTTTAAATTGTTCACTCTAACTGCACCTCTGCTTATGTAAGCAGTGGAACAGTCAGCTCAGATGCACCTGCTGCCCAACATTTTGTAAAGAGGGAATTTGCATTGAGAATTAACTGGTAGATGTAAGTACTAGCTTGTATCGATAGTGCAACCAGGAAGATTTTGTGTTCCTTTAATAGGGAAGCTGCTTTTAATTGTAAGAAAGTTAAACTGAAATGTCAAAGGCAAAATATTGAAGACCTGCAATGTGAGTGGATGCACAAGGGATTATTTATTTATTCATTGTGTTGTTGGTGGTGGTGGATGGAAAAGTTGTGGCTGCTTGTCTTTGCCTCCACTCTTTTGCAGTGAATCACAGTAAATCAGTTGTACTGGAACTGCTCTGTGGCTTTTGTACCGGTTTGCTTACTCCAATGCTCTTATCCAAATCACTCTTGCAAAGGACTTCTGACCAAATATAACTGTGCTGGAACTTAAACTTGTCCTAAAACGAGGTCTGAAAATTTCAAAGCAAATTTGGCCGTAAAGTAATTTCAGCTCCTGCTGCTTTTCAGCTTGTAAATAATGGCTGGCACACAGTGTCAATCTTGGAACGAGTGTCAGAGATGCTTCTTTGTAAGCAACTTTTCACAAGCAGCAGTGACACTGAGCTGGTTGAAGCTGAATGGGAGCAAAGCAGCCCTCTGGAGAAACAAAGTCGCATAAACTATGAGTACTTACAGCAGGAGAAGTTTTTCAAACTACTTTGTGAAGAAAGAAAAGAACCAGCACATAGAAAATTCTGACAAAATATAATACAA
The DNA here is from genome assembly GCA_029783665.1 of Naso thynnoides. NCBI lineage: Eukaryota > Metazoa > Chordata > Actinopteri > Acanthuriformes > Acanthuridae > Naso > Naso thynnoides. The sequence continues at coordinate 2,532,961 of JAQLOL010000012.1, forward strand.
AATGAAGCAGTCCTCCTGCCAGTCACATACTGAGAAAATAAGAGAAAAACTGTCTAAGAGCAAAGAATAGATTGATTTTGAATGCGGTCCATCATTCAGATGCCGGCTGTCCAGAAACTAGAAGCATGTATGAATTCTGCACCCAGCAGGATTACTCTGTGTACTTGCATGTCAACAACCAAACACACAAACAACCCCTCACATTTCTATGAATATTTGACACCAAGCCATGCCTCTTATTAATTTGGTTTGCACACTGCCTCTCAAGTTTAGGTTTTAAAATGAATTTAAAATATTTAACAGTCAAAGGTATGTTTTTTTATTTTTATTTTTAAAGTTACACAGTCCACCGAGATTGTCTTTTCCTTCTGGTTTTCTAACAAAGAAAAAGTCCACTGATTATTTTCACACATGTAGGAGAACTGCACAGAACAAACAAAAACTGCAACTGCAAAAAACTACTACGTTTTGTTTGTTTGTTTGTTTGTTTTTTGTCCCAGTCTAACAGGGTGACCATCTTGATCATGAAAATGACCCAGCCCAGCACTACACCGAGGCTAGTGGGGGCTGTGGCCACGTCACAAAATCTGGATAGCTGTGGATCAGCCCCTTCAGCCGTACTAGTAATAAACAGGGACAAGCAATTCATAACTGTAGCGCAATAAACAGTTAGGTTTTTTATGTGTTGTTGAAACGTTCTAAATATAAAAAAAATAAAAAGTTCAAAACAAATCTTCTTTTTAGTAGCAGGCAATATTGGTTCCACATTAAGTCTTAAAACTTCATAAACACCAAAGCTGGAACAACTTTCTAATCGGAAATTCAAATGTTGGATTCCGAGGAGCACTTGAATTCACCTGTTGTTGTCACACACGTTGCTTGGCCCTTTCTGTGTGTGCTGCGTGGGACACTGTCTGATCAGAGTGTGGGTAGACAATGAGGGTGCTCTAAGTGGGCTGGTACGCATTAATACACAGTACCCCCACTTCTAGATTTTACCCTCTGACATACAGGGACTTTTTCCAGCATATCAGGACTTTTCGGACACTCCCAGCACCCTTTCCTGTCCTCTCCATAGAGTGTCTATTGGTGATTCTTGGCATTAGGGTGCACTACGTGACGATCACCTCTCTCTTTTCCTGTGACACTCACTCAGTTCTGGCAGAGGAGGAAAGTTACATTAACGCTAACCCACGAGTCACAGCAATGTTGGATAAAAGGGGGAAAAGCAAAGGAATAGGCAGGATAATAGATAAATAGACAGTAACATTTGCGTAGCTCCGAAAGTGCAAAAAAGAGAACACAAACCAGAACAGATTCTGAGATAACACAGCTCTCAGTCAATTAGCCCATAGTCAAAAAACAAAGGCAAAAAAAAATAAAAGTTGTTTTGTTTAAGAAATTAATTTTGTGAAAATTAATATTGTCCCCTAGTGTCTTTTATTTACAGTTCACAGTGAAAATGGTTTAATTCGAACATTGATTTACACTAAGCTTTTTTTCTTCTTCTCTGAAATCAAGGTCCTGCCAAGCCATCACCTTTAATAAATAAATAAATACATGAAAACTCCTCATAATGTAACAGTATTTTCTTGGCACCCCCATGTATTGGTGTAGTCCTTCCATCGCATCGGTAGAGAAAAAAATACTGGTGCTGTGCCTGAAAAAAACACAAAAAAACCTGCAGGCTCTTAGTACTTCTGACACATTATCATTAAATAAAACCCGAATCGTACATAATTTTTAAAATTTATTTTTATTTTTTATTTATTTATTTTTTTTAATGCCATGACTCTTCATGAACTCGCTGTCTGTACAGCAGAAACTCTCTTCAGACAGTCAAGGCTCAGTCAAATCAAAGCACAAGAACAAATGACGGTGAGGATGAAAAGAAGCAAACACGAACCAAAAGAAAGTTTCTTCTTCTGTGTGACACAGTTTGAACCTCAGTGAGTTCACCAGACACTGTAATGGATCAAATGAGAGAATATGAACAAATATTAAAATCAAATTAAATTGAACACTTTAAGTTCATTAAACAACCGGTGAAAACACGTTGCTAATCCCATCAAATGCAAAACTGCTCAGACATTCCCATCAAAATGAGAAGTTTTCATCCATTTCATCCATGTCTTGTTTGTCAGATTTTATTGCCACAGTAACCAGCTTTTTTAGACCATGTGACACATTCTTATGCTCCTGCTGTTACTGCTTTTGTTACATAAATGCAGTTTCTCTATTCTTACCATTCTCTGTAAAAATGTAATTTAGATTTTGGACAGCTTGATTTATGCCATCGTCACTGGGAGGTTATAGGTGCTCAATAAAAGCCCCTATTAATAATTTAATCTGCTCAGTATTGCCTGCCGCCTCCTGCTGCTGCCCTGTGCGGTTCAGGCTGCATCTGAGTGTATGATGAGGAGACATACGTTTCAAGGCCTGTGTTTGAATAAATTTTTGATTTTTGACAGAGAAAGACAAGAGCAACATATGTATGCAAATCTGAATTTTGTCACATTAATTTTATTTCATTCCCTTTTCTTTTACAACTAGACTTTTTGATAATAAATAGCACGGAAAATAAGTTTTGCATTTTTAAGATTTTTTTTTCTTTTTTGCATTTCTTTCCATCTGTGATGTAAAAACATCAGATTTTCACACAGTTGGAAAAAGTAAGAAATCATGATGTACCATAAAGTGTCCCTCCTGCTGAGTTACTGTCTGCTAAAGAGGACGACAGACGAGGAGGTTGTACCACCGTCTGGTTCAAAAGTGCTTCAGCTGACTTGCTGACAGTCAACAATCGAGCAGAAAGCAGCTGATTCAGTCTTGTCTCCACCTTCAGCGTAGTTGTGTTGTTTGTGCTCATTGTGTGTGTCGATTTGGAAAGTTTACAGCCTGCCATGCTGTTGCTTCTGCATGGCTCTAAACATTGATGCAGCTAAAGAACACAAGTCCATCGACCCAACTGTTAAAATGTGAAGTATCCAGCCCCCCCTTGACTGATGACTCAAATCACTGACTTTTAAATACCTGCCAATAAAAAAGATGAGTGACTTACATTTGGTGCAATGATTGCCTTAAAAAGTTAGCATGAATAACTTGTCAAGGCAAACTTTTAAACTCCTCTGGTAATCTTGTTTCTGTCCTAAGTGACAAATAAAATCCATGTTCAATTCCAAACTGTTTATTAGTTCAACGGCAGAAGGAAGTTTAATGCTTTATAAGGGGAAGTTGTAAACAGGTAACTGAATTCTGTACTTCACACTCCTGTAATTCACATTTTCTTATTTTTTATTTTATTATTTTTTTGTGAGTGTGCTGCTATCCATCCAGGGAAATGGAGAAGCTACTCAGAGCCAGAGAAAAAGCAGCAGCAGCAGCTTTTCAAAGTTGCAGTTTGATTGATGTCCTTTTGCACATGTCTTGCATCATTTCCTGTTTATACAAAATGGTTAAGCACATTCCGTTCATCTAACCACCAATTTCCCATCCTGGCTGCTGGGGCAGCAGACTGAACAAGCAGCCCAGACCTTGTACTCCAACTCCACTGGGGAATCGGGAGGTATGAAGGGATGCAGTGCTACCAGCCAAGGGCACTGGATTTATTTTAGATAGTCGGAGGGATAGCAAGAAGTGTGTTGGGAGCTAGAAACACTCCACATTAAACACTGAGGATTACATGATTGCACTGACTCCTTTTTTCACTTGTCCAAATTTCTTTGACAAACATGGACAGTCCCTTCTTCTGAATATCAACAGATTTAGAGTTCATGTTGTCGAGCATACTCATCTAAAAATCTACTGTGTCGTACTCAAAGTGTCACATTTCACAAACACATACATTATTTATGCTCACACAGAAGAGAACATCACAAGGAAATAAGTACTAGAGGTTCAGTTAAGTACACTCAGAAGATCCTGTACCAATAGTGTGAGACAATACAAACATATATAACAGTTCCCAGTTGTGTTAAGTAGCAGCACCTCTTCCAAATAGGTCCACTTCAATTAGAGCAGAAACAGCAGAGCATTTTGCAAGTTGTCAAGCCTCTTTTTTGGTAAGGCAGTGATATCGAAGCCATTTAAGGAATAATCTGTGAGAATAAACTATCTGCCAAATATGGAAACAAATAACCAGCATGTTAAACTTGCTCTTAGATGGTATGGAGGAGTGGTTGATACTTGAAGGACTGAACCAGTCTATTTTTGACTTCTCACCATTAGCAGAGATCGCCTCTATCTTCGACAAATGTTGTTAAAATTCGACCATGTGGGTACTTTTGTAGATCGCAGACTGCATTTTTAAACCCCATTCACTGCCGTTCATGTTGTCAGAGGGTACAGAAACACAATAGGACACATGAAAGCATGAAAAAACATGAAATGTAGGTAATGCAACCTTCTAGAGAGAATGTCTGTGTTTATATGGACTCAGCAAGAGAGAGGGAGGGGAGCCAGGAGCTGTTGAGACAAAAGTTATTACGCCTGAAAAAATAGTGCTTTGCAAGTGCTGCCAGATGGCACAGATGGGTTTTTTTTGGGCTGGACCGCAGAAGCGGGCAAGCCCTACAAATGTGTTTGTCACTGAGTGAGTGAGGCAACCAAATTTCAGGATTGGTCAGACAGTCATCACTTTGACCTCATTGGTTGTTGCCCTTTTGAAAGTAATCCATGCAAACGATTATTATGTCACCAGTGTTTTGCTTGATTGAGATTCTGACCCACCATGCATCGTGGTAATAGACAAATAGATGTTTTTCAACTGAAATTACATTACATTACCACCGTGAGTAGACGTGGGACAGCGGGACCTACAGTGGTGCTTCCTGCATCCTCTGCAGAGGACAGATGTTGTCACTGTGGCCAGAGCTGCCACAAAGCATCAGTACGGACAGATGAGTGGAGGCTACTTTTCCACATATAAATTTGGCATTTTTTAAACTCATATTAAAGACACCACATACTGCCACATTACTTTTCTTTTGGTCTTGTAACGTGGCTTTGTGGGTTGAAAGGTCGGCTATTTCTCTTCCATATTGAACCTTTTTTATGTTCTAATGTAGGAGGACTTAACATTGCATGTATTTAATCAGAGCCGCTGACATCATTTTTAATAACAATTCTTTTGTGGTGCCTGGTGGCTCAGTTAGTGGAGCTGGCACCCCATGTGCAGGGGCTTTGTTCTCCCCGCGGGTTCGATTCCACCTGTGGCCCTTTGCTGCATGTCGTTCCCTCTCCTTTTCCCCTGTTTCCTGTCCACTCTTCGGCTGTCCTGTCTGGGAAATGAAGGCACAAAAAGCCCCCCCCCTCAAAAAATCTTTTTAGTTGCATAAATGCTTTAACTAATGTTGTCACACATTTTCAGCTACTTTCTGTAACGTTTGTTGAATACGGACAAAATGTAAACAAACAGTGTCTGACAGATACGGGTGTTTTGGGGGAAAAATGGGTGGGGTTTATGTAACTATTGTGGCCAGCGTTCACAAAGGACAATGACATGTAGACTCAACGTATGATCCTTTACTGACTTCAGTAATAAAAGCTTCCTCTGGGTCAGGATCAGTGGTGTAAGTTACTGTTGATGCAAACATTAACTTATACTCTTAACCACAACAGCTGTAAAAGCAGAAAGATATGAAACAATTTCTGGGTCACTGTTACAGAGATAAGAATGGAAGATTTGATTCACAAATGTTTATAAATGCTCAGCAAGGGGGGAACTAGTTTCATCTGTCCTTTGTTATGAGGTCTGTTATTCTCATGCTATGCTATATAAAGTCCTTTGTGAGCAAACTGCCAGTCAGGATCTTTGTAACCTGTTCTGTAGTGTGATGCAAACAATGAGGGACCTGTGTTGCCACAAACCAGACAGAAATGTTGAAACTGGTGGGAAAGACTCGTAGCCTGGCTTTTACTGTGAATGTGACAATGTCTTCATTGAGCACAATGTTCTTGGGGAAATAATGACAGATAGAATGAGCAGCAGAAGGAAGACATGCACCCATGCACTTACTTACTTGTACTCTACTTGTACTCTACGTGAAGACCCTCATTGACGTAATGCATTCCCTAGGATTAGGGTTAGCTAACATTAACCATCTCAACTGATCTTTTACAAAGCTCCGCCCTCTAATGCAAACAGGCCAATCAGAACAAAACATCTGCCAGCTCTGCCCAAGTGTCTGACAACTACACGGCTGTGCTCCATTGAAACTCATACAATCATACAATCTCAGATTTTCATCATTTTCAGACTGGGTCTGTGGATTTTGAGGTTGTTATGGTTAAACGCTGTGTCTGGGGCACTTTTAAACCTGACTTTTAGACCTGGTTATTCAACGAGGTTCGAAGCATAACTGTTTGCACGTCCTCACTCCCCATTGAACCCCTCACGATTAAACAAGCACAGCTAGCATTATGTCTTCTTCGGTAACCTTTCAATAAACACTGAGGCCATGTCAGGTTGTTATAAGCAGACATTAGCCGGTTAATTGGAGTTACCTAGGCTATAGTTTTTATGAGTGCTAGCAAACCCAGCCAGCTAAGCTAAGGTCTGTGGCTGCAGTCTGGCTGCTGTGGCTGCTCTCAACAGTTTGCAGTGTTCGATCCAAACTCGAACCCGACATAAAAGCCCAACTTTACTTTTACGTCAATATACAAAGAGACATGTCCTCCCCTTGTTCTAAATGGCATGCTCTAAATCGTTAAGACAGTCCATGCTTGTTTTATAAATAAAGTGAAACATAAGTTGAAGCTGCTGTAATGTTAATGTTACTGTGATCGGTAGGCTTTAGCTTCAATGTTTATTTTTTTCACGTCATTTCCCTGCTGAGTCACTCTGACGGCCTGAATATATCCTTCAGCTGCATACTGTAAACCTTTCTGTCTGAAATTGCTTTTTTGTTTGTTTTTTTGTTTTTCAAAATATTACACAATATTTCTCCAGGGAGTTCAGTTAAAGACAGTGGCAGCGCCATGTTGACTCCGACAGCTTGTTGGACATAGCAACGGTAATTAAGGGGTGTGTGGCTTAGCGAAGAGTGAATTAAATGCCTTTCCTTTGTGGTGCAGTGGTGCCTGACGGAGTGGGTGTACTCTTAATTTACGCCCTCAGTGTTTTTTTGTTTTTTGTTTTTTGTTTTTTTTAAGCAGCCCATCCAGCAAAGGATAAGTGCTCTTTTTAAAAAGTGGCATGTTATACATAGTGGCATGTAAGATTACTCTTGCATATTTAGTTCATCCAAAAATGGGACAGTAGTAGACCTGTCACTTGTCACTTAACTTCTGCTTCTTGATTTCAGGGAGTAAGGAGGATCATATGAAATTAACATTAGCCACAACAAAGATGCAGATTTTGGACGGTAAAGTTTGATGAGGCCGTCAGAGAATGACAACAGTGGTAATGGCAGACGGCATTGCTGTCCGGAGTTCAAATATTTTAACCTTATGCCGTCCTCCACAACGGAATTTACAACCGTATGTTACGTCAATCCTCAGTTGCCTTATGCAAGGAGAAAACATGACCAATCTCAACAATGAGAAGCTGATCAATTTGGTGCAATAATACCTTGAAATGTATTTATCACAGCCTGCAAACCTGCTGAGATGTCAAACAAAAGGCTAACACATGGGAGGCAGTCAGCTCCAATTTAACTTTGTTAAGTTTGCAATACAAAATAAGAAACAAGCTGCATTTTACGGCTACATGTGCAACTAGAAAAGCTACATAAAATAGTAAGGCCTCTTTATACTGCCATTTCTCCTCTGTAACATCTTGCCTTCAATATAAACGTCCCTGTTGCGGGATGGGGGGACGAAATGATCCCACCTCTGTACTGCCTTGGGAGGCAGTAACAGAGGTGATATTGGATCAATATAAAGTGACTGGAGCGCCATTGCAGAACAGCGTGTGACGTGTGATGACGGAATACCAGGATCGATATAAAAATCTCACGCGGTCACTCCAATTTTACACCGCCGCTGGATCAATATAAAAATCCAAATGTGTGATGATCGCAGGACTTCATCACACCTTTATCGTGCAATCCCAATATGAAAAGGCCTGTAGTCGTGAAATAATTTAATTAGAAACACATTTTATTCCTGTCTTTGCAAACAATATGACATTAACGCAGCAACACATTGTCATGAGTGTTTCGTTTTGCCGTCCTTCCATTCTGTCAGATGCTTTGTTTTTTCCCGTGCCTTCACAAGATGTATCCTGTCCTCTGCCTGATTCCATGTGAATTCAGCATAACCTTAAAACCCAGTCTTTTTCCTCAAATAGCCTTTTAAAAATGTAACAGTCGGAAAAAAGCAAAATCATTTCATGCACAGCATTTTCTTACTGAAGTGCTGATGAAAGCGGGAATCATGGTCTCCATGGCACCACAGGAGGCTTCAGTATTCTTTAATGCTTCATGTTTATTGTGTCAGGAAAAGTCTAAGGAAATGTAGCCTGCGGCCAAGCATGCCGTTGCATTGTTGCTGTTGTTAAACATTAACTTGGCCTGTCGAAAAGACATTTTTACCCTGTATTTCACGTCTCTGTCGTATACTTTGTTGTAATACTTTATGTCGTTGATAAGATGATAAGACATTGATAACTGGATTATTTTGAGCTCAGTAAAAGAATTGGACTGCAGAAACAGACACAGAGAACAAAATCCAGACAGCAGAATCAGTTAATATTCAGGCTCATACGTGGACAGAACTTTCCCCCAAGCACACACACACACTCACCTTATGCACAGACACAGTCACTCTACGTACACACTGTGTATTTTCCAGGTTAAATCCATACTTAATAACATCATTACATATGTCGTGCTGCGGTTGACTTACTTTGCCCCCCTCTGATTTCTATCTCGCCAAATTCAAATACAGCACTGCTGCTCAGGATCATGTGGCTTCTTACACATTAATATATACAGTATATAACCCCCCCAACACACACACACACACACACACACACACACATACACACTGAGTGATGAATAAAGATATACATCCAAACATGAAAATGCACACCTTAGGTGGCCTGGCGTGCAAATTTGATGTAAGTCGTGATTGGTAGCAACCCTGATGTGCCTCATATATATATATATAGTGTGTGTGTATGTTTGTGTGTGTGTGGTTGGGTCAGGCTGTACATTCCCTGCTGTGCTGTATGTGGAGTCTATCTTTGTGTTTGTTTGTTGGTCTTTTTTGACCTTTTAACTCTCAAACAAATCTTCTGCTGCTCACGTCTCTCTGGTGTGTCAGTGCATAACCAGCTGCCAGTTAATTTGATTCGCTGCAACTCGAGCGAGCATTTGAAAAAAGAAAAAAAAACCAAACATTTATCATAAAGACTAGACAAGACGACAGATTGCTGTATCTAAAATAAATCACAGCCTGGTGATTTTGGGATGTTTGGACCCTAACATTGACAAGTATTGTCTTTTTATCCAATTGTGAGAACTGGACAGCACTAGAATGCAGTGGGATGCAGTTTCACAGCAGTAGAACGACTGGAGCAGACTAGAGGAATGCTTCAACTTTGCATAATTGATTTGTAATAAATAAGTGATGATGTAGAGGTGAGGAGGATACGGATGCTTGTGTCCCGATCTTGGCTGGAACAATCACACCCTCATGTTAATTAGTCATTGATTTCTACATCACTAAATATTGGAAATATTCATTAGCTGTCAGCGTCAAAATACATAATGCAGAGGGGAGAGAGAAAGTGAGCTGGAGGAACTGCAGAAGGAAAAGAGGAGCTGAGGCTTGTCTCGGGTTTCAACACGGGCAGAACAGGTTTATACAAATAGGAAAATACGACAAGCAAGGAATAAGGCTTAAAAAAGGGCAATAAAAAATGAGACAATTCAAGAGTCCAGGTATAATGTGAAACATACTCATAGACCACGTAATGCAGTTTTATTTACTGTTGTAAATTATTATAGTAAGATTAAATGTTCAGCAAAAGTGTTTTGTTTTTTTCTGTTTTTTTCTCAATCCCATACATTATTACTGTTACTGACTGTGAATTATTACATCATTATGTTGTCTCACTGCTTTAACAAAATGAATTATATATGTTTACACTCAATGATAAAGCAGCAAACCTGTCTTCTAAAAAAACATGATTATACACTACTAATTGGAAATAATATGTTTTGGTAGTATAACATAATGCCAAGTGGATTATTATTATTATTATTTTCTTTTTTTTAAGTTTTCTGTCTACCCTCATTCATTTTATATGAATAAGGCCTGCAAACTTTGAAATAAGCCTACACAATTTAACTTAACAGAATTTAAAAAAGTATAGCCTGCAAAATAAAGGTGATTCAACACTGTGGAAAACAGTTTCAATACAACTGAAAACTAAAACTTTTCGAGTGTGGTTCATTGCAGTATTAGCTGCAAAATTTATCACATAAACTAGTTAAAACTCTGATATACCGCAGTTTTGGTTGTATTTTCACCTTTTCAGCAGTGAAACTTCAGTGTGAGGCACATGCTCATCTCTCTCACATGCCTCCATGGGTGAGATTCCACAAACTTTTTTGTCAATAAAGCTCGATGAATTTGTTTGTGTTTACTGATTTTAAGGAGAATGTGGTGGACTTGGGAGACGAGGCAGAAACAAATGCAGCAGAGAGACATTTTTCTGACTTATTCAGGGTGAATCTTCTCAGCAACAAAAATCAAATGTATAAATTATTGTTTTTGGGCTTTTAAAAAGTTAAACAAACAGCAGAAAGTGGAGTTTTCCCTTTCAACCATTTTAAACCGGAACAAAACTATTTTGAAATTTTGGTATGAAAGGTCCAAGCGCTGTGGCCCAGACAATCAGACTGCGACTGTATCACCTGAACTGCAACTCCCCTCAGTTTAAATATCCAACTGTTCTTAAGTGCAGCCAATATTGATCACTTCCTTAGCCAGCAAACAACAAAAGCAAAAAGCTGCTTGCTTAGCTGGGCAACATTTAGCGCTGAGATCAAAAAATGCCAAAACCTTCCCTATTGGCTGCTTGGAATTTACTAAATGTAACACACCCTGTTACTCCCACCTGGAAAAGCAAGTGAACAAATATTAGACAGTCAGTAGGGACCTGTGAAGGGCACTAAGCTGAAAGAGATCTGACATGGTCCTGTAGATGCATCATCTGTCTGATGGTTTTAAAAAGCTTTGAAAGCTCCAAAAACCTTTGCACATTTCATTTTTCTTACTTGTTGCTTTGTTACATACAAATTCCAACAGATGGGTTTGTCCAAAAGTCAACCATCCAGGTACTTAGGGTAAAATGGCACATTTTCTTTAAAAGTCCATTGTCAAAAGCCTGTACAGGCACAAAGAGGCAGCAGAAACACCAATATTCATCACGACTATGCGGTCAAATATCAGGTTTATCGTGGTTAGAAGTACTTTCTACTATCAGTTTGCATTAAAAGAAAGTAAAATTCATTAGGCTACAACTCTGAATCCAAAATGTTTTGAGTCTTTCAAAAGCTCTCTTTCATTCATTCATTCTTCCTCCTTTTCTGTTAATATTGGTTCAATGCACTTGTCTTAGTTTGAGTTGTGTGATTTCAGCTGCATGTCGTCCCAGCCTTAATAAACTGCGTTTCGGGGGCAATTCCCCTCCCCCACCATGCCTAATATTAGAAAAAGTGCCCAAAAGTGCCCTCTCAGATGTCCCTAGATAAAACATGATGAAGAACCTTCTGGGGTGGCCTTTAAGTCGGACAAAATGCAGTAAAGTTGCCAAGCTCATCTTTTGGTAAAGTCAAACCACACAAACACTGGCAGGCACCCATGTCCTGTGTATGCTTTAGAGGAAGTGACAGGGCAGTAGCAGCTATCAATAAGAAAAAAAAAAATCAAAAAAGGAAAACCCCACTGAATATGCCACCATGAGCCTGAACTGTCCACATACAAACTGAGCAAACGCCTAAAGTAAAAATGCCAGAAGTTTCTTTTTATTTGCAGTGACACTCCCAGCAGTTGGACTTCGGAAAAGACGACACTGACGTGAAAATCACTGTCACGCTGCTGTCATCATGAACCATGTTGATGAGAAAAAAGTGGAAAATTGATTTTCCAACCAGCAGCTGTTTTTCAGGACATCCCGGGCTGAAGAAATCCCTTTGATACAAAACAAATTTGTGATACAAAAAACGGCAATGTGTGTTTGTCTGCAGTTTGAATTCTAATCTGCATTTTCAGCAGGACAGTTGTAGCAAAGTTGAAGCTTTGTTGGAGGAAAAAGTCCAACCTCACTCTCTCTCTCACACACACACACACACACACACACACACACACACACACAGAGAGAGAGAGAGAGAGAGAGAGAGAGAGAGAGAGAG
>JAQLOL010000012.1:2545425-2558452 GCA_029783665.1 Naso thynnoides
AGTCCTCTGTGTATTTGTGTGTGTGTGTGTGTGTGTGTGTGTGTGTGTGAGGGAGAGGTAGACCTGAGAGCTACTGGAATCCTATTAGAGAGACAGACCTTGAAATAGAAATCCTATAGCAGTGAAATGAGTGGACTGAGAGGTGTCTCATGACGACAGAGAGGAAAAGAGACACGGGGGTGACGCTTCTGAGGGACAGACAGACAGAAGTAAAGACAGAGAGAGCTAGATAGGGAGAGAGAGAGAGAGGAGAGACCGTGCGCGAATCCCATCCTTGCGGAGCAAGCAGGCGGTGGGACCCGGGGGAAACCAGACAACTTGAAAAGCCTCCAGTAGAGTCAAGCTCGCGAAAAACAGTGAAGGCTTTCCCCTCAAATTAAGGCCAGTGCCTCCTTATTTACGAACGCAGGCGATTTGTGTGGAGACTTAATATTCCAGTGATTAAGTTCCTCACTGGAATACTCGAAGTACTGTGTGTTAGAGAAGAAAAAAAGGCGCTTTTTCTGATTGGGGGGGAGCATTTACTGAAGTGCAGTGACTGTCCTTGAAGGCAAAAGCTGTTTCATGGAAGAAGGAAGGCCTACATCTCTAATTTGAGCAAAGAAAATATTCGTACTTCAAATGAATGATGATTCGTCCTTGTCAAATGAAATTTAAAAAAAAAATTAAAGCCGACGGAAATAATTTGGGAGAAACATAGGCTCACTAATACAGGCGGATTTGTGACATCTTTTATTTCCTGAAAATGTCTAATCGGTCTTTGTCATACATATATACACGTGTAACCTACACATCGACTCTCATTCAAATGCCACATATTTCGATGACGCTCTGAGTTTTTTTTCCCCCTTCCTGCTGTCGAAATTCTTTTTCCATCCTGCAGGTAAATTTTATTTTATTTTGAAACGAGCGATCGGAAGTTCTGAACGCGTCATTGCGCGCGTCTTTACGCGGGTGTCTGGCACCCGGCGTGGTGCGCACTGCACACCATTCCTCTCCAACTCGACGTCAGTCTGTCAGAGACCGTCTGAGCGCGCGCGCACACACACTGTTGCCCCACTCACACACTCTGTGGAACACACGCGGGCACTGACGCAAACACACACAGACTCGCTCTTTCGGACCCCGGAGGAAAGAAAGGAGAGGAGAGGAGAGGAGAGAGCTCCCGATAATTTGCCCCCAACTTCTCTCTTTGCCTCTACTTGTGTCTTCTTGTGTCTTCTTTTCCACCAATGCGAGGATTTTATTCCTTTTATCGTTGCTTTTATCACTGCTGTCCCGAACTAAGGGAAACCAGTTTAAGGACCAGACGGGAGTATGTAAAATAACCTGCACGACTGAGCAAAAGAAAAAGAAGAAGAGCAAGAAGAAAAAGGAAAAGAAAAATGGATAAACGGAGTTATTCTCTCGTTTTGCCTGCGGCTTTCCTCTACTTTGTACTTTTGGGATTTACTGATGGACAATTCTTTCCAGGTAAAGCCACTTGTTCGTTTCACTTGGGTTTTTCTGTGTATATTACTCATGCGTTCTGTGTATTTGATGCGCTCTCATGATTTCTTTTGCGTCTGAATCGACAATAAATCCCACAGCTGAGGTTGTGCATATGGCAGACTAATTTAAAGTGGACATAGGCTGCGTGTTTGTCCGTGCGTTTTATTGATCTCGGGAGCAGCATTCAGATTCATATGCTGAATTGTTGGCTGATGTGACGTTAAAAGATCGATAAAGTGAGTTTTAAGCACACGCTCAGTTGAATTTGTGTCGGTGCGTGCGCACAGGAGTCATGATATATGAGCAGAAAATGTCCTGGACTGGAAAAAATAAAACGCCATAAATCGCTTGTTTTGGCAAACAAGTGATTTATGGCTGGAAATAAAACAGGTGTTGCTGATATTGGCTGCAGTCTGAGTTGTGATGACCGTCCGGAGCTCATCCGAGTCTCCTTGCAGCTCTGATGTGCGCTCTTGATGTTTGGTGTGAAGTTTTGGACGCTTCGTGAGGTTTTTGCTCCACGAGGCTCGTGTACGCGTGAATCGTTTGCCGCTGCGGGTGAAGTAGTGACTTTGATGCTGTGACGTTATTTTGGAGGTTACATTTCGCTGTGAACTCGCCGGGTGTGTGGACGCGGTTGTTCCGGCGCGTTTTGGCTCCGTCTAAGCACAGAGCTGCGAACTGTCCGCTAAAAGACCCCTGATTTTTTTCTGCAGTGATGAGATTAATTTTTTGATGCACGCACATCGTTGCGCTCCAGCACAGTGAGATAACGTGTGCAAGTTACTCTCATAGAAGTCCATTCCGCTGCAGATCCGATAAAGCTCCTTCTTCAACTTTTACAAATTACTGACCTAACAGCCAATTTGCTCTATGATTTGTCCATTTGCACCTACATCTGCGGCCGTAATACTTCATGCAAATGAGCATCGGCTCATATCATCGCGGTGATGAAGCGCGCTCCGTCCGCATCTCCGCACTGCCAGGAGCGGGGATCCTCCGGCACTTGTTACGCGCGGCAGAGGTTTGCAGAGTTTGTGGGTTCGCAGTGTTTCCAGCCTCTGATCAAATGATTGCAAAAATCAGTCATCAGAAACTGAAGCTTGACAGTTTGAAGCGAAACCAACCAGGCGCCGATTTACAGCAGCGCTGACGGAAAGTTCGCCCCCATATAATCAGCATTTTCATTACCCAGAAACACACGAATGCCTCAAATTAAACTCAAGACAATGACGAACTCAGACTGAGTTTATAGACATTAAGACAAAAAAATGATTTTTATACAAATACTAATGATATAAACTCGGAATAATATATATATAATATTGCTGCAACTCTGGAAACGATTATAATTTCCTTCACATGATCCAGGAGTTAAAACGAGCTTTTTAAAAAAGAAATTGTGACAAAAATTGAGAGTTGATCACATCGGAGTTCTGACTGTATCCTCTGCTGTGACTCCGTCAGGCAGCATGACTCTGTTTTCTAGGTTCAGTGTCGATGTGGCAAAGGAATTCAGCTCGAGGCAGTGATGTTTTCAGTGGGCTGCAGCAGCAGTCTGTCAGCTCTGTGGCCACCTCTCTCACGGCACCTTCTGTTTGGTATTCATGGCTTGTAAGGCTGCAAAAAGAGGCTACTTTGAGGGGAAGACTGGCTCTAAACACTAAGTCCTCCCTCCTTCTCTCCATCGGCTCTTGTTCCAGCCCTGCGCTGCAGCACGGCGCGGCGCGGCGCGCGGTGGAGCAGCAGTCCCGTTACCCGTGCGTAACGGCGCTGGAGAAAACCGCAACTTAGCGCGTTTTGGTCAATAAAAAAGTATCATTTTTTTGGTTATATATGTATGTAGATGTCGGAATAGAGTCATAAAGTGCAACAGTTGTGTTTCCAAAGCGGTGAATTGTGATGAGAGAAAACAGTTTTAAACCCGCGGAGACAGGTCTGGTGTTTTTGTAGAGCCCCAGTTAAATATTGTAACGCAGCCTCATCCGCTCGTGAGGCGTGAGGACGTGGTCGGACCGAGAGGGAGAAACTTTGAGAAAAACGATTTTTCTCACTTCGTCCAATTTTACATCGTTTTACGAGTCAGACTGAAGTTCAGCTGCGATATGTGGAGTAATTCTGAAATCCACTCTGTCATTTGTTAAATCTGGAGAGTTTGCTTATGTTTGCGCAGTGCGCGCGTGTGTGTGCGGTTTTTTTTTTTTTTTTTTTTTTTTTTTAAGTGTGTGTGACGGACTGGGAGAGAGAGCGGAGCTATGTTCCGCTGGTCGTTGTTTGCCTTTCTGCCGTAGGGGGGCGATATTGGTACATCAGTTTTATCCATCTAGTCTCTCTCTATCTCTCTTCCACACACACACACACACACACACACACACACACACACACACACACGCAATAATGATAATAATAATATTCTTTCTTCTTCTAATTCAAACTGCTTGGTTTTGTTTTGGAAAAAAATGTGGAGAAACTCATTCAGCTTTGATGATAACAGACTGAAAGTCGATGATGAAGAAAATGATCTTATTCTGAATCTGTCTTTCAGTGGTGCTGACATCTTGTCAAGGTTTAAAACACCTTCTCTCATCCATCCTCACACAGAGACTTTGGATGTTTGCTTTTGTGGTCGTACAGCTCAATTTTTTGGGTCAGGTTGCTCCCATCAATTTGGCTGAGGTGAAAGTTTCAGCAAATATCTCAAAATGTCACGAAATTCAACTGAATCTCTGTCTTTGTAGCTTTGTACTTCTTATGGTGAGTTCTTAAAATGTATTACTTTTTTTTAAACTAAAAGGGTTTTTTGTGTTGGAAAGCAGCAGTTTATTTTCCTCCTCACGCCAACAACCTGTGTTGACTTTCTTTATTCATGAAAAACAAAACCCCAACATTAACTGAGTGCTTTTAGCTGCCTCAAGGATTAGTTCAACATTTTCACATACTGTACACAGTGCATTTATTTGTTTTTGCAGAGTTACATGAGAAGATGGATAGCATTCTAATGGTTATAGTAAACATATATTTAGGGCCAGCAGCCTGTTCACTTTACATAAAGTCTGGAAAAATTGTGAAAACGCTGGCCAGGCTCTTTGCATAGAAAACATCGACCTGTTTGAACAATTGTAGTGGATTGAATGCTTCAGACAAAGAAGTTTTGGTTCAAAAATGCTGAGAAGAGATGAAAGAAGAAAGAAATGATAAACAATCTGTTTTGTTGTTTTGGTATGAAGACGTCCTATTTCTGATCTGGGTGAGCTCAGACTTCAGAAATACTCGATTTTTACTTTTGTATCAGATTTATGTTCAACAAAGTGAATGCACGTGTTACTCAAGGCTTTTCTTTTTGTTTTTCCTGTGTGTGTGTGTGTGTGTGTGTGCGCGCGCGCTGGGTGCAGCTGTGCTCTTGATTTGTGCCTTTGAGCTCCAGTGATCACTAATTGTTGAACATCCGGTCGGAAGTGGAGGTGACGAACAGGCTGTCAAGGTTTGTGTGTGTGTTTTCAGGGAAACCAATTTACAATTTATTGGCAACTTAATTAAATTTTCTTTGGCCGTAAGGACAGAAGGAGAAGGAGTGAGAGAAAGAGAACGAAAGGAGAAAGAGACTGACCATGCATTGCTTTCCCTCTCTGTCTCTCCTTGACTTGTTCGCCGGCTGTGTCGACATGTCGGACGGACGTTGAAAAGTCTTTGGCTTTGATCAAATCAACAGCCTTCAATTTCCCAATTATAAAGCCCTTTATGTGATTAAGGGAGAGTGTTTGTGCATTTTGTGCTGTGACTGTATGACAGAGTAGTGTCATGCAAACAGTGGAGAGTGGAAGAGTGGAAAGTTGAAGGTGAGCAGAGGAAAGACCAGGGGAAAAAGCAGGAGAAGGAGCAAGGTGAAGAAGTAATAAGAGGAGAATGTAAAAGGGAAGGGCAAAGAAAGAATGACTTAATATAAGGGAAGAGGGAGAAAGGGAGGAGGAAAAAAGGAGAGGGAGATCTGGAGAGATTGAAGAGAGCTTAGAAAAGCAGGTTTTGGACTCTTTCCTGGTTAAAGAGATGGAAAAAGAAAACAAGGACGTGAGAGAAGAAAAAAGAGAGGAGGAGAACCAAGGATGGATGTGGCGGGCAAAGAGGAAGATGTAAAGAATGTATAGCAAGGATGCATTGCAAGAAAAAAAGAGAGGAAAGGAAATGATGAAGAGAAAGAAGGGAGAATGTGAAAGGAGAGGACAGATAGCAAAGGACAAGGAGAAGGATGTGGTGAGGAGAGGAATGCTGATGAAAAGAAAGAATGGGATTAACAAGGAAGACAAAGTAGAAGAAAAGAGAGGAGAAAAGGAAAAAATAACAGGGAAGGAGGATCAAGAAGAGTGAAGGAGAGAAGAAAGAAAAAAGCACAAAAGGGAACGGAGAAAAGAAAGAAGGACCTTGTGGAGGATGAAATAGGAGGCAAGGATAATGGAAGACTTCATAGGAGGGAGAAGGAAGGAAGGGAGATGGAATGGAGAAGAAAGAAAAGATGTGAGGAGATTGGTGAAAAGATGAGACTGTTGTAAAAGAAATTTTGTGTTCGTCATTCCTGTCCAGACGAGATGAGGCAGAGGAGGAGGATCCAGAGAGGAAGACAAAAAGGCAGAAACGATGACAGGAGGTCAAGAAAAGAAAAAGAAAAAAGGACACTAAGTTGATTATGTCGCACTGTTATCGACTGTCTGAGTGGCTGTAATTGTTTCCTCCGCTCTGTGTGTGTGTGTGTGTTTAAAAGTGTGTGAGAGAGCTTTATGACAGGATGTCTGTCACCTCGCGCCCCGCTCTGTTTAGTATGCTGTCCATCCTCCCTCACTGTGAGTGCGTCTGTGTATGTGTCTGCCTAATCCACGCCACTTATTCTATTGGCCTGGCTAACTGACAGCCTAATAGCGGGGCATGGTGAGTGCTTGGGCATCACACGTGTGTGTGTGTGTGTGTGTGTGTGTCGGGGGGGAGTTGGCCACTGAATGAATACTAAAGTGGGTAGCGGAGCTGAAAAAGAGAGAGAGAGAGAGAGTGTAAAGAGTGAGGGAGGCCACTCTCTGCAGTCACTGATATGCACTCAGAGGGAAAACAAGTGTGTTTTTGGGTGAGAGTGAGTGAGGTGCAGTACTTCTGTCCGATTACACCGGAGATTTATTTATATGCTCCACGAAAAAAGTGGTTCTGGAAAAATCCATTGGACATGATGAAAATAACTTGCAACACTGTGGCTCCCAAAAATATTTCAATGGGTGTTACGGTGCACAGAGGTCATGGTTCAGTTCACACCTCAGCTTAGACATCACAGTTCAGTACGAGTGCGGTACAAAAATTTCACCGTGTCATCATCTCGCTTTCCCATCTTTACTTTTGCCCCTGGTTCAAGTGGGAAAACAGTGTTGACACGTGCATATGCTGTAGCTCGCCGTAGCAGATTTCAAAACGATCTGCACAGGGTGTTTTATTTTGAAAACTGACCAAATGTGCTGCCCTGTCTATGATTTCCTGTCTTTCCTTGTGGTTTCAGTCTGTGATTACAGCTCTGAAACTAAATAAACTGTTTTAAGCACTATGCAGCCTCGACGAAATGTCTCGTTTCACTATCAGAGTTTAATACACGCACTTTGGCCTCAGATCAATCTGAAGCCTCAGATTACGAGATTAGAAAGCAGGCGGGTCAACTCTGTTAGCTCAGTCAGCATATGCCAAACTTGCTAACGGTTTACCGCTGCTTAAGGTTACCAGGTGAAACTCATGAATGTGTTTTGGCTCCATGTCACATTCATCAGTCTTAATACATTATGCTGTGTATAATTATACCATATATTCTCCATTCCGAACCATTCTGAGTACCTGAATCATCATGTGTGTACTGTACGGTTCAGTACAAATTGATGTATTGTTACACCTCTTTATGTTTTGTTTGTATTTAATCACTGCATTAAAAAAAACACAACGTTTTGAGCCTTCATCAGGTGAACTTTAACCCGCCAGCTCCTGAGTAATAAGTCCACATAATGTGTGACTGAGCCCATGTGTGAGTAGAGCAGGTCACTGATAGGGAAGTCAAAATGAGCAAGTTGGCCTTCTGATGTTCTCAAGCTGCTGCTGGACACAGAGCCAAAACACTTCCTTTCTGCGGTGCGGTCAGAGTGCAGATGTCAGTCAGAATGAGAACCATCTTGTCAGATTAACGTATTTAAAATAGATTACAGTATAATTTCCTGACAAAAGTTACTACATAAGGTAGCACATACATAAGTAAGTTGTTTGCATGCCAGAAAGAGGGAAAAACATTCAAAAATGTCTATAGCTGTCACCACCAAAAAAACCCATCTATTCCCCCCACTAGATGCTTTGATTGAAATGCTATTTGTCTGGAAGCTCACGGCCAGTTGTCAAAGTTATTGCCTGAAAACGACAACAAAGTTATTTCACTGCAGGAGGCAAACTACACTGAGTTCTCCAGTGATGGAATATGGCTGCGGACCGACAGCTGTGTCTGCCATGGGGATATTTGACAGCTGAAAGCCAGATGAGATACTTTGAGCAGTGAACGATAACGCTGCTTTGAAATGCACATCTAGTAGAAAGACAAGAAAAATAGACCTTTAGTGGCCCTGAGAGCAAATTTGCCTGGTGCACCGACGCAACCAGCAGTGCTCACACAACTCAGTGACAACAAGTGTAATGCAGTAGCAAATAAAGGCGAGCACTCTTTCAAATTTCTACAGATAATTATTGTCAATGTTCTTAGGATACTCGGTAAAGTGAGTGTAATGTGTCTTGAAATGCAAATATTCTGGATGCAGCATGAAAAGTGAGAGAAATCTGTTTTCCCACCTGCAGATGATTTACAGCAGGACGCCCAGATACACCCAGCTCTCAGTCTCAGAGGAGTAATTTGTGTGAAAATGTATAAAATGGATAAATCACAACTAAAAGCATTGAAATTGGGAAAGAAAAACTGATGATGCCTCTCTCAGACACATATCGAGAAATAATCACAAACCTTCCAGCATAAGTATAACCATAAAACATCCTTCATCAGGAACAGCTAAGACTACTTTCAAAGTTTCAGACTGTTTTTACTGGATCTTTATTGCATCTTAACAGCTTCAGATTTGTAGTTTTACACAAAACCTCAACAGATGGTGCTGTGAGAAATAAGAACACTGTAACAGTGTACTTTTTTTGAGCATCAGGCATTTTAAAGATGCAGCTCAAAGACACCTGTTACTGAGACGACATGCGCTTACATTTTCTATAAATGCTACATGAGTAAACATACTGACTGGCTGCATGTGTATTTCTGTGTAAAAGTGCTGATGTTACAGATGAAAATCTGGGACTGACAGTCAGTGTACCAAACTCAGAATATAAATAATGAAGAACTATGGATATGCTGATGACTGATGTTTCATATGTCAACTAAACTGACACAAAGTTTCCATACAGGCAACATTTAAGGCACAATGTCTCATCTTTGAAACCTGCAAAAATCAAAAAATTATACTTCGGCCTGAGCGATATGGGATTTTTTTTGGGGGGGGTATAGATTATTAGAGGAGAAAATTTTGATATCCGATACGTCTGCCGATATTAAAAGTGGTTATCAAATACCTGTGACAAAGATACTCTCTCTCTCTCTCTCTCTCTCTCTCTCTCTCTCTCTCTCTATCTCTCTCTCTCTCTCTCTCAAAAACAACCCTTAAAACGATCTGGACGGATGTGAAAAGATGCAGAAAATTGAACCTGTTCCAAAAAAATAATGACGGATAAAAGTTTCGGAGTCACTGTGTAAACATGACTGACATTACATGAGCTCATACTTTTTTTAAACGTGTCAGTTTCAGATGAAAAAAAAACGCACTCAGTGTGCCCTTAGGCCTTGATTCAGGCTTCTTGTCATCGTTGTAACCAATAGGCTTTAGTAATGTCATAATGGCTGTTTGTCTTGTCATCTATTCTAAGTTTCTCTGTGCACTTGTCAACCTGAAAGATTTTTTTAATAAAGTTTTTGTTCAATACTGGTATTCACTTTCCAAAGCTAGCTTACGTAAATATTCATTTCTGGTAATTGTTAACTGAATGATAGTTGGGGCAGGAACAGGTTTTATTTTGTCTCTTGAACATGAGTCAAAGTCATCAATGCACTGGAGATAACATGCGTATATTCCAACTGTGGAAACAAAAATGACTGAATTAGGGATTTGAACATCTTCAGTGAAGATACAGATACATCCCAACTTTGAAGAACAGTTCAGTCATAGCACATTTTCATTTTTAAAACCATAGCAGCAGAATCCACAGCAACACTTTGCTCCAGCATCTGCTCGGCAGTAATAGCTTGATAGAGGAGATGTCTGGTGGACACGGACGCCTTCATTAGAGCAGGTTAAACCATTAATTACAGTTGATTTGTTCATCAGGTACATAAATTATACAGGGAGAATTTTACAGCAGCTCATAAATTACACAGCAGTCACAAATGATACCACCGCATATCGAGACACCTCAGCCTTGGAAGAGCAGAATGGCATCCAGACGCTATTCAGCAGTTGAATACCAGCAGGCATAAATGAGCTGGAAAATGTTTTCATTTTTAGCCTGTGGAGGCTGGGAAGTTCAGCCTCAGGGAAGGATGGTGCAGATGTTCACCGACCATGTTTTTATTGCACTTTTGACTTTTTGTGTCACTTTCAAATTCCCTGAAGTTACAAGACAGGATTTTTTGTGACCCGATGCGTTGAAAACATTAACAAAATGCGGTAAAAACGTCCCTAATTATAAAATAAAGGGAAGAGTTGAACTGGTTCCTCAAATTTTCCGTGAAGGAATTTGGAATGTTTGCAGTTACGGCACAGAGATGTTAGTCACAGATTCAAGGAGTTCCACGTTGTCTCAGAAATGTTGCTTGGGGTTGGTTCTTTCATAGAGCAGTATTACATGGCAAACACATCCCTGTTTTTGAAAGTCATGCTCTCTGTGGGTCATCCTCAAATTAGGGCCTGAATACAAAATAAAATCGCACATTGTGATGAAAAGTGGTTACAGAAATTAGACACATGCATGTAACTACATGTTTGAGGCTTGAAGGAGATATTTATTTATTTATTTATTGTGTGTGGGCTTGTATGAGGCTCTTATGCCTCATCAGCGTCTTACCTGCAGTCGACAACTCTCAGCTCAGTATCTGTATGGAGAAGCAGCATGGCGTGCTGGCAGGAAGCAGAGCATAAATGGTACCAACAACATGTCTTCAGCCACCAACAAGACCACCCACCTAAAGTACATATGTCCCTTTACAAGGATGCTATGCATTCTAAATTATTAGCACCTTACATTGCTTTACAGCCATTTCATTTATCACTGTGTGCAGTTGTGCGTAGGAGTACGAATGTTGAGGGAATAAATTCCCAAATGAAACGGCTGTGTGACAGTAATGTAAAGCACTTAAAATTTTAAAAGTGTAGCATACATGTAAAGGAACATATAAACTTTAGGTGGGTGGTCTTGTTGATACAACCCCACATCACCAAAACAAACAGGCAAACGAACAAACAAACAAAAAACAAACCATCCCTTTAACTTTGGAGCTACGGATGTTACTACATACATTTACACACTGTGCTGCAGCCATAATGCTGCCTTGTAACTCAGGATATTCAAATGGGCTGGTGAACATGGGGCCATTACTCCTTACATGAGTCCTTACAAAATCTTCAATTTAAGTAATTTGGAAAGACACTGCTTAAGAAGAGAGCGCATGCTTAGTCAATGATCCAGCTTGGATAACAGCTAAATTCTTTCCTCAAAGTCTCTGAAGGCAAAACAAACTTTGAGACAAATCAAGTCGTGATTGAGCTGATTAGAATGTCGGAGGTGTAAAACATAGACGACGCGGAACATTAAAAACTTCCTTTCCTCTAATTAAAATAACTGCTGATTAATGCAAGAGGTCCTAACGAAGCTTAACAAGGTTTCGAAGTAATTAATCCATATTTAATAGAATATGCTAGGCAAGACAGGCTGAGGGCCTGCTTAGTCGGCTGAATCAACAAGCTTGGGAGGAAGATAAGGGGGGAGGGAGGAGAAGGGTGAGAGGATGGATGGCAGAACGTAAAGGAGGAAATGAGACAAATAAGTGTGGGTTGAGGGAGGAAGGCAATAAACAGTTATGGAGTTTAGCTGGAAGAGAGAGAGAGAGAGAGAGAGAGAGAGAGAGAGAAAGATATTAGATGATATCTGAGCATCATCCACTTTATTCTCACAGAAGCCAAATTTAATTTATGTCAGACTGCGTGGGAAGTCTTACCCAGAAGATGGATACACAGATACAGCCAGAGCCACTGCCAGAGCCACTCTGTGGAAAAACACGTTGCATGAAAGAGAGAGAGAGACAAAAATGGATGAAAAGAAAAAAAAACAAAGTTGGGGGAGAAGGAATAACAGAGGAAAGACAGCGGCCTTGGATAGAGAGAGATGGAGAGTGCGCAACAGACAGACAAGAAGAAAAGCAAACATCATAATATTTGCTTGACAGTTGGATTTCGCCTCATTATTGACACACACAGAGACAAATATGCATGCAGGCCGACACACACGTTCATGCGCGCATCCTTCCTTGAGGCCGTCTGAAGGAGCCAACCATCTTCTAGCTGTTTGTGGACTCTCATCTACACAGACGCAAAGTGCACACAAGTGCACACAAACACATACTTGGCCAATATACTGCCAAGCGCACACAACTGTGATCCAGCATCTGCTCACCTTTTCTTTATCGCTCACTCTTTAGTTTGTCTTCTCTTTATCCATCATTCTTTATGCCGTCCCTCCATCCATCCATCCTCACTTACTTCCACTACTTCACCTATCCATCTGCCTGTCAATCCGCCCACATGTGCTTCCTGATTGCATTATTTCATCAATCAACCGTCCGTCTGTCAGTCACACAAAATTGCTGTTTAGAAGTGTGTGTGTATGAACTGAGAGGGAAACAGCACTTATGTGTATGTGTGTGTGTGTGTGTGTGTGTGTGAGCTCAGACTGAATTCTGATTAACAGATAATTGCCTCTGTCATTGCCGGCTACAGGAAATGCGCCTGGTTAAGTGATACAGACAGACAGACGGTTAGGCAGACAGGTGGATGGACAGATAGACAGAAAAACCATTTTCTCGGGCGGGAAGCGTGGCAGCGACTGCTTTACCTGTCGCTCACAGGGTGGGGAAGATAGAGGGGGGGTTGATGGAAGGAGATAAATAAGTGGAGGAAGTTGAGAGGAAAAGATGGAGGGGCGAATGAGGCGATGAGGAGTAGGTGAGAGAAGGAGCCGAGAGAGCAGGAGAGTGAGGGCGATTGGCCGTGGAGGATAAAGGGCAGAAATGACAAATGATGGGAGGATGAGTGGGAGAAGGTCCTTACCTTCTCCCACTCATTCAGGAGAAATAAAGATTGTTGATTGTGGGGGAGGAGGTGTTGAAAGGGAATGTAGGAGATTAGAAAGTGAGAGTGGGAATTAAAAAGAGGGAGGG
>JAQLOL010000012.1:2558552-2571930 GCA_029783665.1 Naso thynnoides
GCGATAAGGAGCCAGCAGCCTTTTTCATGTGCACTTCATTACATAAATGTGCTGGTGGTTTTACCTGTCTTCCTCCTGTTTGAATAAGTGCCCGATTGACCTTTTCCATCACAATAACTCTGAAACATCAGCATGGCTCCAGTCTCAATTAAATGCTGCCACATGAACAAGAGAACTACAGGCGGTGTTGTTTGATCCTCAGAGAGAAACAAGCAACCAGATCCAAAAAGAAAGGACTCAGTTCAAATTCATGCTGAATTTGTTTTAAGGCATTTTCTTTTTATTAGGCAGGTATAAGGGAGAAAACAGGAGACACACAGAGCAAAGCCTTATTAAGCAACTATATTTTATAAACAAGCCCAAAGCACGCAAAGTTGGACCTGACAACTGTCACTACAAGAAGAGATCAAACGCAGATTTTTTTTTTTACTTCATTAAAATTAAAAACAGTTTAAAAAATATGAATCTATGAATGCATTAATTAGATTTTGTTAAGAATTCCCTCTTCTGCCAGATCAATCAATAAAGATCTGTTCTACTGATTTTATCCCCGTGCAGAGCAATAGATGGAGAAACAGAGAGATCCTACTAATCCCAATAAATAAGTAATAATGCCCAGCATGCCGGTCATTATTGCGGAAAAAAAACAAACAAAAAAACCCTTCAGCCTAAAGGGGTTCTTTTCGCAATAATGACAGGCTCACTGGACATTATTCTGCTTGTTACATGGCTGTGTACTAAAGAAATCAATAATATGACACAAAATATTAATTTTAAAATGATTTAATTTGGTGCAAATTTTAATTAGTCCATTCAATTCTACAGAACTGCTCGCATGGCAACGAAGGCTACAAGCTCTATCCTCAAAGAATTATCTCCTCAACTAGCAGACGCGCCTGAAACTGTGACATTGATCAGGCCGAATGCATTGAAGACATACCATACTCAGCCTGTCGCTTCACCTTTTCACACTCACACTATGACACTATCCCTGAATGTCCGGCGCAGTTTCGATACAGTTGGCCAATAGTGGGTATGCTCTGAGCCAAAATGAGCCTACCCTCCAAAAATCATGCTCATTGTAAACATTCCTAAAACACACAAGCCAGTGGCAGACAAAGAGGAGAAGGGAGAGGATGGGGAACAATGAATTTACTAATGGAACGCATGAAGGAAAAGTCTGAAAAAGCCACACAGATAGAGCGCTGTAAGGCTTTATTGTGTATGTAATCCCCATCATTAGTCTTTAGAGTTAAACATTATGGGCTTTAGAACACAGTCTGTTGAGACTCAATACATTCTCTTCCCTTGATAATTAATATAAATAAACTTAATGAGTTACTTTTAAATGTATTGTTACCCTGCACTGTTGATGAACAGTCTTTTAGTCTGGCAGGCAGAGCTAAAAAGCGCGGAATTAGGCAGATTTACATTGTTATGCTACTTACTTGTGTCCAGGTAGATTTCCACACTACTCTGTAGCAGATGTGGATAGCTTGTTGGGCTGTCTTCCCAACCATAGTGGAGGGTATCAGGATCGGGAGGGGAGATTATGCCCCCATCTAAAACCAGCTAAGACAGCCTCTGGTTCTCCAATTCGTTATCATATTCTGCTGGCTTAGCCCTGGGTTGGAGATTTAACAAATATGCTGCACGGCAACAGGCAATTAACCCCTCTTTTAATGTATGAGGCAACAACATCACGGTCTAATAAATACTGTCTTAATTGACTTACTGTAAAGTTTTTTAAATTATTGTCTTTATCCATCACAAGGCTGTGCACCCATTCAGCTCATAGACTTTGAATAGAGGGGTCGGGTTTTTTTTGTGTATTTGTCCCTCAGCAGCTCCACAGTGCAACAATGCATTTTGCGATTAGCAAAGATCGCAGTATTTGTGAAATGGCTTATGCCACATGAATTTGGCGCAGATGCAAATTAAAACTTCTCAACTTTAGCGACCACTTTGTGTGATGCTGTTGTGAAAGCCAATCAGCTTTCAGATTGTTGTCACTGTGCATGGATGCAGGGAGCATGATGGATGGAGCATGAATGATGTCATGAAACCAAATATGATGGCGTTAAGTTTTCCAACATTTTCTTGGACTTTCACATAAAGCAATGATGGTTATATCGACCAGAGTTAATGACAGAAAGAAATGGCAACCCCCCCGACCCCATTCTCTCTGAACAGGTGATTATTGGTGGGCAGCGTGTGTTTGAGTTATTCAAGTTGTGTTTTATGTGAACACGGCTTCAGTCCCACAACAGGGAAATTTACAAGGATATGATCATCAAAGGTTTTCAAAAGGTTTTGAAAATTCATCTAGCTCTTACAGTGTGAAAAAAATAGTTCAGAGGACATTGGATTAAAATGAGACTCGTGTCTTTTTTAGTGTTGTTAAAGTAAAAAAAAAAAAAAAAAATTACATTCCCTTTAATAAATGATTAAATTGATGAGAACATTAGTGAGAAGAGGTGTGAGCATCCCTCATGCTCCACATGGTCATTAATGAAGGCCTTAATGGTAAATTCATAACTTCTGTAATACATCATTTATGCAGCTTGAAAGAGATCTGAAAGAGTTTCCTTCCTTGATTTCCCCCCCAACTTTCTCCGGTTATGTCGCAGTCCGACTGCTCCCAGTGCAGTGGTCCTTTCATTTTTGACTGGAGTCGTTATGGAACATTTAAGAAGACCTGTGTCAGAAAGCCTATGACGTCATTAATTTTGATGAACAAGCAATGCTACTTATTCCATGTCTAAAAAAAAAAAAAAAGCTATAGAGACAGAAAAAGCTGACATTCACACAGGATGACACATCAGTACTGACAGAGTGACGATCTATATTTAATCTGTGTCTCTGTCCCTTGTTCTCTGTAAAGAACTCCGTGAGGTGCCTCTTTGTTACTAAACACGCTATTAATAAATTCACATCAACTCTGACTTAATGGAAAGTTAAAGAGCAAAAGGCATTTTGACTGTAAATAACACAGAGCCTGTCGTGCATATTTTTAGATGAAAGCTGTGCATGAGTCAAGTCTTTCCACACAGAGAACGAGACAGAAACCAAGAGGAACTATACATTCACTATGTTGCAGGACTTTGTGCTCAGATGAAACTCAGGCATAATGCATTACATTTTCATTTTATGTGATTAAGTATTACTGGAAATAGAGGTTCTTTCTTTCAAGTGAGTTGTTCTTACAAATTCCAAACTAGTGCAAACTAATGTTAACTTGAAATGTTAAGTGTAAAGCCTGCTATACACTGCTAATTTGGACCAATCCAGGCATAAGTTGACTGAACACTGAGATATCTTTGCTTGTGGCTGCAAAATGGCAGTCCTTCTATAACTGTGGGCATATGTTGCACAGTGAGAGAAACTCACAGACGGCTGTTATCCTGGACTGGCAACCAAAGACAGCCTGGGACAAAATCCTGACAGTGCCAAAAATTAAGGATGACTGTCTCACAAGGTGACAGCTGCTACCACCACGTCTACTAACCAACTAACAGAAACGCACCATAAATGACATACCAAGCAACACCAGCTCTAAACTGATTTAGAGAGCGTGCTAACAATTACGGCTACGCTAGAAAAATTTGTTGCAGGTCTTCGTGTCCTGTAGGATTTCAATTTCCCAGACAAATTGCAAAAATTTGGGTCAAATATTTATGGAGATCAAAAAAATGATAGGCAGCCTAAAT
This sequence comes from Naso thynnoides, assembly GCA_029783665.1. NCBI lineage: Eukaryota > Metazoa > Chordata > Actinopteri > Acanthuriformes > Acanthuridae > Naso > Naso thynnoides. Next base: position 2,562,263 of record JAQLOL010000012.1, read on the forward strand.
AAGAATGACATTATCAAGACGCATAGATTTAGCCTATAATATTCTTTGTTGAAAACATTCCAAATAAAAGACTGGTAATTACTGGAGGATGTGAGCTCTGCTAATAAACATTCACCAGAAGCTCTCTGTACAAAATTAGCATCCAAAGTTGATCTCCTTTCCCTCGCCATGACCACCTCCACTTTCCTCCCCTTTTCCTCCTCGTCCTCTTCTACTGAGTTTATTTCACACATAAATTCGACTATGGCAAGGGCTCATTTAGCTTTATTGCTTCTATCTACTAATATAGTGGCATACCTGAATGGTGCGCGCTGATGCAGAACATGCTAATGTTTTGCTGACTTGCGCCATAGCCTGGAATTCAGTAGTAATCATCGTATAATCTGCATCCACCCAATTGATGTTGTACCCAACTATATTAGAGCAACGTCACACAGTGTGGCCTGCAAAAAACTTATAAGACTGATAAAATTGCACAGTTTGTAGTGGGCTTAAGGGATTCCTACAAAAACAGTTACCGTCATACAATCTACGTAATTCATGTTATTTTAGATCCAAATGAATGATCATCTCTGTAGAACATGCCTTTTTGTCGGGTGCGATGTAGAAAAAAAGCTTTTTTAAAAAATATTTTAGTCATCTTTGTGATAAGAGTGATGCTGGAGGAGACTGAGAGTAGGGGATATGAATGACAAGTGGGTGTTTTTGTTAAAATCTGATCCAAATATCTCCTTATGACTCACAGTGTAAAGAATAACCCGTCATGCAGCCTCAAAGAATAGAAACTTGCATGACAAAATACTGTTTCAACCTCTCGCCGCAACCTTTGAGAGATAATAGGCTGCAGTGTTACTACTAGTTGCAGATAATTGCAGAGCAGATGCTGGATGAGACTTTGTTGATGGCTACTGCTGAGATATGAATCATGGCTGATTATGAATATACTTCAAGTCCTCCACAGTTGTATGTGGTGAGATAATGGTCCATTAAAACACTCTTTAACATGCAGAGTTCCACATGAAACAGGTGCGTGACCCATTTCAGCTTCATGCGTAGTTTGAATTAGTCTCATCCTTTTCAGGCCCAGACTCACATCCTAATCAACAGCAGAAATGTCATCAACGGATTGTGGCTTTAAATTTTAAAACTTAATTCTCGGCTCCCAAATGTCTCACTTACTGTATAAACGAGTCGTTGCCTGTTTAATATCAGTGTGTGTTCTCCAGACAACCACTCGCTCTTTCCACTCAGCTGGGCATTACACAGACTTTGTGCTGGGAAGCTGAAAGGTTAAAGTCCGGTTAATGTCCAGTTCAACTGTTTTGGACATTTCAGGGTTGCAGTGCTTGTATGAATACAGCTTTATTGTTTCACGACAGAGAGGCAGCTTCATCCCTTGAACATTAATGTGCAGATGTTTATCCCCATCATCCTTGCAAGCGATTGGCTGAAGAGCAACGGCGGATGAACTATTCAGCTCTTTTAGCTCAATTTAAGTATCATTACCACACTGTTAGAATACTCCACCACAAGTGAAAATCATGCATTCAAAATCGTAATTGAGTAATTGTATCAAAAGTATCGAATTCAATTTAGCTAACTTTGGCTCAATGCTAGTGTTGTGTAAAAAAAAAAAAAGAAAAAAAGAAAATAATTTAAACTAAATGAAAAGTACTTATGCTGCATTTATTATAGCTGTTATAGCTAGGGCCTGACCGATATATCGTTTTGCTGATATTACGTATCGTAAATATATCAATGTCTGCATTTTCTGATAGGGCTGATATTAAAACATTTTTTAAAGTGGAAATAATACTTGGACTAGTGATTTAAAATGGTGTAATTATATTGTTTGTCCAGCAGAGGACAGTAAGTTATTTAATAACCAATAATTAAAGTGTTTACTGTTCAGTGCACTGATGTTTGGAATAAAGTCTGCATAATGTAAGATATCCTGCCTCCATTATGTATCGTTGTCACAAATATTTAATAACCAAATTCTGGCAATGTTATATAAACATAATATTGGCAGATATATAGGATATTTCTTGTTCCCTAGCATCATTATCGACATCAACTCCAAAAATCCCATATCGATCGCATATCAAGTCTGTAACATTACACACCACCGACATAACATGCATCGTCACATCTACAGTGATTGATTTCAGTCTCCTGAAGGTGATTCATGTCACTGCGACTCCAGTGTTCAACGGGAAAATCAACGCAGCAGAATTCGCCATCATGCATAAGGAAAAGAAGACCGCTTTTAAATTTAGTTTTTCTCTAGTGGGCTGAAAGTTAGTAGCGCTCCTCCAGGGTCGCGTGATGTGCCTGGTGCATCTTTACAGTTATCCGGTTGGAAACAGTACGTTTTAGGAGTTGATAAGCTTATACATGCTATACTGTAACCGTGTGAAAAACAGGTTTGGTGACATGAAAATAAATTAGGAGAAATATGGAGGAAATAGGAAACTGGAGGACACTAGGAGAGGGCAGTAAAAAAAACAGGAGTCTCATGGGTAAAATGGATTCGAGGCATAAGGATGTGAAAGATGATGTGCTAAAATGAACTAATTGAGTTTTATTCCTATTTAAATAAAAGGAAAACACCTGTAGTGACAATGACTTGCACCAGTAATTGGTTTAGGGCTGACCACTGGGTAACACCAGTAACACAGACCACCGCGTCAAGATTAGTGTACTGCTTACAATTTCAAATGAAAATCACCAAAATTTTTACTGGTCAGGACAGGCATGAAAAATTGTAATCTGCAAAAAGAAAAAAGAAATATGTAACTAAAGCTGTAAGACAATTCCAACAGAGTGGAAAGCACAATATTTGCCTTTGACAACTTTAACGTAACATAAAATGGAAACACTCCAGTGGAATACAAGAACCTCAAATTTGTACTTAAGTACAGGATTTGAGAAAATGTACTCAGTTACATCCCACCATTGTTGAAGAGTTGAATTTCAAGTGGAGGAAGCTGTTACAGTGGAGCTGTTTTTATTTAAAAAGACATTTTTTTTTCTATTTCCATCTGCCTTTATTTGGTCTTAACTCTATTGATACACCAGCTTTCCTTCCTCAGCTGCACCATTTCAATAGATTTCAGCTGTTATTTAATAATCTTGTGTACATACATTTTATGCAAACAATAAAACACATTAGAAAACAGGAGAATAGTGTCGTATCTGATGTCTGCACTGCTTATGATTTCCTAATTTCCTGTTTCATGACGTCCAATCTTGAGCTGCAACTTTTATAAAGCCCACCATTGTATGAAAGTTAAGAGACTTTCATAACTTTTGTTTCACTGCTGCAACTCAACAGAGGCTGCAGCTATTTGAGAGCCCTAGTCTTATTCTATCATGCTGTCAGTCTGTAGCCCAGAATAGCATGACTGACAAAGGAGCAACAAAACCCGAAGAAACGCAATATACCAGCAGCAGCCAGCCAACTGTGTCGACCCTGTCTGTGTTTCAGAGCAGACATTAACTACGGCATGAGAGCAGTCCTTTCCCTTTCTAAAGATTAGAGAGGAAGGAGATAACAAGAGAGAGGAGAAAAGAGGCCGATTAGGAGGAGAGAGCTTTATGGAGAGATGGAGATGGGAAAGAGAGAGAGAGAGAGAGAGAGATGAGCAGTGGAAGAGGGAGTGACAGCACAAGATGTAAAATGAGAGAGATAAAGGGAGAGAATGAGAGAAAGTGACAGGGTGAGAGACAAAAAGAACGACATGGTGACAGAGAGGGAGACTATAAGAAGATATAAACAGAGCGAGAGATAAAGAAGGGTGTTGTCAGGTAGGGAGACGAAGAAAAGGTCAACAGAGAAAGAAAGAGACACGTCAACAGGAGAGATGGAAAATGAGGGCAGAGGCGGCCACAAGAGGGAAAAAAAAGAGAAAAAGTTTACAGAAGGGAAGAAGTGTGAAAGAGAACGATGGCAAAAGATGGAGATCGGTTTGTATAATTACGACTCCTGTGCTCGGTGAACTTGTTCAATCTGCAGCGATCCTGACGCCCAGTCTCAGCTAAACTGTCATAACTGTCATTTCATACACACAAACAGTAATTTGTTTTTCAGACGCTCGGTCATGTCTGGTGTATAACTCCTGGGAGGGAGAGATGCAGAAATCAAGAGAAAAGCGAGAGCATTAAAGAACAGATGAGCGGCAGAGAGGGGGGAGGGTATTAAAGATTATTAGTGCAAATGTAAGCCATGGACAGTAATGAACTATCTTGCTGCTCAATAGACCACCAGCTGTGGCTGTATGTGTGTACGTGTGTATGTGTGTGTGTGTGTGTGTGTGTCAGTGGAAGGAGGAGAAGACAGCTCTGCGAAGGTAACAAGGCCCTTGTCTTATCCCTCTTGAGGTCCTATTAACCTTTGCTCAACATCCACACACACGCCCGGGCACTCACACTCACACTCTCTTTTTTGACTGTCCCACTCAGACACACACCCTTATGTTCTCTTTTGTTTCTATCTCACACACACATACACACTTTGTGTCCTCACCGGAGAGATTTAAGAGCTGGTTAATTGGTTGGCTGAGGCTAATTTTCTGTTGAAAGTTAATGCCACCGACACGCATGGCTCCTTGTGGAGAGGGTCAGCGTTAGGCTGCCTCTGTGTGTAAGTGTGTGTGTGTGTGGGTGCATGCATGCATTATGTAGATGCAGCTTCTTCTTCTTTTTTTAAAAGCTGTGTCCTCCATAAGGACAGCTAACAAGCATTACGCTATCAAGTTCACTTTCAAAAAGCTGCACTTTGATATGAGACCATATTTAATTTGTAATGTTATGATGCCTTTTGTAGATACTCACATACATTCTTAATTTTGCTAAAGTACTTTTGTTGAGAGAAGTGTCACACCAAGATACAGAAACATTTCACAACAAGAAGACAACAATGTTGGGAACTAGTTCCACTGCATTTACAGTGCATAAAACTGGCATCCATCCACATTTAGCAGTAGCTTTTAATTTGTGCATCCTGTCAAGAATTAAATTTCATTTCAAACCCTGATATCTTGTACTTTTTTGGATGGGTCTGAAAGTCTGCAGGAGGAATGGAATGGAGAGCAAGGGGGAATATTCACTCACACCAGAAGGTTTTTATGAGAGGAAAGATGTGGCAGCAAGTGGTAAAAAGCTTTTATTGTGGCTGAATTCTTAATAACTATCTTTAGGAAAACATGAAAGCTTTGCTCCCAATGTCCCAGTCTTGGGTTCTCCTCTGCTTGGACTGCTGCAACTTTCTCATGTCCAAAAACCATACAACTTACAGTAGGGTTGGGCCAGTGGACGATCACACTGTCCATTGTCCATCCTCCCCTCCATGTCTCGATCTCTCTGGCACAGTCTGACTCACAGCAACAGCTGTGCTCTAGCAGCGACGGAACTTTTAATGGACCCTTTTTACAAGTTAAAATGGTCAGAGAAGCATTTAGTGGGCCTAAAACTTACTCTGTAATATAAGTTGGTAAGATCAGCCTGTCATAGCACCATCCGTCCTCTCTCATACATACACACACAGCAAAGGACACACATGCTGACACTCGCTGAGGTGATAGCCGTAAATATTAATATTATTCTAGAAAACGTCACGTGACAGTAATCCTTCTATGTATTTATTTCACAAAACACCGACACAATCAACGGAGTGACGACGTAAAGGTATTAGCCCACTAAAGATGTTGACCCAACTTTGGGTGTTTACGTTAAGAGCACTGTACTCCCCTCCCCTTACAAAATGAAATAAGTACTCAAATACTCAAATAAGTACTCAACCACTGCAAAACCTTCAGAAAATAACCTCGCCCTCTCTTGTTTGACCAGTCCTGCTCTCTCTCTCTCTCTCTTTGAGCAGAACAGAGCAGAGCGTACACTGGATTAAACAAGATATATTTTACAAAGTGCAGCAAAGTGAATGGCAGAAAAGAAGCAGGGAACTAAGAAAAGATCAATAAATAATAGGTGAACATGGAATGAGCAGTAGCAACAGTAAAATAAAGAAAAAAAAAAGTCGGTGCAGCCAACCCTGTCTTACACTTTGTGAAACACTGTGGCGTTTTGACTAAAGAGGCAACAGTTTTGTCTGTCTGGCTCCTGAGTTTGTGATTACTCGTGGACGTTTTTACTAATTACTTTTTAAACTTAAAAATGAATCAATAAATCACTTTTAACAGAAAAAAATGATTATTTGATGAAAAAAAGACAGGCAGATATTTAGATGAGTTTAATCTGAGACAGTTAAACTATAAATTTGAAACACAGGCTAATTTAAACAGATTCACAGTAGCAAATAGTAGGTTAGTTGGTGCAGAATGTGTCAGCTGTGGTCTTTGCAAAGGTATGATTAGTTGGCCTCTGTGTACTTCTTGGTGTGAGAGGGACTTGATATGGGGAAGGAGGGAGGTTACAGGTTAGAAGGATGAAAGTCGGGATATAAGGAAGAGAGAAATTACGAACAAAGAGATTCATGCCTGCTGAATGCCTGAGGGGGCTAAAAGCCAAATGGCTAGCAATAAAATCTAACACTGAGTGCAAATGTGCTCTAAATGACGAGAGTCTCAGAAACAGTAAAGCAGCTCCTTAGCCAGGAAGTGCGACTTTACATGTCAACGCTGGAGGGGGCACCTCCAGCGTCTGGCACCATTTTTTGGGGAGTCACATCCTGAAAAGTTTGGGAACCCCTGGATTAGACCTTAGATTGAAATTGGCCCCACATGAAGTCACCCTATGACTGTAAGCACAATGGAAAAAGGTTAGCATTAATCACAATAATTACAGTTATGGGCTGTGATTAATCAGATAAATCAAAGCTAAAAATGCTAATATATTGGATTTTGTTACATGTGATGGTGTAAATAAGAAATCCATGAAAAACAGTCAAGAGGAATCAGTTTTTCTTTTTTTTCCCAACACCTGAGCTTAGTTTTCATGGTTTATGAAGTAGAATGAAATAATGGTGTAAAAAATGAAAAGGGGCATTGCCCACCACATCCAACATAAATTGCAGTCTTAATTAGCAGACAACCACATAAAGAGCTGTACGCAAGCAATGTCTGCTGCAAAGTGAATGTAAGCAGCCTCTATTGTTGTAAAGTTTCATCTCAACTGAATGTTACAGTGAGATGGTCTATTGTAAGTATGTATTGGAGGAGTCGGTAAAAAGACCATATTTCTAAGATTTCAATAAACAGTTTGAACTTCTGTGACATGAATCCAGTGAACTTGTTCACAAAGTCTGCTTTCCTTTTATCAAGTTACTGTCAAGCTCTTTTTGATTATAGAGCCAACCTTTTTAGCACAATTTGACCTGCTAAATAGTATACATATACATAGTATCTCACATGGCACTGTTGAGGCTGTGCTGCCACTTGCATTTGTGCAGTATGGGCCAGGTAGCAACATGTAGCTGCAGAGGAAATATCTCTGTACTGATACTGCTTTGCTTTACCTGTCCAGAGTTTTGTCTGTACTCATGGTCATCACCAGATTCTTGACTCTGACCCCATCAGCTGGAGAGCTTTTTTCTTTGATGGTTTTGGCTCATTCCTCTAGGAGGGCTGATTCAGGTTCTCTCTCCAGCAGCTCTTTGCTTTCTTAGCCATTCTTCTCCCCTCTCTGCTCTGGGTTGCGGATTGTGTTCTTTCATCTGTCGAGGTCCTCTCTGAATGTGGCCTTGAAGTTCACTTTAAAGGTAGGGTCAACATTTGCAAGAAGGAGCGGAGTGCAAGCGGCACCACAAAACAAGACGAATATTCGTCACTGACGAGGAGCTCAGAGACACACCTACACACCAACAGAGGAAATGATCCCACTTTTTATTCAGATAACACCCAACTAGCGGACAGGATAAGAAATATTTCTAAATAGCAGCTATATAGTGAGCATTATGTCAGCTGTATTTGTCATGAGATGAATTTAAAGAGGGGAATCGCCTTTCCTGCAAGGCTCCAGCCGTGTTGCCAACTTTGGCAGCCTGTCACGTTCATCAGAGGTTAGCAAATGTGGACATCTCATATTATCTGTGTTTGCAACATCTTTCAGTAATTCCTGCACAGCCACATAATCCATTAAAGTCTAATCAGGCAAAATGAGTGACACCTGTAGGTTTACTGTAAATGTCTATGAGTGAAACTATAGTTTTTGATTTGCGGAATTATCACATGTAACACAGTTTAAATCCTTTTTGTATGTCTGCTATTTTGCCTTTGCTTTGCTCTCCCATGCAGACTCTACTGTGCTGTGAACAGGGTCAGTAGCTTAAAACATTCTGCTCCTGTTCAGTGATTCTGGAGCTCAATGTCGGCATCTGTGTTCAGTCAAAGTAGCCTCATTTTAGCAGCGTTTTCTCATTATTGTACCTGTTACCTGTTTCAAGAATTGGACCTGCTCACCTTTTCATACAAATACAACAACATCACTCAAATGCAGTTAAGCTGTAATGCAATCAGACAGCAGTGGGTCAGATATGCAAACAACATGCTAATGACATGCAAATGAGACCTACCATTACAAGAAGCTGCTCTAAATGTCCTGCTTCCACTACTGTTGCCACCAGTGAGAAACACCGACTAAGGAGCTAAGGAGGATGCTAAAGTTAATCGAATTTTTGAAGATTGGATTGTGATTGTTATCAAGTGCATGAGCGAGAGAGCGAGAAAGAGAGAGGGCGAGAGAGAGAGAGAGAGAGAGAGAGAGAGAGAGAGAGAGTGACAGAGGTATTGTGTCACTGATAATCTGATACAAACACTGAGTGTGTTTCAGTTTCCTTTTTATTGTTTCTCTTCGCTATCATTTTTAATTTTCATAACAAACAATGTTTATTTTTCCCTCTGTATTGCTTTGTCTCTCTTTCTGGGTGATCGAGGTTGGGATGAATGGGTTTGGACAGTAGAAAGTAGAACACCTGTTTGAAAAAAAAAGGCCTCCAGTCAACTGGTTTAGTATACTGCCGTTAGCAAGCTTACAGGCAAGGACAGCAATGTCTGTGTGTGCATGTCTGTGTGTCTTTTAGTTTTGTTTGAAATGTGTGCGGTTGATTGTGTTTTTATAATGGATGTTTGTGTGTGTGTGTGTGTGTGTGTGTGTGTGTCAGGGTTGTGACGTAAAAGGAGTGTGTGTGTCCATGATTTCCCTTGCATTAAAAGAAACAAGATCATTGTGTGTGGTGATGAATTTAGCTAACACCAAGCCTAGTCTCTGTGTTTGTGTGTGTTTCCTCTGCCACTCTGTACAGAGCTCAGAATGATTTTTCATTAGTCCGTTAAATTTCATGCCTTCCAAAACAAGATTTGAAGACCCCCAAATGTTCCTTGAATATCCCAACACAATCTGTGCCCTTTGTTAGACTGATAACACGATTCAATGAGAATAGAGGTGCTGTCTGTAACTTACTCATATGAAGGGGTTTATTCACAGTGTGTGTGTGTGTGTGTGTGTGTGTGTGTGTGTGTGTGTGTTGTATAAGTTTGTGTGAATGATGCTAGGACAGAACAAGAGGAATACTAAGGAGAGTTAGTGAGAGAAAGAAAAAAGATATTGTAAGATTGAACATTTAGAAGACTGTCTTGAAGATACATGAGCTAAAAAGTGTGTGTGTGTGTGTGTGTGTGTGTGTGTGTGTGTGCATTTGTGTGTGTGTGTGT
>JAQLOL010000012.1:2629136-2643201 GCA_029783665.1 Naso thynnoides
CCAAATCCCTCTTATCGGTGATTGGCTGTTTGGTGCAGCCTGGACCACAGTGTTTTTGTTGCCGTTTTTGGAGCCTGGGCTGTCCACAGAGATCAGGCTTTTTTACAGCATATTCAGAGGACAGACAGCCAGTGGATCGTGAGGAGAGATGACTAGTTTAGAAACTGCTTAACAAGACTTAGAATGCCTTTAAGACCCCCAAAGAAAATTTACCTCACAAACATGAAGCATGTTTCATCCAACCACTTTCACGTCCTCTGCAGGAAAACAGTAAAATGAAAAACAAATGGGCCTCTGTATTAGCTGCACCTGTAGTGAGATAACTGTGTTGAAGTATTGCAGTGATGTGTATTGCAGTTGTGTGTGTATGTGCGTGTTTGTGTGTGTGTGGTTGTGCTGTAAACAGCAGCTGTTTGCAGCTCTGAACAAACTCCAGAGGGAGAAAAAATATTAAACCATCAGTAGCGTAACAAGAAAAATGGTCCACTTTTCTTTTAACTCTTTTATTGTTCACTTTTTTCTTTGTACTGTTGATAGATTTCATTTTTGTCCAGTTTGTCCTTTATCTGCTTTTTTTAAAATTTTCAGTATTATTATCCTTTAGTTTTATTCTTTTTTCTTTTTTCCATCTATAACTGCCTATCTTTCTCTTTCTCTCTAGCACTCACATTTCTTTTCTTTACTTTTCTCCCATTTAACCTATTCTTTCTTGATACAGTGACACCTTAGGCCTGCACACACAAAACGCACTGCTGTTTCCTCAGACATGCACACACACACACACACACACACACACACACACACACACACACACACACACACACACACATATTGACTGATGTGACATGCGGGCACAGAGCAAAACAGAGCACGACCTCATATCCATTGTCTGTGGTGTCAGCAGTCACATGCTTAGCTTTCGATCTCCTATAGGTCAATCCACCCATGACCCACACGGCAAGGACTTTTGGGATTTAGAGTTCCCACGGGTCGGATCTAGCATAAGGATTTACTGTATGGGTTCACGCGTCTGTAGATGTGTGTGTGACTCATAGGCTCACAACTGATCACCCATCCATGCAGAACCAGACAGGGTTTCCCTAAAGACCTGATCAATAATGCCAATCTCTGTGTCTTTACCACCTTATAAGGAAAGGATTATAGCAGCTTCACAAAGGCTGCAGGCACACACTGTGTGTGTGTGTGTGTGTGTGTGTGTGTGTGTGTGTGTGTGTGAGTCACCTCATCCATTTGCTCCTTATTTAACAACAGAAGGCTCAATAAACAGGCTCTGCAGTATGAATACAGATAGATGGATTGTGGGCGATGGTTTACCTGTGTATTTTCCAACCTAAATTACAAAGTAGCCAAAATTGTTTGTTATTTCCTTCCTAAATCGCTCATTAGAGTTTTCTGTCAATGCTGATAAGCCATATGAATAATTCCCTGAAATTTTACTGTTTTTTTCGGAGCAGAATAAAGACGTATTTTGTTGTTTACAGCTGTGTCAGCATGCTTTGTGCTAACAGGCTGTGACAGGTCTTTAATTGAGCAGTGGAGTCTTGCTGATTATTAACTAGTCAGTCTATTAATTAACAGAATCAGGTAGATACACACATCCCCGCACAAAGATGCCTCTAATATGCTGATGTGAGTCTGTGTAAAAGTGCTGAGCTGCTTCAGATGGAGCAGCCAGCTGACTTGTTTCTGCATGTGATCCAGATAGTTTCACTTCAGGGTCCATTAACTCATTCATAATAAACCTCTGTGGTTACAACATATCCCCTCCTCAGCATCATTATTCCCACTTGTGAACCTAATTAGCATTTGGAATTTCAGTTGAGCTCCGACGCTTTATATATTTATTTATTTATTCTTATTTATTTATTTATTTTTCCCAGCAACGTTGGCTTCACATTCACATCAGGGACCTTCCAAGTACAAACACTTGAGGCATCTGAGCAGCTTCACTTCATCAAAAAGCTGCTTACCCCACCTAACATTCTCCATGGGCCAACCTGGACCTTGTAGGATATGTTTTCAGAGATGCATGACTGCAGAAAACCACTGAACTTGTAAACCTGTAAAGAGCACATTGGTTGTAATGTTGGGCTTTATGGATATACTTGATTTGATTAAACAGGCAGCAGTAAGAGAAGCCATGATAAGCAGAATGTTTGGGAAGCAATGAGAATAGAAGCAACAACTGTAGTTCAATCAGGATAGACTAATGAGGATAAAAGAGAATGGCAGGTTTGGAAATGAGATCAAATTTTTTGTGCACAGGAAAGTTGTCTTTGGTGCTTGGACTCCACAGGAAATAGATCATCTTAGGAAGCAGTTTGATAGATTAGATACTTCCCATATAAAGAAGACTTCCCCAGACCTTAGGCACTGGTGGCGGCAAAGAGAAATGATGCTTCATACCGTAAAAACTGTCGTTGAAGGATGGCCAGCATCCTGATTGAGGTGGTGGAGGGGGTGGAGGTGTGAACAGCAAACTTCTCAGGCTGAATTTGACAGCGAACGACTGATTGGTTAAAAGAGAGAGGCTGGCAGATTGTAACTGGATGAGAGGGATGATGAGTCATGAAGTGTGAAGATAGTGAATTGATCGTGACTTAGTGGGCATACACAAAGAGATAGTCTTCCTGACTGAACCTTTGCTAAGCTTCATCTCTGTTTATTCACTGCAAAAATTATGAGTATACATTTCCATCTTTAAACACCAAAATAGACAAATATAATTCAGTCTTTAACCCGTATGCGTTGCAGAAGGCTAAGAGGCGTTATTGCTTTATTTGACAGGGTCAGTGCACATAAATAACATTGTTTAAAATATGCCAGAGTTAAGGCAGTTTCATAGTCCTATGCATACTATTTCATAGACTGGACTAAATTAAGTGGCAATAGAGCAAATCTCAGTTTTTGTGACAGTGCATACCTGGCATTAAGGCTGGGCTGAAAACTCAATATGGCAGTATATTATCCTCGTGATATCTCAGTCAATTTGCCAGCTCCAAGAATAGGTGTTTTGTTTTTCATTGTGCCCTGTCTAGTTAAAATGCAAGAGTGCAATTAAATTCTTAATTTTGTTGTTATGGAAGCTACATCAGTGTATTTGTTAATTAGCCAATATTGAAATAAATTGGAGAGTTACAAATAAAATTGTTTTGACTCCATTTGTCCGCTGAATTATCAATATAACGTGATGTGATGCATTAAGACTAAACAGGTCGCACACAGCAATTTGTATTTCAGCTGTTTTTACATTTTCAGCAAACCATGTGGAATATTGCAATATATTGCAATATGCAACGCCTGGCAATGTATCATGATATAATTGTATTGTGACCCATTTGTCACGATACATTTTGTATCATGAAGGCCTCGCCAATACCCAGCCCTGCCCTGAGTACTGCGTACCTCTGGGAGTTTTTTTCTTTTTAAAATAGCCCAGAGGCAAAGCGGCTCTTCGTTTTCATCTGTAGTCAACACCATGTTGTTTACAATATGTAACTTTCAATGGAAAGGGAAAAGACCCCCTGGGTTGTTGGAAATGTAGTCCTTGGGTGTGCCTCGGTGTGGATGGACTATGAAAAGGCAAATGACTACAAACTGTCTGTTTGTGGTTCATCTGCACAGCACATGCACCCTGTACTTATAGACTACACACACTTTAGCCGGAGGGGCTTATTTTCACCTGTACTTGCTGGCAGCTAATACTGGAAAATACGGATGTTGGGAAAAACTTACAGATACAAACTAATGCTACATATAGAGATGAATAAATGTGTTCATAAGAAACACAAAATCAGCAATAACGTGACAACAATCAACAAATAACATGAAAGCGCAGTGCTAGACCTGGAAATATGTGGATATTATGTGCAGAGTCTGTGCTACGCAGGAGCAGCTCTCACACTAAGTATAAAAATGATGAAGGATAAAGAATTATGTCAAGATCCCTATAAGATGAGTTGCTTTTTGGATCAATTTCTGCTTCTGCTCTCAAATAAAAACAGCTCATGTTAAAAACAGTAGTTCATAAATACTAACATTACAGTGCCTGAAAATTCCCTTCCATTGTTTAAGTTTTGGTCACTGTTCAGTCACATGGAAATAACAAACCTTTTAAAGACACAGAGAGGAAGAGTTGGTGTATAAGAAAAAAAACAGGCACAGGAGCTGTGTGATAGACGTTTCCAGGCCACATGTGGACACACACTGTCTCACTACGCCATCAAATCACATCTCTGTCGCTGCATTTCAAAAACCCCACGGAAGTTATGAATGTAAACGGAGCTCTTAGATGCTGAAAGAACTGCAAAAGAGATCCTTGCTCGGAGCTCAGAGGATGTTTTAATCCAAAACACGACAGACACAAAACACCCGATAAGGAGAATGAAAGAGAGACTTAAGAGCTACACAGCCAAAAAGCCGCACGCTTTGAGCAGAGACCCCAGGGAGCCATTTGAGCACATCACACTCTGTGAACATCCTTCATCCACGTCTCGTTTCGACGGGAAATCTGGGGAAGTAATTGATCTATTAAAGAGTGATTTAGTCTGTCTTTCTGCTTTGTTGCACAAACTGCTTTAATGTCTGAACCTCAAAACAGCATTGTTTTGTAAAAAGTTTGTTATCCAGCCTTTTTTTACATAAAGTTCTTGTTTTCCTCTTCAGGGTTCTGAGATTACTTAATGTCTTTTAATAGATTAAAAGGTAATGAGCTTATCATATTTTATGCATTGTATTCAAACAGTTCATGTCAGAACATCCTGACACAAGCTGTCCTGTTGGGATTTGAACCTCTAACAATTCCACCAAGCATCCCTTCAATTTTTTAAGACAAAGCTGCTATATTTGCTTTGTCATTGTGATTATTTCTTTTACTTGCCTCTTAAATTCCCTTTTTGCCACCAGGTGTTGGCGAAGCATCAAAACTTGGCTTTTGTTCTTTGTACGAATGAATAGAGCCAGCCAACCGCATTGTAAACCAATGTCGAGGCATTATGGAAGCTACTTAGGAAGTATGTGAAGAGTGACAAAATTCCCCTGGCACACTGACACACACACTCACGTGCACACACACACACACGTACAGACATACCAGCTGCTCCATTTGCTGTAACAGGGGTAAATAAATTAGATTTAGATGCTTTAAAAGCTTTTTCTTTCGACTCATATTGAAAGTTAATTTCACTCTAATGGTGAGGTGTCTGTGTTTACAAGCCACCAATGATAGAAGGAGACAGACAGGAAGGAGAGAGGACAGCAGAGGGAAAAACAGAGGGTTTATTAAGGGATTTTGAGGACAGAGAGGAATGGAGACTAAAGAAAAGGGGAATGAGGAAGAGGGGGCAAAGGAAGAGAGTGCGCCATTCAGATGGATGGATCAGTTGCTCGCACTTCTGGTCATTGCCCCAATAATGGCACTTCAATTATTGATTTGTCACTTATCAGATTACGGCAACCCTATGAAAGAGAGAGGGAGCAAGTGGAGCAGGAACAGTGATAATGGCAGACAACACAGACAACATGAGATGCAGCAGAAAAACACTCAGGACCAAATAAAATCACGAAAATACAAAATAAGAAATTAAAGAAATTTAAAAAAATCCTGCATCATCCTTGAGTATATGTAATTGGGCAAATATGTGAAAACATGCAAATGCCATAAGATCTCAAAGCCTTACAAGGCATTTCAATATTAAAGCTTTTTGTCACGCGTGTGACATGAAATAGACAGATGGGCAAAAATAAAGATGGTTTTATAAAAAAGAAAAGCACTCAACACAAAGCACAGGCCACAAGACAGAAAAAAACAAGAGAATGGAAGAGTCAGGAGAAAAGATGGAGAAAATTGGAGCAATTAAAATGCTTGAAGGATGTAGTAAAAGAAAAATTTCTCACTGTAAAGGTCAGTTTTGTCACTTTGTGTCGTTAACACGATTCTGCACGTTTGCTGACATCACATATAGACTTACAAAAGTCACAGACTCACATAGAAACGAAGGTGGGAAAAAACAAAGTCATGAACATAGAGAAAAGCAGTGGATCAAAAAAGAAAAACAGGAAGTGAACTGTTAGGGGATCTGATCTTCAGCTGTGTCCAGTGAGTGAGTTTAAACTGGTTTAATTCATCATACAACACACATGACAGAATATGTAAAACATGAAAAAAAAAATATAAATAGCTTTTAATATGAAATATGAACCAAGATAAAAGGCAGAGACACATTTATATTGTATGTCAGAAATACTTATAGGAACCATAAGAAACAAGTGAAAAGCAAATATGAAGAGAAAGAAAAAGAGGAAGATGAATGAAATGGACAAAGGTGGGAATGAAGAAGGGCAGACAAACTGCAAATGTTTGTGTGAGTGTGTGTGTGTGTTTTTATGTGTTCTATTATATGGGGTTTCAATGTAATGTTACTTTGTGTGTGTGTGTGTGTGTGGCGAGGATGATGATGATGATGATGATGCAGGGCCATTACCCATTCAGGGCACAGAACATATGGGCTCCTGCACTTGCCTGTTTGTTTGTTTGTGTGTGTGTGTATGTGTGCGTGTGTGTGTGTGTGTGAGTGACCTCAGGGGAAAATCCTGTGCTCTAAACGTGTGAAATGGGCCGAGGACCTCAGTGATGTTTGCGTGTCTGACTCCAGTGATTCCCTTTGCAATGCCTTTAATAACAATGATGATGAAGATGATGGTGATGAAGATGAGTCATTTTACACAACAACAGTGTATTTTGTCATCCAGCTCGAGTCACTTTGCAACAGCTGATGCTTCTACTTTCCTTCCTTTTATCCTCACTTCTCTCCCTTCCTCTTAATCTTTTATTCTCAATTACCATTCATTAAAATTATATATATATATATAAACTATGTCAATGAAATTTCATTAAAAAAAATAAAATTATTAGTAGTAGAATTCCCATGTTGCCTCAGTCTCTCTTTCTCCTACCTGCCACCAATATTAGAAAAACACAATGATGGAGAAATAAATAGAGAAATATAAAAATATGTTTGCAGAATATTCAAGGCAACCTGCTGATATTAATGCAACAGAAATGACAGTTAGCACGTCCCCAAAAGTGAGATGGTGTGTACAGTATGTGTGTGGTACTTGTCTTCTTTTACCAGCATCCCACGCGTCTTATAACCAGATTTCAGCTCATGTAAAGGGCCTCAGTGGCTCCCCTGTCCTCCCACACACACAAGATAGAAACGCAGACAGTGACGCATTAAGACAGAAATACACAAACTGTCACACATACACAGTAAAGTTCGTCTTGCTTCCTTTGTAAATGCACTTCCTTGTCAAGTAAACACATCACAAATCATCTTGATTCATCAGATTTACATTTTTCACAAGGTGTACTGAAACTGAACGCAGTCAAGCTGTGTCAAGCAGAAAGTGCATCCACATGTTTTCCCTGTGCTCTTTATGTGTTCAAGTGCTACAGTAAACACTTGAACCTCCATCCATCCGTCCATCCATCTTAAGGCATATTTATGTTTACTGTAAGCAGGTGAGAAGACCTTCAGTCCTTGTTTTAGTCATTCAGCTTTGCTGGAAATCTGCTCTAATGCTACAAAACACAAACTAGAAAGAAACGGAAAGCCTTTCGACATAAAGTCTGTGGCCACGTTTACGCTTGAGCAGCTTGACTAAAAACAGGTCTTCAAAATATGTCTGCATTTACACGAACAACCAAAAGCGTTGTAGTATGCATGCCAGGCCATTAGTCGACAGTGTAAGTTTGTAATGACATACGTTCAGAGCTGCCGAGGCTGTTTACTTCCTGTGGCTGCTAAACCCTAAGCAGCCACAAATTAAAGAATTTCAGCTGTAGACTGACTTCTAAAATTATGCTACGAACACTTAACTTAGCCTCAATATACTGATGTAGTTTTAGCAATAGCATCAGCATCATCACAGCGTTCACAGCGTTCACAGGCACTCCATTTGCCTGTTTACACAGGTGGAAAGAAGGTTGTCGTTTCAAAAGATTCCAGTCTGGAACCTGGTTTCAAACGTTTGCGATTTCATTGACACCAGCACGCTGTTGTCGTGTAAAAGGAGGGCTGATCTGTGCCGTGTAAACTGCCCCTTAGTTTGATCTGCAGATGTGAACCTGAACCTGAACCTGTGTGCACGTGTGTGTGTGTGTGTGTGTGTGTGTGTGTGTGTGTGTGTGCTTGTGTGCATGAGCAGTCTGCATGTGTGAGCGGTGAACCGCAGTATGCAGTATATTATGTCTGTATGATTTTCTGTGTGTGTATTGTGTGTGTGTTTTGTGTGTTAACTGGCCAGCCTGAATTGCTATTGATCTGTGTGACCCACCTCTTGTATTGATCTGAGAAAACCCCACTGTTAACCAGGTTTTCTCATTTCCCTCTCCCCTTTACCCCCGCCCACACACACACACACACACACACACACATGCTGACCATATAAAAGTTGTGTAGCATCCATACCACAATCTGGGATAGCATTTTTTTCTGCAATCTGAAGGTATGAATAACAAATGTCCTTAACATTAAAGGTATTTAAAGATCAAATGAACTTAAACAGGTGCATAAACACCTTCAAAAGGCCTACGTATAAAAGTGAATTTAATACAAAAGGTTCAGATAAACCTCTGATACCAGTAAAATTAAGTTTTGACAGTAAGTCTTGGGTCTTCTGAAGTCTCAAAAAAACCCTAAAACAAACAATCAAACAAACAAAAAAACATAAATTATCTCTAAAAAGACGTTGAGGAAGACTCTCCAGGGAACATGCATTAAATGGTGAATTAAAATTTATTATTTAAATGCAATGAGCCAACAGGAACTTCATGAGACCAATAAATTCTTGTGTCAGAATTAAAGTCCTGCTGATTTAGACACACAACATCTCAACAACAACAGCCTGATAAATCAGAAAAAAAGTCTTTGTCATCAGTCTTTGTCATCAAGGGAGCCACCAAAACACACATCACCACATTTGTTTACATTAGTTTTCTCTTGATCTAGCTTCTCTTTCCTGCTGACATCACGCATCTTGTAATAGCACGCAAGCTATGATTGGTCGAGGACCAACATGTAGCAGGTCGTCCATCGTGGTGCTATGTTTTGTTGAGCTGTGTATGTTCATCATCTTAAATTTTTCCTACATTACTGAAATTTACTGAACGTTCGGGTGCATTTCAATCAAGGACTTAAAGTGATCTAGCTGCACAAATTACATATTGTGCCTTTAAATCAGTGTCTAGGTAATAACATCATCTCAAGTCTTTTGATGGAAAGGCCACTTATACTCGATGTATGTAAGAACATAAGTCAGAACACAACACTCATGTACCTCCAGGTGCAAAGCATAACGGAAATTTGATTGTTTTTTGGGGTTAAAACACTTGATATTGTCACTTTGAGAGACATACTGTGTTTGTATCTTTATCCGTTCAGTATACGCTGCTATTCTGAGCACTGACACTACAGTGCTGATCAACCACAGTTTCCAGGGGTACATCTCATTGCTCAAAGGCACTGCAGCGGCTGGAAGACACATTTGAGGCCTCTGCAGCCTTTTGATGTCAACAGCTGAGGAAAATATAAGCAACATCTCATATTCTCAGCAGTATTTGTGAAAACAGTCAGCCTCGTGAGGCCGTGTGAGCTGGAACGTTTGTTGCACCAAGTTGACCCATTTATTTTGACGTGTGTGCGTAAGTGCACAAGTGTGTGGAAGTGTGTACTTGTGTGTGTGTGTGTGTGTGTGTGTGTTGACATGGAAGACAGATTCATCATTTTTTCTCACGTTAATTGCAACCCTCTGACCCAACAGCTGGGAACCAACGTGTGAAATGAGCACTGTGTGCATTCGCTTTTGGGTCTGTGGGTGTGTTTGTATTTTGATTTATTATTGTGTGTGACACTGTGTGTGACCAAATGAAAATGCCTCTGTCAATGTGTGAGTGATATTCCCTATTTGTGTGTGTGTGTGTGTGTGTGGCTTGCACAGGTAAGTGTTATAGGTGTGCATGTGTTAGTAAATATGCATGCATGCTATTTTTTGTGTTTATAATTTTATGTTTATTGTAACAACTCCTCCACAGAGATGGTTGTCATGACGAAAAGCATCTTTGGATATGTGTGTGTGTGTGTGTGTGTGTGTGTGTGTTTGTGTGTGTGTGTTCATGCATTGGCACACGAGTAAGAAATACAATGATGCCTAATTCACTATAAACGTATGGTTAGAAACACACACACACAGGGAAGGAAAATGCTATCGTGCTTCATTCATTCTGCAACGTCTGCTTTAAGAGGCTGACACAGATAAGTCACTCCCTCTGATAAGAACGGTTTTATGGTTGTTTCAATGTCGTCGTTTTAGTATTTTAACCGTGAGAAGACCTCCGCCTATGGCATCTGCAATTTAGAGCAGCAGACGGGAGAAGGTGAAACAGGAAGAGATGCACAACGGAGATGGACTGAAAGATGGCACTTTGCCCAAATTTCTTCTGTCAAATGTACTATCTCAGGAGAATAGGATGCAGATGTGACTCACGCTCACTCAGCAGCTGAAGATCAGAGACTGTTGTGCACGTGTTGTCAGTGAGACATGTTCAACCCCTCTGGATGAAACTACTGTATTGCAGATGGGCGTGCCCTATTCAGAGCAGGACACAAGACTCTGGCAGGCAGAGAGATGGAGGGCTCTGTGTCTATATGAATAAAGTTTGGTGTTCAGGTGCAGCCAGAGGACTCATCAGTGTTTATATTTTTGCTGTTTACGCTCCCTACGGATGCAAATTCAAAAAATGGCCCGCAGAAACTTGTGACGTCAGCAGAAATTTTGTCTTTCCACCCAAAAAATGATAATAAATCTTCCTTGATTCCTTGAAACAGGGTATTACATGGGTTTGTGATCTCTATTTTTTTTCTTCTGTAATTTCTTTAAATCTGGAAAGCACTCTGCGCTTACACTTGAAAAGCTCTATACAAATAAAATTACTGTTTTAAAACTATCATAAGAATCCATATTGAACTCTTATAAGAAAAGTGTCTGGTAAAGTTAAAAAAGTTTTGTTGGTCTGTGATGTGAATACTCCCCTCCCTTGATTTATGAATGGTGATATAATTTTCCCACAGAATCGATTGATCGGAATGGTCAGTAGGTGGTGCGTTTATGCCCTTCGATCTCCTATCTTAAACATAACTTGTTACAGAGCAGGTAAGGTGTTCAGCATAAGTTACTGTGGTGGTAAAGCCTCTAATCTGCCTCTGTAGAACTGAAAACCCAGTGTTAAACCTGAAGTTAAGCATGAATCCCGCTCCATAGTACAGGCCTTGCTTCGACAAACTTTTAGTTGAAGCAATAAAAACATTCTTTCTGTTTTTTCCCCCTTTGGTTGAAGTTAGATTCAGTTCTGGGAAGGTTATAGTCAGCTGTCAGAAGACTTATGTAAGTCAAGGTAACGTCCTCGTAAGTACAGCAGTCCAATAGTGTGCCTGTGTGTGTGTGTGCGTGTGTGTGTGATCGCGGTTCCCAGTTTGCTTCTTATGTTCATTCCTTCATCTTCAAAAGTCACTGCACTGCCCTTCAAAATCAAAATGCCATCTCATCCAGGCAAGAGTTTATGGTAAAACGCACCAATAGTTACATGAGCATTCTTGAAAACTTGTACTTATTCTCTTTTTTTCTTTTTAAATTTATAGATTCTACATAATGTTATAGAATTTTGCCTGAATGAATGCAGCAGTGTGCTGCGTGTATTTAGGAATAGTTTTGACTGTCAATCTTAACACGCAATTTGGAAAAGTTGTCACATTGCGGAAAATAGAAAGGAAATGCGTGTATGTGTTTTCTGAATCAACACACAGGATTTGATATCAATAATCTATGGAGTGTGACTTAAAGGAGCAGGGTGGCTTCATCAGCTTGTATGCATCCAAAATCTCGACACCATTAAACCCATTCTAACAGTGCATTTGCACACACACTGTTAGAAGTGCACAGTCACACCTGCTTGATTCAGTATCTCTCCTCTCCCACTCTCTCGCCAAATAGTCTCCCAGTCACTTCGAACTCTCAGTCCGGCTGATGGCAGTCGGCCAAATGGAGCCAGCAGACCCATAAAAGCTCCATCCAGTGCCATAAAGCAGAGACTAAAACACACTTAAACTGTGAGTCGACAGTGAAAATGTGTTTTACGTTGTGATTCAGAACCCTCAGGGCGTGGATACATTATGACGCTGATATACAGTTCCAGTAAATTAAAGAGCTTGAAGTGAAAACCCGGTCGAACATTTCTGCAGCACACAGGTACTTTAGAAATTACTCTATTTGCAGCAGATCTCTGCCACAGCAAGTTCAAAGAAAATCGGATAGATGCTGGTCTGTTCCGCGAAAGAAGTGATGATGAGATTGAGTTGACCTTCTGATCCGCTTCAAAACCGAAAACACAGTAAAACAAGTCTGATGAATGCTGTAACCTGCTGACAAACATAAGATGTAGAAATGTGTGACAGAATTTTATGCAAGTTATTCAAAAAAGTAATAATATTTGCACCAAAGGACGGCCTTTTAAGTTCACTGTTGTTTTAGAAAAAAAAACAGACAAAACCACTTTCTTTGCCAGCAATGCAGCCACATATTCCTTTCATTCTGTGGTAGAAAACAACCAGATCCATGACTCCATCAACTGCAACATCTATTTATGTCTGCAATCTTTAATAAAGAAATTTGCGTGCAGCCAAAAATCAATCAGACTCACTGGATGTGCTGAATGTACATATATGGAACACAGCAATAATTAAGTGAAAACAGAACTGCATGAACAATCAAGAGTTTTGGATTGTACTGTGACCCAAACACCTGAGATTACAGGACTTTAGCCATGATCTTGCTGTGTGCAACAGTTTTTGAAGATTGTGGGCAAATCAGAGCGCCCTCCCGTAAACGACCGCTCGCCGATAGCATGACTGAGTGTCACGGGATATCTTGCATGCCAAACATCTGGCCCAGTCACAGGCGTGCAGGTACCAATGTTAGACTGGAACTTGAGAGTACTGGGACTTTTTCCAGTGGCCTGGCATGCTAAAAAAAGCTTTAAAAAATAAACCCAATATCACCAGATGGACGCAATTTAAGTCAAAATTCACACACCAGCTCATACAGTAGCCTTCATGTGCCACACATAGCAAAATAAGCAGCAACAATTCACTGGTTGTCTCGTTACCATGCTCCCTCTCTTTTCATTCACTTTTAAGCTTGTTCGACCAGAGCTGCTCTCTCTCTCTAAGCAGCAGAGAGCAGAGCACACACAGAAATCAAACACAGGAAATATTTTAAACGACAACATTGCTCATTACTTTACATGTGATAGGCTTCAACATCGATATTGTACAGGAGCTGTACTTTGCCATGGTGTTAGAATATTTAAATACATTGAGTGATTGAAGACCTCATGTCGTAGGCCCCTCCTTGTGAAAGGATCTTGTAGTGTATACCCGCTTGTGGGTTATCAGTCATGCAGAAAGACTCCCATTACAGGTAGACAGTTGTAGAGTATACTACTCAAGAGACCCAATGACTTTGCAAGTCGTTTAGTGTGTTAAAACCATAAGTAGACCGTGACTGTGGCTTTAGTGTCTTCTGGATCATACCTGTAGCAGCAGAAACAATAAAAACCTCTAAAACTGAAGGTACAACATGATAGAGTAATGCTGAATTCATTTTACTGACTGCTGGAAACTGTTCATAAAACACCTTAAGTTTACTACATTGTTGACTGTCTCTGGCCTTTCTCTTCCTGTTTGTGTGGCTGTAGGTTCGTTCATGGTGGTGAACGCGTCGGGTCGGGCGTCCGGACAAAAGGCTCACCTATACATGCCCACCCTGAAGGAGAACGACACCCACTGCATCGACTTCCTGTACTCTCTGTCCAGCCGGGATGGAGCCAGCCCAGGCACTCTCAATGTCTATATCAAGGTTTGTGTGTGTGTGTGTGTGTGTGTGTGTGTGTGTGTGTGTGTGTGTGTGTGTGTGTGTGTGTGTGTGTGTG
>JAQLOL010000012.1:2661688-2673071 GCA_029783665.1 Naso thynnoides
ACACACACACACACTCACACGCACACACACACAAACAGCATACTGTGAGCACTCAATCCTTAGGACCTGGAGAAATGTGTTTACATTCAATAGCAGTTTTCAGCTGGTAAATGACATCAATAAAGAAAGAAAGAAAGAAAGAAAGAAAGAAAGAAAGAAAATGGCATCTTACTCTCTCTTACTTTCTTAGATTTGGTCATGTGACAGAAAGTTTTTGACTCTTAATTAGATGTAATGCACCTGGTGAGACGCAAACTCACCTTGTACAAAAACCAAAACAATCCTGGAAAGTTTTAATGTATTTTCATTGGACTTTATAAAAGCTGTAATTTTTCCACCTCTCACCTTTAACACTTTCATAAAGTTAGGACACGAGGAGGATGACGCCCAGCAACATCAGCAGGTCTCTCGTACAGTAACTTGATGAGCGAGTCAAACCTTTCCATGCATTCATGAGGGTGAGGCAAAAACATCTCCACTTTGATTTTGCAGCACACGGGGTTGAACTCTGAGGTCACTGACATGTTAGGTGGATTATACGCTCATCCAGAAATCTTCTCCACCAAAGGTTAGAAATGCCCAACAAAGGCTTAATCAATATTTAGAATATACAAAAATAATGAAGTTATCCAAAGCAACACACTGTTTATATGAGCATTTAAATCCACCTGACCGGAGTTGTAAGCATATTTTCATATTTCTGCTCTGTAGACTGAGAGCTCTAACTCATTAAATGTTTACTTCCTATTGATTTTTAGAAGATATGTTTTAAAATGATTAGGTCATATAATTAAGTATCACTGCAGTTTTGTCCTTAAAAATTTAAGGTTACAAGAGGCAACCCTGGCAAACCCTTGCAGTGCTATTTTGGTCCTGTACAAAAAAACAACAAAAAAAACCAAACAAACAAAAAAACAGTCTGTAACACAAGGATAGTGAATAAGAAATATCCAGAAATATTAAATGATGAACTTTTTACACCTGATTTTTGAATTTCAGCCAAACAGATCTAGAGAGATCTGCAATAAAACACATCCAATATAAATTTGTTCTGCTTAGAAACACAGCATGTGGTGGTTATTATTAACATTTGATGAGATGGATTGATCGTATCGTAGCTGGAACTTGCTGACCTGTGTTTAAGTGTGATGCCAGTGCACTTATATAGCCTTTCTATTAAGAACTGCTGAGTTCAAGGAGCTTCAAAATAGGAATGTTATTAATAAGACCTATGCATAGGGAAATTACAGGAAGAAGGTGAGAAGTATTTGCAAATGTGTAGAAAAAAAGGGTGTTTACAACTACACTCAATGAAACACATACTAATATACTTGTATTCTGTTCCGATTCAGTTAAACTTGAATAGAAGGCTTTCTAATTTTCAAGCTCCAAATAATAAGATAAAAAAATAATAATAAATAAAATAAATAAATGAATAAATAAGATAAATATATAATAAATAAGATAAATACATAATATTTGATTTTTTGTCTTTTTCGTAAAAGAAAAAAAAGGTGTTTATAACAATCAAGGTATATATTTACCTCTGTGTGAATTACTGTATTATATTCGTTTACGTAGCCTATTTGTCTGATTTGCTGCCAAGACTGACCAAATTTTTTGGGATGCAACGTTTGTTGGAGATGAAAAACCCCAATAAAAATATTGTTGGAAAAATAAAGGAATAATATTGCTAAAATAGAGTGAGGTCAGATTTCAATTAAAGCAACATTAATATTGTTATCAGAAAGCATTGGATCCAAGTTATAGTAAACAGGTACCATACTTTAAGTTAAGGCCGTTACACACCCGGAGCGTCAAAAATAGACAACACAAAAATGCAAATTGTTCGGATGTGTAATGTTGGAATCAAAACTTTTCACACCGGCAGCGACACAAATTTGCGTCAGAAACACAGAAATCCAAATTTGCAAGAGAGTTTTGACTGCTCACTCTGCAGAGGGAAAAGTGGGCTCACGTTACAAATATTATACTAAAACATGGCAGAAAACATAGCAGAACTTATCAACCATCACAGAAAATACTGAGTAAAAATACGACACCACATGTCACAGGCATTAACAGTAGGCGGGTGTAAGCCATATGATTAGATAGGTAACAGAGCCTCTCACATGTTAACGTACGTTAGCTGATGTTACCTCATCCAAAAGTAAACTACATAAGGTAACGTCACTCACCATTTACAGAGCCCAACTGATCGGTAATACTCAGCCATATAATAAGATTGTTGTCTGTATAATTTGCATGTCGTCTGTCAAACAATGCTGGGTGCTGAGAGAGACAGGAGATGAGTTTGTCATTGTTGTTCATGTTGTTGTGAGAAATGGATGTGTTCAACCATTGTTATTGGTTGATGTGTTTGTTCACAGGGCGAATGTTCAGAAAAATCTGTCTCAATCTGAAAATAAAAGGTTTGCTTTTTCACTGCGTAATATTCACATTCTGTGTGGATTTATTAACAACACAAACAGCAGTTTGATAAAGTATATTTTCGTCCAAAGTAATTGAGCGAAAAAAATTGTCCCCGGTGGGTAACAGCCTTTAGAGCTTTGCTTTTAAGTTTGTGGATTCTCTGCCAGGGTAGAAGGGTTAAAATATGGAATGTAACCGACTAAATAAATGAGCTTGCTGCTGGTATGCCACAAATCTTTACTAAAATTCAATTTAGATCCTGAAAATTCAACATTTTTTGTTAGTTGCCTCCCTTTATTATTTTTAATGAATGGTTTAAAAAAAAAAAAAAAAAAAAAACATGGTCTGGGGGTATAAAGTTTTTTCAACCTCTGAATGGAGGCATTGCGTCCTGGTTAGAGGAACATCCAAAAGAAACCCAAGTTCACTATCTAATTATATTCTGGTTGAAGTTTATTTTCAAACCAGAACATTTTGAATCCATTTTGCACAAAATTAAAAAAAGGGGAAAAAAGTAATAAAGAGAGGAAGCAGCACAAGGACGAGAGGAAAACCTCTCTTTCTCTCTCTCTCTCTCTCATCATCTGACCATCATTACCCTCTGTGCCTCCTGCTGAAATTGAAGAAAAACAGATTTTTATAGAGCGATTGTCATTTTCAGTTTCTATCTTTTCCGCCACCTGGGTGATATCTTTTCTCTTCTCTCTGGTGGGCTGAGTCCTCCTCTGTCACTCTCTACCCCTCTTTCTCTCACACACACATACACACACACACAACCAAACAGACACACACTTTTCACTTTATCTTTAAATCTTTCTCTCTCTCAGAACACAGCAGAGCTTAGAAAGATTTGATAGCACTTTTGGATTTGCCCCAAACATACATAAGCAGAAATACACACCACAAACACACCCACACTGAAGAGCATGTTATAAACCGAAGAAGAGAAGAGGTGATAAAAAAAACTAATATTACCAACACCACAACTATTACTTCTATCTTCACTCCATCCCCGTTTTTTTCCACATTTTTTTTCTTTTCTTACCTCATCTTTCTCCAAATGTATAACTTTGTTTGCGTGTGTGTGTGTTTATGTCTGTTACACTGTTTGTCAGAAACAGCAGACAATGAAAAAGAGGTGAAAAGTGAAAAGAAGTGAGAACAGTTAAAGGGACTTGATAATAGGGGTCCTCATGGGTCCAAAAAGTAATACCCAAACCCACAGAGACCCAAACATAGTACCAGCAACCGAACCAGACCCGTCAGCTTTTAGAAAGTTTAGACCCAGATCCAAGTGGAACTGAGAAATGCCGGACATGGATTCGACCAGGACCCGGTTATTATTTGACATGTCAGACCTTTTGAGGCTACTAGCAAGCTAAGTTGCAAGATAAATTGAAACTTTGTGTGCAACCCAATATGATGTTAGCCTTCTTCTGTACCTGGCCATGATGCATATAATCCATCCTCCCTGTTAAAGGTACATCCATCAGGTTTTCTGTTAACATTTTTCCTCTTCCTCATTGCTCATAGAAATAATGTTAGTATGGAGGCTAACAGCTCAACCACTCGTTGACAGTGTTTGATCTTAAAAGTTCACTTTTTGTCACAGTCACAGATGACAAGTGCGACTTGTTTAAAATCAGCTGTGCAGTCTGAAGCATTTAACATAACAAAATATAACTTAGGTTGTTTGAGCTGTTGAAATGTAATTATGATTCACGACTGTTAACGTGAGCATTGCTAACTTGATGTCACTCTGCTCTCTCTGAACTCCGACTTGGAAGCAATAACTTTACACTAACTAACCTTAACCATCTCGTCAATCAAAATAACTTCTAAACATCAAAATAAAACTTAAATAAAAAATCACTGGTGTGGCGGGTCCTATTGGACCCAACACTTCAAAGACAGAGATCCGAGACCTGTGGCAAACGGTACTGACCCGTAACTGGACTTGGAGTCACATCATATGAATGGATCTGAGACTCAGCTGGTGCCGTCTCTTAACCTCGGGTATTCATGGGGTTGGGCGTACCCGAAGACCCATACTTGATGACAGCAATGACTGACACAGCTCTGACTCTTTCTTTTTAACTTTTGTTTGGTCACCTTTAATCTGACTGCCTGACGAGCTTCCTTTGTTTTCTAACACATTTCCCACTTCTTCTGTGCCTTTTTTACCATACATAATTGATGATTTTGAGTGATGGTGTGATAGTTGATGATTTGGGTTTACTGGTGACCAAATTATGAAACCATGAACAGAACATACACCATTTTCCTACTATCTACTAAAAAATAAAGGCATTACATGCCCAAATTTTTATGGCTATGGTACACCACAGGGATCTATTTTTGAGCCCTGTGTTATGCCTTTACCTGTTGTTATTTCAACAGATTTTATTTTCAAACATATTGTCAGTTTAGACAAACTTCTTGCACACATCTTGTTGCACATAGTAATGTTTTGCTTTGTCTTATTAGCGATCACACCATTGAAAATTGAACTTGTATACTCCAAGATGTTCTTCATCCTGATATTCCATTTAAGGAGGATAAAACAACAATTGTGGGTTTCTGTCTTAAGGCCCAGATGTACAGCTTGTACAGTAAATTCAATTTGTACACTTTAACTGGTTTTGATATTTAGAACCTCAGAGATAATCAAAGAAATTAATTTGACTTAATTCTTGGATCTGGATAATTTTGACACCGTTTGTTAGTAGGATGCTGCCTCCACTCTAAGGGTGAATTGTGTTTACAATACTGATTGCCAGAGTCATCACTGCATTATCACTCGTATTGAATAAAATCTAATGGACTTTCCTGATAGCAGTGCATAAACATCTTATCAACAAGGCAAAGTCCTTGTTTGAAAATTGCCATCATTAGCTGGTGAAAGACCATGGATGCTTAGGCAGTCTTAAAGGATAAGTTTGTTTTTTTGTGAATGAAACCTTACAATAAGGACATTTATGATCATATGTGATGTTAAACAGCAATAATGATGATTGGCACAGTCAAGAGTGCTCTAGCTTATTGCTGACCTAACTGTTGGCTAAAAACAGCTGAAAACGACATAGCGTGTGCATGAGGATGTGCGCTCAAAAAAACATTATATATGCTCATTTTAAAAGACCTGAAACTCACCAAATGTTTATTGGTGTCCTCTCATGATAAACATTGATATATGACCCGCTGAAGGCTCTTTCAGCTGCTCAATGAAACAAACAAACAGCTGTTTCTGGATTATATATTGCTGTTTAACTTTGTATTTTAGTGTCAATACATGAGAGGGCACCCCTAAGCATTTGCCAGGTTTCACATCTTTTAGATGGATTAGCTGGTTGCACATAGTCCTCTGTTCTTTTCTGCTGTTTTCAGCCAGCGGTAATGTCAACAATGAGCTGCAGCTCTCAAGACTGCACTGTTCTGTATAATTATAATGTACAACATTGTATATAATCGTAAATGTCCTTATTGTAAGGCTTAATGTACAAAAAAAAACTAACCTCTCCTTTAAAATGCACATATTCAAACACATATGACATGTAATGATGTTGACTTTGCATTATTCACCTGAAGGATGCCCTAAAGCAGATGACAGTTTTAAATGCAGTAAACACAGCAGGTTTTCTGTTGTGATATTTTCATTCTTTACCCACATTTAAGTCAGCTGTTGAATGGGAATGCAGCCTCTATTTCTCCAGATCTTCTGTACTTTCATCACACCTGCAGAGGAGTAGCAGATGTGTTTGTGGCCTCTAATTCCTGCTTGGTGCGTCAAAAATTGGTCTGTTGCAAAGCAGTCTGTTTTGAAAACAAAGCTGATTCTACTTTCCTTCTTGTATCTTCATCACACTGGCATCGTGCTCATCATTCAGACTGATCATTTTCCATAATTTAGACCAACTCACACAAACCAATTTATTCATCCACACAGATGCATATGAGATTAAACATGCACACTTACACAACGTTTACGTTCCATCTGCACATAAATTTACATGCAAACACACACTCAGAGTGCAGACACCTACTGTACACATTCACAAACACACAAATAACATTTGTAAACTCTTTTTTTTTCTATTTTAATCTTCATTTTCCTAACACACATATAAATACATACACGCACATAATGTCCCATCCTCAAACACCATCCCAGGTTTGTAATACAGTGCACTAAAAGAAATAGATCTGCATACTTTGTTCCCTCAGGGTGCAGTAACACAGGTCACTTTTGAGAATGTGATGCGTCTTTCGACAACAAGACCCCAGGATACACAAGATAAAACCTTTATGGAGACAGGGCAGCTGCACACACACACACACACACACACACACATACACACAGATGCACACACACAGAGGTCTTTATTGGCCCACAGATACAGTACTCGAATCCTGCTGTATCCCATTTTAAAAGTTCATGAGCCCTGCTTGTTTTTACTACACTGTGAGGGTCCGTAGAGACAAAACGGTGTTCTGCTGCAGATGTCTCCTCTCCTCTAGTACATAGTCTTACATAAGATTTTGCAAATGCAAACATTATCTAATGTGCAGTTGTAGGTCTTTTTGCAAAGTATGTGTACTGCACCCTGAGGTTTCCTAATACACAAAAATCACAAGCAAGGTTCTAAATAACGTTTTATATCAGGATACCTGGGAGTGTTTTGTTTTGGTGATATTATTGTTGGTTAGAGGCAAAAATACAAGCTGTGTTGATTCATAGTTTTTACCAATTTTTTTCTGGATGACACCCCCCACCCCACCCACCCCCATCCCCAAATCCCGGTTCATCCTTCTTCCATCCTAACCCTAACCCATTGCTGCAACCTTCTCTCTTTTCCTCCCTCCCAAAAATCCTTCTTTCTTCTTCCTTCATAATCCCTCCTTCCTCCCTCACTTCATTTGTGTGATTGTATGAAGGCCTGATGTAGCTTATTAGCAATCAGAGTGTATCTGTATGCTGCTTCTGCATCCATGTGAGGAGGTGTGTATGTGAGTTTGTATCCATGTGTGGACAAATTGTAAAAATGTGTTTTTGACATAAAGAAACAAGTCTTTGTGCTTCTTTTAGCTGTGCGTTTCTGACCCCTCTCTGGTTTTGAATGTGTGCATGTGAAAGTACATGAATATTCATTTCTGTACGCAAGCACAGACTTCACCTTGTGTGGGCTTTCACATTTGTACAATAGATACAAGTGTCTGTTTTTAACAACAAACGCATGCCTTTGTGTGTCTCTGTGTGTGCCCCCCATGTCATGGTGGTCGCCAGGTTGTGTGTCACTGGGTGGCCTCTGTAACTCTCCGCTGTAAACGAGCCAGCAGAGGGCTGGTGGGAGGAAACAGACGGAGGGAGGAAGTGATTGAATGATCTCGCTCCTCCTTCCTGTGGAGTAACATCAGGAGAGTTGTTGAATATAAATGATGTTAATGAAGACTTGAGACTCAGTAAGAGCAAATGTAAAACACAGTAAACAGGCTGCTCTTAAAGAAAGAAATCAAAGATTTTGCATGTTTAATCTTTTTA
Organism: Naso thynnoides; assembly: GCA_029783665.1. NCBI lineage: Eukaryota > Metazoa > Chordata > Actinopteri > Acanthuriformes > Acanthuridae > Naso > Naso thynnoides. The sequence continues at coordinate 2,669,661 of JAQLOL010000012.1, forward strand.
CAACAAACTTCAGGTCTTCTTTATATTGTGGCTGACCAGGATGCAAATATATTATCATGCTTCCATGTTTTGTATTGTTTTTTTAAAAAGCACATTTACATGTTGAACACTTTTACATGTCTATTAAATCTTCACCTCTCCTTCTTGAGTGCAAGAAACTGCAACAGAATGAGAACATTTCAGCAGCTTCCTGTGTGTCGCCCTTTTTTTTTCTGAAAAACGTGCTACTCTGTCATCAAGACAAAGAGGAACTCATTTAGAAAGTGTGAGACACAACATGAAAAAGAAATATCACATTTAGATGTAACAATATATCTAGTCCTGGATGATGAGAATAATTTCTGAATGATTACAAGTCCTTGTTCTCTGTATTTCTTTTAAATTTCTTTCATTTTAAGAAAACCAGCTGTGCAACCAGGCTTATGAATATAACAAAAAGGAACTTAACTGCACTTGGTTTTAACTGGAACACACATAAATCTAAATGCATGAAATGCACAAACACTGTCTCTGACACATTCATAGAGATGCTTATTGTCTTTCACTCCCCTCTGCACTCCTGAAAGCACACACAGACTGAGAGACGGACGCACTCACAGCCTCCTTAAAGAGTTGAGATGGATGAGTCTGCAGTGACTGGCAGTTGATTCATCGGTCCCGCGGCCACCATACATATTCTAATGCAGCCTTGAGGAAAGTAAAAAACTCGCAGAGTGAGATCAGGACTTTGATTTTAGACAGCGGGAGGAGAGGGGCCATTATTCTAAGCTAGCATAACATAGCTGTCAACTGACAAAGCACCTGCCACAGGAAAAAAAATAAAGACTTAGAAACCCAGACTTCAATCTCAAAATGACTTTTTTTTGCTGCAGTTGTTTGAAAAGCTTATTGTTGGAAAGAGAAGTCTATATTTAAAACACTGCATCCCATGACATGTCTGAACAGTCAGTCCTCCATCTTACATGCACATCTTTTCGAGGCATGATTGCCCTCTGCTCGATTAATGCAATCAGACATCAGCCTATGACATCACAATAGACAATGAATGTGTGAAGACAGATTTAAAAAGCAGTTTATTTACAAAAGTGCCATACAGTTTTGACTAATGGCACAAAAAATATGTCATGATTTTTCGGAGTGCGCAAGGAAAACGTAGACAGTAAGTAGACTAGACAGAGAGAGAAATAGCACAACAGTGCCGTTCAAAATAACTGGGTTATTGGTTCGAACAGCCTGATAAAATTTATGACCACCACATTGTTTCAGACCACTGTGTTGATGGTATATTAAAGATTTGCACCTTCCACATGTTGAAGAGGTGTGTTTACCTTAAAGAGCTTATTTTCAGTTAGAGGGAAATAAATCAATAACAAAAGAGGAAGGACGACATAAAGGTTGTGTGTGGGGACTGTGTGGCCATATGGTCAGCACCTTTGACTCTTTCTATCGGTATTCTCTGATACTGATCAAACTGAAACTTTTTTCCTTGTGTCCAGTGAGGGAACATGAAGAGGCTCAGATAAAATGTATTGCTTTGTCTGGAAGCTTCTTGTATAACAGCAAAGCCACAGAGAACTGAAGTCTTTGTGGATCTAAGATAACAATTTGTTCATCAGTGATGGAGGTTGCAGATGATCAAGAGAGGAGTCCAGTTTAGGCAGCATCTTTTGTGTTGCAGCGCAGGCAGATCTTCTAAGCCATTCTGTTTAAATGAGTCATGAGTGCTGTCCATGGTGCTGGTGGCAGGGCCAGCGTCACAAGTGCTAGAGCTGTCCATGGTCATTGCTGGTTCATGGTGATGAGCTGGGTTCTTCCTGCCACAATTGACTGACTGCCTTTGTTTCCATCTGTTCCTGTTGCTCTTTAGCTGTATTTTAGACCCAGGTTGTTAGCATGATTTTGCTCATCAGCTGCACTGGACGGCCTCTCATTCCTCTAGAGAGAATATGGAGTTACAGAGATTGTTGTGCAAGCTGCGGTCGTATATATTTACCACCTCCTCTATATAAGTGAGGAGCAAACAATGCTTGTACAGTGGAAGATGGTTAATGTCCTCATTTATATTTCTTTCTGAACTTTAAGCAAACACCTGACATCAGTTGTACATCAGTTGTAACGTTTCTTCCTGTATGTGTTGTCACAGACTTGACTTGGTTTGGGGTGTACTTTCAGCAGCGCAGGTGCTACTGACAAATCAGATGACACTTTAGATGTATTTGAAACAATAGAGTGTAATTTTAAGTATTTGCAAAATTGAAAGAAGTGCAGAATTGAGAGAGAAAAAAAATACAAACAGATTGTGTCTGCTGCTTCAGCACCATGGACAGCACCGTGCATTATCACCACCCAGCACATGCAGACGGCCGAAATTTCAGAGAACAAACAGCTCAGACTTCAGATAAAGGTGTAACAAGTCAGGCGAACTAGATAAACATACAAATGAACAACCTCTCTGCCTCTGCACTGGGGGTGGCAGGTTAACGAGGGGGATGCAATTGGTCAGTTTACAAGAGAAGTGGTATCCCACCTTATTTCTTACTGGTTTTCAGCATGTGTGAAATACATACATGGGATATTTTTCCTTTTAGTTCAGATTTTTTCTGTCAGTCTGTGTTTTTGAGCTTTTGTGTAACATTTCATGGAGGTCTCACTTCTCAAATGGATGTTGGGTGTCTCATTTTGAAAAGAAGCTGCAGTCTCAAGTTTGTTTTTCTTTCTTTTTTTTTTTTTTAGAAGAGGGGAGTAATAAAACATCCTATGCTTTTAGGCTTGACAGAGGCCATTATTTTGAAGTAGCATAATGTGGAAGTCTAGTTGCAAAGTAGCTGTCAGCAACATGTCAACAATGTGATGAATTAGTGCTAAAGAATATGCTCTCCGAAAAGTCTCCTTTTTAGTTTTTAGTGGTAGCTGTTTTAAAGGAAGAAGTTGAACTCTGTCTCCTCCCACGTCACATTTACATCACATTTTAACCATTAAGTGTTTGTCTGTGACATGTGTGTGCAGAGTGACCATCAATCCTTGGTCAGATGCACAGTGTATTCCTTTTGGTGACACAAGAGATATATGTATGGGAGTCTGCAATGGTCTAATGGTTAAACAAAACAACTAAAAAATTGAAGTGTCTTAATGACTGTCTGTGCTGAGATTAAGATTCAGTGATACTAAACTGCTTGAAAATATTGTTTTCCTAACTTTTTTCTTTTTTTTTCTTTCTTTCTTTCTTTTTTTTTTTTTTTTTTAGGGAACCAATCGAGAACTGAGAATATCTTACTAAAAACCCTAACCCTAAAAGTGTGGCTGTAAAACAAATAATACATAATGAAATAATGATGAGTGAATAAAACATAGTTTCGTTTTTTGAAAATGACATTTGGCACCTTCAGGGTTGCACAGTACTCGTTTATTTGC
>JAQLOL010000012.1:2699945-2712962 GCA_029783665.1 Naso thynnoides
CTCTATGATTACCCTTCCTCTTGCAGAGTCTGTAATGTTACACACCACTGACATTACATGCATCGTCACATGCACAGTGATTGCTTTCAGTCTCCAGATGGTGACTCATGTCACTGCGACTCAACTGAGAAATCAGCATTGGAAGATTTTGCTGTCGAACATGAGGAAAAGATGACTGCTTTTAAGTCGAGTTTTCCTCAAGCGGGCTGAAAGTTAGTTGCGCTCTTTCGTGGTCATGTGACGTGCCTGGTACATCTGATTAGTGACTCAGGTGGAAACTGTAGGCTTTAAGAGTTAATAGGCTTATACACACCATTAACGTGTGAAAAACAGTTTTGGAGAAGTAAGCATGCATGCCCTGGGCAGGGATATTGTAAGAAATGTTAGCATGATGTCAGTATCCAGTATGTGATACTTGACAGCATTCCAGCAATGCAGAGCATTAAGAGGCATGACAGGCTTGACTGTAACACAACAGTCGGCATGTAGTTTGCATACATCCTCCCTGTTGTAAGGTGGTTGATTTTGTCCGTTGCATGCAAGCTAAGCTGCTGCTGTTCCACTTGTTTTCCCAAGTTGCAGATGTTTCGGTTTGCTGTTTTACTGCAAGTTAGCCGCTGGCTGGTTTCTGCCTCTAAATGTCCTGTATCACCAAAACGTAACACCTCTGTCGCGCTGCAGCAGCTTTTAAACAGACATTGATTTGTTTGCTGTGTTGTTGTTTCACTGCCGGCTCAGAGATGGAACAACGTTGACCCCCCCCCATCCCAACTTTGTTCTTTTTATACAAAACAAGAGTAGAATAACGATGCAACAATTCCTGCTTCGAACAGGCTGTTTAAAAGGGGCTAATGTGTTTGTGTCGGGCAGTTAATGAAGGTCCACCCCCCACCCTCTAAACACACTCAAGCGCACGCAAACACACACACACACACACAGCACCGGGCAGGCAGGTGATCAATGCAACATTAGCTTGGTGCCACACACACCCGACTCAAGTAATCTGGCCAACATTAGTTGTGTGCTTCATGCTCGACTGGCTCTGTCTGTCATTGTAATTACTGTGAGCTTGTACGAGCTGGACACACACTCAAACAAGCATACACACATACACACTCACACACATATGCTTTCTCTCCCATACCATTGGAGCAGATGTAAATGGGATTCAATTGCCAGAGCAGGTAGCAAGAGCCAAAAGAGGACAGATTGAGTATCTGTGTGTGTGTGTGTGTGTGCGTGTGTGTGCAAGTGTGCAGTATCTCGTCGTGTCTGTGTGCGGCTGCGTGCATGTTGTGTGTCTATGTTGAGCTCATTAGGAGCAGCCAGGAGACTTCTGTGACCTCTCTGTTCTTTGTCCAGTTTCTAACCACTCATGGGACGAGAGGAGGGGAGGTGGTCGAGGAACATGTAAATTAGCAAAAGGAAGAAGGAAATTATGACTGGGAAAAGAAAAAGGGATAGAAAAACAAAACATAAGATTAAAAAAAGCAAACAGAAAAAACAGATGAGGTAAGAAAAAGAGCTGAGGTGGAGGGATAGATATAGAAGAAACTTACAGAATGACAAGAAACCATGAAAGCAGGAGACAGAGAGTGAGGGACAGAAAGCTTGAGATGAACAAAGAAAGAAGCCGATAAGGAGGATAATGCAGGGACAGACATTATTGCTGCCTTATTGCCATCTCTGCTATCAGCCTTTGCTCATTTTGTGTGTTTGCTTTGGCAACAAGTGCGTCTGTATTCCTCGCCAGTAAAGCACCTTATGAAATGAACTGAAAGAAAAGAGGGTGTCATTTTAAAGTCTGCCAACTGACTTCTTAGCCGGGCCAAACCTCAATCTGATATTGTTCTTTCTCTCATTTGAGATTCGTGCACGATAAATTGAGTCCATCCTTTTCTTTCTGCGGCGTGGCGATGGATCCCGGCCTGACATTTCGGCTGGGATAAAAGCCATGCTGATGAGAGCTTTGTCGAGCCTTTATGAAAGCTCGCCTGCTGCCTTCTGAAGGCGTTCAATAATATAAACAAGCCGTACTCATTTATCAGCTATGGCAGCAGAGTTCAGAATTTGCATGTTGGGCGGATGCTTGAAAGTGGCTTAATAGTTTGTTCGATAGAGTTTTTTGTCTACAAGACCTTCCTCAAAGTTATGCTTTAAAATGTCTGAATGGAAAGTGCATGTGTGCAAAGTTTTTTAAGATTTAAGAAAGTCTCTTTTTTTTTCCATTTACTTCATCTATCTGTCACTCATACACCTCCTGTCCTTCCTTTATTCCTCCACCTCCCTCTATCTTCTGCTTGTCTTTACCACCCACATGCCTTGAACATATTATGGACGAGAAGCAAAGTGATCGCAGTGATTTTTTAATTAACTTCAAAGTTACTTTGCTGTGATTTTTCTTTACCTGTCATAAGTTGCATAACGCTGCTGCCGGGTGCAAACCTTACATCTCTAAAGTCACTATTTTTCAGGAAATAGAAAAAAATAAACCCAAAACACTATTTTTAAAATAGCTGAACACTCCATTATCAAAGTTCATATGATGTCTTTGAGTATGGTGAGATACTTGCATGACTCATACCGAAAATATTTTACTTCAGTCAAGCTCAACTGGACACAGAAGGATTTGGATCAGCAAAAGTGGAGAAATATGTTTTGTCTTGTAATTTATTATGATGGCTGCATCGAAGGCAATACGTGCATCGTATCTCATTCTTATCTACTTAAAGGTTACAAGGATTATAGTTGCTATGCGCGTGCTCTGATTTACCTGTCTTTGAACACATTTAGCCAAAATCTAATGTTATAAAGATAAATTTCACAGGAACAGGCTTCTTGGCACAGCAGTAGCTATGACTACACTAGACAGACGACACTAAACTGCCCTCTGACTAACAATGCTTTACCTGCACTCCTCTCCGCTCACACATCTTAATTTTCAAAACATTTTCCTTCGTGAACTTCTTGAATAAAGAAAACACTCTTGAACTTTGCAAACAACCAGAAACTGTCTCAAAAAAATCCCTACTACCCCAGTGTGATGTTCTACAATTGAGTAAGGCAACTACAAAGGATTGTAAGAGTAATAGCACTCTCTGTGACAGTCCTTACAAGTGTTTTAGTGTTTACCCATTAGTTGAACACATGCATTATACAGACACAGTCATTTAAAAAAAGTGTATTTATTTATTCATTTTTAAAAATACAAACTGATTGATCGATTGTTTTAGCACAAAAAAAAAACAAACCCTAGCTTTTTATACAAAAGTTCAAGCTACTGAACTTATTTTCCTCTAAAAGGGGGTGGAGTTATGAGGTTTTGCCAACAGCTTGTAAATTTAATTGAGCTAGGAGGTGTAGTCAGAAGCTCTTTTAAATACCTTTCCATTTGTTGAGAGATGGTGAAACCCACTGATAGACGTAGAGGGTGACCAATAGAATTAATTTATGGAAAAAAGAAGTTTCGACTACTGATCAAAGCAAAATAAACCTCTCTTGGTTGGCCGGTCGATCCTTGCTCCTCTAATTGCAGCGTATGTAATTGCAATTTTTAGCATATCGTGAATTCAAATTGTATTGATATCATATTGTGACTTCACAGTACTCACACCTTTTGTGATATCAACCCAAAGTGAATGAAAAATTGAACTTTAGTGTCTGTCTTAGGTTACAATCTGCAGGTCAGCACTGAGTGAGAAAAGTGTCTTTCCTTACCTGACGGAGTATGGTAAGGAAAAGGTATGCCAAGTTAAAACCTGGCAGAGAGAGATGGCTGCACAAATGCTGATATTGTGTATTTTCTGATAAAGTGCTGACTTACATTATTTAATCACCTTTACGGAAATACTTCAAAAGTTATCCTCAAAATTTCTGTGTAATCACTCAAGAGTTGAACTGCACATGTATTTAACAAGGACTATAAGACTCATCTCTTTTGCGTTAGAACAAAACCCTCTTGATCAGCCGACATACTAATAAAGGCAAGCTAGCTGTTTGAAAAACGTATTTGCTATGGCATTTACATGTTAGCTTTGAAAGCTGCTAATGGGATCAATACATCTGTTTCTCTCTGTAACTTCTGTCTCTATTTTTCCTTTAAGAGAAGCAGCATTCAATGAATCCTATTCTGCTATCTGTGATCTCAATAGAGGGAAGCCACATCATTGGATGCCAGTCAATACTCCTCCATTAAGCCAATGGACAAGAGGGAAATCACAGACACTTAGCACTTTTACACACAGGCGGAAACAAAGATACACACATGCAAACACAAAGACCGTCATGGTCTTTCTGAACCTTGTTTGCAGACCCTGTTATTCACACACACTCACACAAAGGCACAGTAGGTGTATTGTAAGATGCTCGCTCGATGCAGTGGCAGTGTTGTGACATTTGGAAAGAGGCATCTCAGCACAAAACCGAACAAGTCTTCTCCTCTTCTGTTCGATCTGTAGAATGACAAAAAAGGAGAATAAATAACTCATTAAAAGAAAAAAATATATATATTCAAAAAAAACCCTGTGACCTTAAACTGTGGCTCTTCTCTTTTTTTTCGGTCTGCCATAGCCAAACATTCAAGGACAGACTTCATCTCTGCCAAAGAAACCCCAGCCCATCCAAGTTTACAGTGCCCATGAGCATCACATGGAGAATCTGATCACAATCTGTTTAATACCAGTGCTAATAGTAATTATGATTCAGGGGGGATTAAGTGAATATTGTTCTAGACTGATACGTCTCATCTGTTGATATGAAGTGTGTTAACAGACGCAAAGACTGCACATCATGCACCAATCTTTTAAGTCCTGGAAATAAATAATTATGTTACACTCTACACACAACAAAACATTAAACTAGACTCAAAATGAGTGAGCCGCAGCTGCTACAGTCTGAATGAACATGTGTGTAACTATTTAATGCTGCAGCCATCATTGCAACCGGCATTATGGCTTTAAGTTTTCAGTTTAGTATCATGTCAAAGTTGTGATTGTGTTCATTTGTCTAAAATGCTCCAACTGCTGCAAAAGCTGCTGTTATATTTTGAGTATCTAAAGCAGATCACTGGCATTGGTGTTCCTTGCTAAACCTTGTGTACACTACCCTTGTACATCAAGTTGAGTCACATCACATTTAAACAGTTTGTTTCCATATGTGTAAATGCTTACCTAAATCAACATCTGTTCAATTATTTGCTAAATGTAGAATTTTTTCACCACTTTAATTTGTTGCCAGATAGCTGTTTATTTTGGAACTACATTTTTTACTCCATAAATTACCACGCCCACTCACATTATGAATGAAATAAATTGGTGTCTGGCAACAAATTAAAGTGGTGGAAAAGTCCTAAATATAGCATAGGGTAGAGCAGATACTGATTTTTTTTTAAAGTAAGCATTTACATATGTGGCTAAAAATCTTTTTTTTTTTCTTTTTTTTTTCTTTTTTGTGCTGGCCCCATATGCGACAGTACAGTGCTGACTTCCAGTGTAGCAATATCTCCCCACTTCTCCTGAAAATGACACTGCTGATTGCCATCTGCAAAAAGTAATAGACTGACTATGCATATGTACCTGATACAACCTCACTTCAAAAATACTGAACTATTCCTTTAAGTCAAGAACCTTCAATCTCGCATGTCAGAGACTGAAAACTTGCAGAAGCTGTGAAACTGTTGCAGTTGTTAATTAATAAATGATAACTTGTGGGCAAGTGCAGTAGCTTATGTAAAAGAATGATAAAATTTGTTTTTTGTTGGCCTTCACTTTTCCTTATTTTTCTCAAAGATCAATTGTTCCCATTGCATCCATAGTTAGAGAAAGTTGGTCTAGCTGTTATAACAGCTTTGTATCATATTAAACATTTATTAGACTTTCCCTGTCAGCATTACTAATGATTAGTAATTAGTAAAGCCTTTGTTATTAAGTCTAGGCTCAGCATTAGGTACAGTGGAGCATATTATGTGTTCACTTTCCTAGGGAAATGTATGTTTGTCTGACTTTAATTTTTTAAGTTGTTTCACCCCTACTTTTATAGAACCTATGTCCTTGTTTTCAGTTATCTTTCTTCGTCGTCTGTTCACAAAGGGTATGGTGTACCACAAGGATCAATTCTTGGCCCTTTACATTTTGAATGCCCTCCCTCAGACACAGCAGACATAGGTTTCTACTTCCTTGACAATTTAAGTAAGGTCAGGCTGGGAAGTACACTGTGTATAGTGAGGCAAATGAGGTAAGGCGGAGCAGGTATGGGGGCAGGTGACAGATCGTTGAAGTGCCAGTGCAGGATAAACTTTGGTGGCCTTGTTAACAGGAGAGATTAGGCTCTACAGTGACAGGAGTGGTTAGCATGGTATGACATGAGAATGAGGCAAGAGAATCTAAAACAGAAAAATAATTGGATGCCATGACAGGTAATTTGCCCCCTTTTTTTTCTTCTTTCCATTCCTATGCTGTCATTACACAGCTGCATGTTTTACTTCAAAAAGTTTAATTTTAGTAACATAGATATTTTCCTACAGATAGCTGGTACTGAATCATATAGCGTAGGATGTTGTTTAACTTAATTATGAATTTAAAAAATGAAGACCTTTTTTTTCTTTCAACCTTGTAATTTTGCCTCCCATTTAAAGTACAAATGTGGAAGTCTGGGAGCTAAATTGTTACAGTAGTTGTTATTTGATCCCAACATGTGATTTAATGGAGTCGTATTTTAGCACTGTTGACAGTACACTTCTTACATAGCAGTGAAATTAGTACTTTGTTTGGCAGTGTAATGAATGCTGACAGAAATGTTTATGTTTGCATATGTTTCCATACTGGAAGTTGAACCTGGACTGTAACTGCGGAATTGTACTGTGATTGGGGCTGAAAATGGTATAAAGAATCTTTAAAGATCATGTCCAGTCCAACTTAATTTAGCTAAAAGAACATGCTTTTATATCTACCGATGATGAAGTCAATACCTGTACCTCTCCAGAGGAGACCTTTGCCCTAGCAAAAGTATATTTATTTATTTATTTATTCATTCATTCAGTCATTCATTTCTGCATTCATTCATCCATTCATTCATTTCATCCCTAAACCCAACCATGGCACTGTCACATTATCAAACATAATTGGTTTGGACAATGTACACTGGATCTCACATTTTGCATTTTTACAGTTACCATTTAGCACTGACTGGTCAAGGAAACATGTAAGCAAACTTCTCTGCATTGTTTCAGTTGCCTGTCACTGGCATAAATTCATGTTAAGATTTTAACTTTACCAGGGCTTGACATTAACTTTTTGTCCCATTGGACAAGAAAAATTTCTTTCGCTTGTCCAGGCACAGTAATCCCTTGTCCAGATGAAAAATTCTTATTTTACAGTAGTTTTTGTCAGTATATAACAGTTTGAGTCATTTTTCGCAGTGTGTCAAAATATACAGATGATTCAACTTAATGTTATTTTAGTGGCTTTACAAAAATAAGCACATTCCACTCCTGGTAATGAATACTTACAATAGCAAGTATATGAAGAGCACAAGGACAGCGCTCCAAATTTAAATTATTATTCAAATAATTTGAACTTTGAGTGCAGTGCAGTGGTCAGGGGGAAATCCGAGTGGTGCACAATGCCATGGGCAGCGATGCACTTAGTCAGGTGGTGCCGCTCTCTCCAAACAAAAACAATGGGACAGCCAGCGCAAATCAGTTTTACTGCTGATCATGTGAAAAGACCTTTATGCATATATTTTTAAATTTTTTTCCCCTTCTCTCCCCACTTTTCCGATTGGACAAGTAAATTTCTCCACTTGTCCTGACGAAAAGTCCACTTGTCCCAGACAAGAGGACAAGCATTAATATCGAGCCCCATTTACAGTAACAGTTTGATTTAAGGACCAGTTTAGTGACAAAGGTGAAGCTATTTTTTTTTTTCATTGTTGGTATGATAATCGTGTTCTTAATTTCTCTCCTACAGTGGCCAGCGTCCTGGCTTCTGGTTTATATCTATATTTATGTTCGATGTTTCATTCATTAATTTATTATTGTTTTAGCTAATTCTATTATACCATCACAGTGAATGATGACGCTGCAGTATGAAACATCAGAACAAAAGCTGAACAGGGAATGCACTAATTGTTTGGGTTTCTGTAAAAATGAAGAGTAGAGAAAGTTTCATAAACTCTTGAACATGTCGGCAGGACGTCTGTCCTCTCAAAGCCCTGAAATGCCCTGTGAGGGATGAGCTTTAGTGATCAAGGAAAAGGGTTTTAAAAAAAGATCCGCTGTCAGAGATAATTCATAGTACGAGAACCACTGGAGGTATCATCTCACTGCAGGATGAAAACCTCTTGAGGAGTTTTAGAGAAAAGGCATTTTCTTTTTTTAATTTAATCTGAATGTTACAGACATAATTGGCTGAGTGACATTATTGTAACAGGCAGCTGTACTCATGCTTTTATTCTTCGCCCTGGAGCATTTGCCGTCCTCCGCTTTCCTGGCCACAATGACATTTTTTTTATCTGAAGATGAATATGTTCAGCACCTCCCTCCCTCTCTCTCTCTCTCTGTCTCTCTCCTGCCAGGTTGTGGCCTATATCTCTCCGTCTGTCACTCTGTCTTTTTCAGCCAATTACTGGCTGGCTTCAGGTGCTTAACCCCAGGCCTCATCGTCAATTGACTCATTATATCGCTGCTTTAAATCTCCCTCTCATCCTCTCTGTCTTTCTCTCTTTTCCTCTGTCACTTTCTGTCTTTTATCTTTTCTTTCCTCAAACTTTCTTTTGTGGGGTTTGTTTTTCACCCCATGTCACTCCTTCCGCTCTCTCCTTTCATGGCTTTACATGTCCCTTTTTGTCTGTTTTGATTTTTCTCCTTTTTCTCTCTCGCTTCATCTTCTGTCTCTCTTTTTGTTCTTACAAATGACACTGTCTCGTCCTCAGCACCCCTCCTTCTCTACCCGCTCTGCAGCATCCCTCTCTCCCTTCCTTTTTTGCCCCCTTATTCTGCAAATTGCTACAACTCAATTGTCCCGTCCCTGGCTGCGGGCAGCGTTGGTATTAATAAAGCTGGATTTGAAATAGATTTCCTTTCTGCTCCGTTCTGAATTACATTACTGCGTGATTTTGGCTGGAAGCATTTTTCTTCATGCTGCTTGTACATTCACCATGTATCCGGTATTCTGAAGGACTCCTTGCTAAACATGCAAGATGTCGCAAGACTTCGATCATTCTACACCTTTAGTATGATGTGACGCTTTATTGACCCCATTACAGATCAATAATGCATTGGGTTCTCACCTATCCTTCTTCAGAGAAGTTAAAGACAAGGTTTCCTCTAAGGTAAAGGTACTTTACTGGTTGAATGTAAAGCATAAAGTGGGATTTGGTCTCTCTATTTAGTCTCTCCCGGGGACTAACTCCAAATCTCAGCTGGTACCTCGGTCGAGGGTGCTGACTGGAGATAGACCTAACGTACATGTTTTTGATGGTGGGAGAAATTAAAAGCACCCAGATGAAATCCACATGATCATGAGGAGAACATACAAACTCCACACAGAAAGGCCCGCCTTAGCCGGAAATCGAACCTAGGACATTTTTGCCGTTACGTGTGAATGCTAACCACTGATCCACTGTGCCGCCTCTAGATGGTATGAGGGTTGGAAGGACAACATTTATTTTGCCATTTATTAAAGATTGGTTCCTTTTGTGGAAGCATTTATGTGCAGTATCAGTACTTTTCACTTGGTTGTATTTAAAGCTATTCTTTAAACTTTTTCTTCTAGACAATAAAGTGTTTTGCCTACAAGCACAAGGAATTTCAGGAAATCAAAGTGTAACTTGGGAAAATCTAGAGAATAAGGTGTCATAATGATGCACAATTTATTTAAATGACATTTGAATGTCTAAACATGGAATTGCTCTAAAATATATGTCCCCACAAAATAACTTCTCTCTCTCTCAAAAGCTACAAGTTTGTTAGATTTAAGAGCTGATAATCTTGAAAAAAGTGACGATCACAAATCAGTTGTTTTCCCGACAGAAAGGAATTCTGCCTTTAAGTCAAACACTGTGAGCTATGGTTTAACTCTCAATCATTAATTCCATGCAGCGAGACATAATTAAAATCCACTAAAAGTCATTTGCTACTAGTCAATTTAATCCAATTTATCCAAGTCATGAAGCTGCGGGGTGTCGCCTCATCTGCTGCTGCTCTTGTTTGTCTGTGTGTGTGTTAGTGAGTGATGAGTTTGGTTTAGGTGTTTCGTTTGTGTGTGTTTAATAGTGCATCTGTTCTTACATGTGAAGATGATGGCAAACTCGTCTGATCTGGCAAGAACAAAGCAGTGTTGAGGTTTTGGTGTGTGTGTGTGTGTGTGTGTGTGTGTGTGTGTGTGTGTATGTGGGTAAGAGCCAATTTAATTACATTCTTAAAGCTGACAGCTGATGAAATATTACATATGTACATTTTTATTTTTTATTAATGAGCTGAATCTTTGAATGTCCATAAGTGCTTTGGTGAAGAGGGAGTCTGTGTGTGTGTGTGTGTATTTGCTTTTTACAGGCGGACTTATAGCAGTTAACTCAAAGAAAGTGCTTATAGCTCCTTTAATTTGGACAAGGCAATAAAACCCCCCAACAAAGACACCAGCATGCACTCTGACACAAACAACAAACACGCACACACACACCTACACACACACCCAGAGGGGCAAAAGCCTCCATGAGGGTTTTCCTCTGATCCAGCTTGTTTGCCTTGGAGGGTCGTCATCTCAGGAGAGCTTTCCTCTGTGCCTGTGTGTGTGTGTGTGTGTGTGTGTGTGTGTGTGTGTGTGTGTCAGGTAAGTTAGGAACTTATTTCTTAGCGTGAGGATGCAGATTAAAAGTGCAACCTCTGCAACATATCAGTGATCACACGGCTAATGTTGCGGCCATATGAGCCTCAGGGATGTGTGTGTGTGTCTGTGTGTGTGTGTTGTAGTGGTTGGAGCTTTTAGGATTTCTGCTATTAATTGTATTTCCTGCCTTTGGCAAGCGTAGCTTTGGTAATATGTAATTTCCTTACGCACACTACTTGTATACAAACACACTCTCAGCCTGGAACATGAAAGCTGTCCCTGCCCTATTTCTCCCAGAGGGAGGCTCTCCATGTTTTCTCTCTGACACTGACTCTCCTTTTACTTTCAGGGTTTTTTTAATGCAGAAAATAAATAGAATCCAAATCACAGACAGCTAGAAAGCAGTATAAAGCAGCAGATGCATGAGAGGCCATTGTGAGATAGGAAACTTGAGTGTAATGGCACCATTGCAAAGGAGAGGACGAATTGTTGGGTTATGTGTCTGAGGCCAGTGAAGTCATATTGAAACACACCTGCTTTTTTGTGTTCATGTGCAACATGCAGCCTTCAAAAGTACATTTGTGTGTTATGTAAGTGAACAAAGTTAAGCCCTTTCAAATCTAAAGGATCCTTCTCATATTTCCCCTTTATGTACAACCTTGAATGGCCTCCATTTCTTCTCCCTATAAACTCATGTTCTTTGCCTTGGGGTTGTAGACAAAAGGAGGAGCTGTAAGAGGACCAGTGAGGACTAACTGAAGCTGCAACGAGGATGTGAACCCTTCACATTCCTAGATGTGATCCAGGGGGCAAAACTTTCAGCAGTGCTGCCTGGCCTCACCCGCTATTCTTGAATTTACATTAAAATCAACAAGTTGCAACTTCCAAATTGACCAGTGTTTATTCCTACCATAGGATACAATGTTAGACACATTATAGCAATGTGAAAAGTATGAGAGGGTTGGACCTCATTTCCTTTCTTTAATAATGTGTAGCCACAGAATTTCCCTAAATCTTTTACACTGTTTTAGTGCTGTAACTAACAATTAGATCCATCTTTTTCTCGTCCTATACTGATACAGATTTCAATACATCACTCAATAACAATAACAACACAGGGTATCTGCTGATTAAGAATACCGGCCTAATACAAAAGTCAAATCCCTTGAAGGCTTTTTCTTTTTCCTTTGTCACAGCTGCACAACAAACCAAATATTAACCTAAAATAATAATCCTCCTAACCTTAATATGTCCAAGAACAGTGGTAACTGATAAGAATTCATGCAAAATTTGTGAATTACAGTGTACAGGCAAAAATGGTACAAAACTGGGACAGTAAATGAGAGAAAGGTGAGTGATTGGGAGAGCAATAAGAGAGAAAGAGCATAAGAGGCAGATGGGAGAGGGCAAGGATGGATAACGAATAACTAATGAGAGAAAAAGTCAAAGATGTAGACAGGAAAGCCATAATGACAGAAAACAAAAATGAGACCAAAAGTCTCAAAAAAAAGGAAAGGGACATAAACAGTTATTGACATCACAGGAACACATTTTTAATCAAAAAGATGGGAAAAGAACAAGACAAAAGCAAAAGGAGCAGAAGAGCAACATAGAGGAGGTTAGTGAGCGTGGAGAGGCAGCAAGATTGATTTCTACTCCTCCTTTCTCTGCCCTCCTCTCTCCTCCCTGGAACGGCTCCCTAAAGTCTTTGGATTAATGGCTCCATTTCTGCTGCTCATTCATCAGATTCAGGAAGGTATCCCAAAACACAATGCTTCACTAGGCTCTTGCCTGAACTAGATATCTACCTGCCAAAACATCCAATAGGCCCTTAAGTACTTTCAAAGGCAGGCAAAACAACTTTATCTCTACCTTAGGTAACATCAGAAGGGAATTGGCTCTATCCAGCACATACGCTTGTTAGCTCCGAATTGTGCAGGTGATCACAGAGAGTTCAGAGCAGAGTTGTAGAAAAGTCAAGGAAAAGTCAATCCAAGTACTTAAAGACCTAGATTTGGTTATTATACATCAAAATATGGGTATCATCTTATTTTAGACATGATGTGGGTTCAGCTCCATTTTCATCCTCTGTGCTCCAAAAGACATTTTACAGTTTGTACGGCAGTTATCATAAAGTAAGAGGCATTTGTTCAGTACATTCAGGGGAGTCCACAGCATGTCCATTGCTCTCTAG
>JAQLOL010000012.1:2716022-2730028 GCA_029783665.1 Naso thynnoides
CAGAATATCATATTGTAGATTTGTAATTTAGATTTATTGTAGATTTGTAATTTAGATTTAAACTTTTTTTTTTTTTTTTTAATTTTAGGGGGATTGCCGCCAACCAACATACACCAGCTCATTGTTACACCACATCAGTAAAGTTTAAACTTTTGACATTTGAAATCAGACAATCACACTTTGTATTCATACTCTGCTTGTTTCCTTCATCAACCCATGGGAATTCACATCAGGTGAACTCATTGTCATCAAATTTTAAGAAAATGCTGCCTGGTACATACAGAAGGCAGAAACGTTTATTTTTTTTTTTCAATCAGCTGTTAAAAGACAATTGATATCTTAAGAACTGCTTGTCAGAGCGGCTTCCATTTCCATTCTCAGTGCGGCGTGAAGACATTTATGATTGTTTTCTCCAATTAAATCTAAATACAGTCTATTAATCAGAGGCCATCAGCCCATCAGCCATAGTAACATGGAATAAACTCCCTTTTTTTTTTTTTTTTTTTTTTTTTCCTGGAGACAGGATGAGAGTTTCATGAAAGCATATATCCGGTTATATCACCTCCCCCCGGCAGCTTTCCTGACTGCCAAATGTCAGTCTGTTGCAGACTTATCCAGGAATGGTAGATTACTTTATAGGCTTTAGTATTTTAAGTAGAAATACAGACCATTTAAACCTTAAAGCACCCCAGGGAGCCCAAAGTCTGCACCCAAACTCCCATACACATAACCTACATCTGTTAATGCAGTGCACACACATTAACAAGGACGATATCTCAGACTTCTCAACCTTGAGCCTGAAGCTTTTTGACTCCTGCTAGCACACACACACACACGCACACACACAAATGTATATGCACATACACACACACTCTTGTCTCCTGTCTCAGATGGCCCATAAGATGGCTTATCCGCGATACTGTTGTCTAATCTTGTCTTATTGGGCTGATCCTACATTATCAGTAAGGAGCTTGTTTGATCAATCTTGTAATGCACTCAGAAACCCTCATGCCACACATGGGATCAATGCTAGGGTGAAGTATCCTTTTAAAGCTTTTTAGATTAATTAATTATTTTGGGAGGAATCAATATGTTGGCTTTCTAAAAAGCAAATCATAACTACTTATGAGCGAGAAGGGTTAATAAGAACTTTAAAGTATTATTGAATTAAGCATGGGCATTATAAAGAGACCAAAACAGTGGAAATTATGCAAAATGTTCCGGGTGGTAGATTTAGCCTCAATTTAAATTAAGACAATAATTAAATGTCAGTGTCCCATCAATCATCTGAAAAGCAAAACATTTGTGAGGGTTTAGATGTGACACACAATGTTCATGAGACAAAGTTCAATTTAAAATAATGAGACTCTTTGTAGTAATGTTATTTTACCAATGGGGAATGAACTCAGGTAACACATTACCCACAACTACAGCAACTAAAACAACAGAAAAATTAGGTTATTTATCTCCCAAGTTTAATTTAAAGTTTACTGAGTTTAAAAACATTACAAACTGCATTTGGAAACTTCAATGGTGAAATCCTGCCTGAACATCTTTTCTCAACAACAACAGATTTCTCTCAACTGTCACCAATTCTTCAGCTAAGTTATTCTTCAAACATTTATCAGATGTAATGAATAAGTTTTTACTTCTATGACAAAACTCATTTTTCACGTGTCTGTTCGTTCCACTCTCTGTTGTTCTCACACACAGGAAGTATAGTTTTAATTTTCAGCGCTGAATTTCAGCTAATCTGGCTTCTCGAATTATAATTAGTCAGACAGAAAGATTGGTTTGAACAAGCTTGTTAGTGTGCAGTCACTCGCAGTACACAAACCCAACATATGGCTGCAACAAAGCTGTGTGTGTGCAGGCGGTTGTTTTTGCCATGTGTGGGCAGGTTGGAGCCTGAAGTGCATGCAATTTTGATTCTAAACCTGTTTGTGTGTGTGTGTGTGTGTGTGTGTGTGTGTGTGTGTATGTGTGTGCCCCGCGTGTTATGAGTGACATATGGGTATAAAGATCAATACAGATCAATACAGGGACTTACATGTTAATCCCTTGTTGGTGAATCTGGTCTTTCCTGTAACAATGTGATGTGTCCTGGTGGTCAGACAGATTTACCATTGGTTAATAGATCACAGGTTGGATCCTGTGAACCTTTTTACAACTGTGACACCTAACAAGTTACCTTCAGCAAGGCACTGAACTAAATTACTGACAGTAAATACAATGGCAGATCTGCAGAGATTCAACACTGCTCGAGTAAAATGTGGTGTAGGACAATTGAATTTGTTTTTATTTTGTTTACTGTTGTCGCTAAAGATCTCAAAACAGATTGTTGGATTACCAAGACATTAACAGACTGCCTGATTAAAAAAAAAATGTTGATTTCAAAAAAGCATGTCTTAAAATCCAGAGTAATTTTACTGTTCAAATAATCATGTGAATCGAAAAAGTGTTGTTTAGATTTCTTTACACAGGAGTATATGATAATTTCTCCAAGTGTGCCGTGTCCAAGTTGCTCCAAATGTCTCAGTCACAAATTGTTTGAGGAATTGGAAGTTGTGCTTGTTTTATGCCATTTATGAAACGTGGTGATATTAAAAAGTTAATTGAGATAAACTTGAATCTCGTACAGCTGCAGACATGCTGGATTAATGGTGACTGATGGCTTTTACAGAAGGGCTGCTGTGCACTTAAAACAGTGTAAAAGCCAACTGATGCTTTAAAAAAATTAAACTAGTTTATTAGTCAGGGACAATACATGTAAGCATAGTTGCATCTAATTAAAGTGCAACCAATGCAGTGTATGTAGGACTTGTAGCCATGGCTGATTTGCAGTCCTTATCCCTGGTTAGGCTTTCTGATGGTAACATTTCAGATTTGGATGGTGCAACACTGGCAACAAAAGCTTCTTTTTGGTTGAATGTAATATTCAAAAACTAACTCTGGGTAAACTGGGCGATCTTTGATAGAGTAGAGAGAATGTCATGTTTCAGAAAGTTCAGAAACTTAAAAATCTTTGGGGTATCAAAATCATATTTGTCAACACAGCCAAGGATGACCTCAAGGGGGTCGAACCCCCAAAAAATCATAGCATAATAGCTGATAAAGTTCTACATGCGTGCTAAAGTTCCTTTGTCTTGTCAAACTTGCCATCTGAATATGATTTTGAAGCAGGTTCTATTTTGTTACTAATGAGGTAGCTGGCTTTTCACGGCTGTCTTGCTCACCTCTTGACTACAACTAATAATAGATTGCCAGTTATTCTCGTATTGTCACTGCTCTCAGTTATACTTGGAAGGTATTGTAATTCTCAGCATAATGAGTCTAATAGTGGTAGGTTGTGCTCTTTCGGCACAGAAATAGGCTGTGAACACACCAGGCTCACTGATTTCCTGTTAACCTCTGTGAAAAGATAAGAAGTGGTCCATTTTTCTTGGAAAACCCGACACTCTGTAGCCACTTTTCCACTGACGGCTCCTGTGCGCAACATTCGGCTAGCTTAATGTGTTGTTTTGATATGAAGCCTGCAAGTCAGTGTGCAGAATGAGGGGTTTCCAACACTTTAAATGGGTAGGCGTCTCCTAATGGACAGACAGGAGAAGTGCACTACTTTGTAAGATGGGATTTTTTTTTTCTCTCGATATTTTCACTTTTCAAATGCGTCCAAAGGGCCTGAAGGGACCCCCTGGTATGGCTGTTTCCAGCAAACGGACCATATGTTCACCACCCCTGCTTTAAATAATCATATTTTGTGTGTCACTAAAGATTGTCCCTACTTTAGCCGGAACTGTGGCCCATCATCCTCTCCATGTGTCAGCCTAATTCATCTCCTGCTTGGATTAAGAACTAACTTTTGCTTCTTTCTGTCTTTCCTTCAGATCCAGTCCACGGTCCCCAAAATGTCAATGTGGTGGATGTCAGAGCCCGTCAGCTGACAATACAATGGGAAACATTTGGTTATGCTGTGACCCGCTGCCACAGCTACAATCTGACGGTACGGCTACAGCTGCTTTTCCACAGATGTTTCTGCTTCACCTTTTACATTCAGGCTTACACTAACCAGAGCTCAGAGCTTGGCATGGTTAAGTGCATTACATAAGGGCAGCTCTGCATTAGTAACCTGTTTTCAACCAAATTACAGTTAAATAAATATTGTGTCTCTCTCTTTGTTTTCCAGGTGCAGTACCAGTATGTGTTTAACCAGCAGGAGTTTGCAGCAGAAGAGTTGATCCAGACATCGTCGCATTACACCCTGAGGGGGCTGAGGCCCTTTGTCACGGTCAGATTGCGCCTGGTCCTTGCCAACCCTGAGGGCAGCAAGGAGAGCGAGGAGATAGTCAAGCAGACAGAGGAGGATGGTGAGTAAAAAACAACATTTGTTATGTGTTCAAGCTGCATAACAACTATCTGTATAAAATCCAACCCAATTCATGAAAGCTTTAAATATGTTTTACCCAAACACGTGTCATGCTATACCAAAAAAATTCTTTTGAATTATCAATTACATTGTTGGCGGTGCAAACAAACACGACAGATGCTACCTTTTGGACAGGGAATGACCCTGAATAAACTTCAAGCATCTAAAAGATGAAAACCTGTGGGCATGTCATTAAGATTTTATCAAAAGCAACTGAGGTGCTGGTTGTGTTTTCAAAGGTAAACTTTTCAATTAGTTAGCTTACTAGTTCCAGACCAAAATTTGTATCTTTGAGTTACAGAGACCAAGGTGGTTGCTTGACACACAGTCCTTCCATATCCCGCTTAAATTTTTATTTGTTGTGTGTGATGAAATGGGCCAGAAATGCGAGGACAGGTTTTACAGTTATGTTTTTGGTGCCCATGGCCTCTGCATGACTGGATCTTTTCTTTAACAAGCCTTCAAACAGTTCTCTTTAGCCTGTTCATGAATTGGGAAATTTAAAAAAAAAGAAAACATATTTGAAGCTCCTTTTTTTTATTTTTCACATCTGTAAGGTTGACAAGGCAATATCAAAGCCAATGTCCTCTGTGTTTGCACCTCACCATTCAATGGTCATGGCCTAAACGTGTGCGTGATTAAATTCCAGCAACTCATTGTCTGTAACCCCCCTTTTCCACTTGTCAAAAAACCTGTGTTGACCCGCTGAGATGATGTGTTTAATGAGAATGGGTACACTTATTATTTACACCAGGGTCAACTGACTCTGCAGTATATGCCGGTTTTTCTCACCTCACTCTGGCTCAGTTCATCTCTGCTGGTAATGTAAATGTAAGACCCAGACAATTACAAGAATTTCTGACATATTTTTCAGTGCCTTTCTTTTCCTTCTTCATTTGGTCCATCATATCATCCAGGCACGGTTCAGGATTTCAATTTCTGATGCACTTAACAATTACAGAAGTAACCACTAACGTATAGAGCTGAAAAAGATTCCTGCCTGACTTGTGTCTCTATAAGCATAGCGTTTCTGTCAAGACATGCTTAAATTGACAGCGCAGTGTGCAACTCTCTCTCTCTCTCTTGTTAATAGTCAGTCTAGCTCACCCAGCAAACCGCTGTCTTTTCCTTCAATCTGTTTAAACAAATAAACAAGTAAACCAGCCAGATCATCCAGCATACAGAGATCGCTCTGTGGCTGCGGGCAGAAGAATGCAGCACACACAAGTAATTTTGTGACACAACAGCGTGTATCACTCATGACTCATATTTTACTACATTTACAATATCGTTCCTGCTCTGACGCAAAGATGATTTGGGAATCTCTACTTTCATTTCAGCAAATGTACTGTGGAGCATTTCCACCCGGGTCCAACTTTTGCGAAGCCTGACACCCAGATTAATTTCTCATTCATCTGCATTTGTCATTAATCATAACTAATGTTAAAGCTGACAGGCATTTGTGTCACACATCGCATCAGTGTTTCCACACAATACAGTGCACACTCTTTCATCCAAATACGACGCTTCACATAAAATTCACAGACGGCCTAGCCTTGCCTGCGGGAAGTGGGAATGGGGTCAACAGGTGATTTTTAGCAATTGACTCACGTTTAAAAAAACTTGTGTAGACCCACTAATTTTGGAGAAAAAGTAGTTTTAATGTCTCACCATGGAAACCTTCAGCCTCACAGTAAATTTATTCAACAGTGTAGAATTAACGGAATGTGAACTACAAGGGAACAATACAGCCTAAATGGTGGTACGGTCGACTCTCACTTTATGATTGACAGTTTGTTGTGCAAGAACATTACACCTGTAAATGTTTGCACCACTTATGGGGACAAATTAAAACAACAGTGAAAATGGAAAGAACGGTGTCCATCAGCTACCCAACATGTCAGATGATTTGTTACTCAGAAACATCTGGAAAGTCTTCCTTTGAGACTGTTTGGAAAAGGGGTAGAAACATTGAACAAATTCTGTCAAACTGACATGACAGAGGCAGCTTTTTTTGTTTGTCTGTTTTTTGGAGTCATTGGAGATGACATTTGAGCTAAAAAACATCAAAGTTAATCTTTGTGTTTGTCAGAAACAGAACTTTCATTTAAAAAAAAAGTTTCCTGTCTGCTGAACAAAATGTAGACATATTAAACGACAGAGATACAATAGATACGTGATCAGAGGATTCAGTCCTTCATTTATCATCTCAAATTGTGCCAATCAACCAGGGTTAATTTAGTTTGCCAACATTTTTGGCTGATTTTGGCCTGTCACAAGTATATCAGTATCTGTGTATATGTTCCTCACCTGTGCAGATAATAAAACTGTTTCTAAGGCCAGAAAAAATGCTTGGTTTAGTGATTTAGAATGGTGTAATTTCGTCGTTTGTCCAGCTGATGACGGTCTGTTATATGATAATCAATTAGTGAAATGTTTACTTTTCCGTGCACTAATATTTGGGACAAAGTTTGTTAAAATGTAACATATCCTGCCCCCATGACATATCTTTGTCATAAGTATTTGATAACCAATAAACATAATATCAGATGATATATTTGATATCAGAATTTTCTTGCTCCCTTATATCAGTATATCCGTAATAGCTGTTGGGCCCTACAATCAACAGCCATGTCTTATCCCCGGGCTCTAAAGCAGGAGAAGCTACAGGATGTACTGACATACTTTATTAAGGCTTCAAATATAAATGCGCCAAAGGAGTATAGGGAAATTAATTCAAAACAGCAACATTTTTAAACTTCTCTTTCTTTTCCAGAGGGCTCCATGTACTACTAATTCAGAACAGAGCATTTGCCCCAGCCACCACTCCTAATAATTCATTGATGCTTCACATTTCTCTCAACAACATGCCTGCGATAAACTGGAATAGCTCAAATCCATTAGAGCGCTGCCTGATAAGCAGGATAAAAACATTGTTCTAATGATCCCAAATCTCACATCTCTCTCCCTCCCTCCTCAGGGCTCGCTGCTCTTCTCCTGATCTCATAACTAATATCCGCTGAATTTAGCTTCTGGGGAACATCACATCCCAGCCTGAAATTCCAACCTTTACTAGCTGAACACACACACACACACACACACACACACACACACACACACACACATACTGCAAGTTTATCTCAATCCTTTGGAAAGAGTTAACATGGCTAGGGAGTAGCAATGGCTTTAGGGGGAAGTGGAAAAAAAAACTAAATTGTTTTGTTCTTAATTGTTTTTTATTTAACCATTGTTAATCTCCTGGTTGTAATTCAGTAATTAGGGAACAGAACAGCAATTGTTCACACGGAGGCTAATTGCTGTTTGTACGGTAATGGTTTTATGGAGCTGCGGCTCTGGCAAGTGTAGCAGCTTTACACACACACACACACACACACACACACACACACACACACACATATGGTTCTCCCAATGCTGCTGATGACATAGAAATATACTTTAACCTATGTTAAGGTTAAGGAACAAAACGAGGAATTTGTAATTAAGACAGAAAATTACTTTCCTCACACGCACACACTGGACTCAGACAGTAATGGCAGCTTTCTCTGGTTTTAATCACGTTCTTCTTAATTGTTTTACCTATTGAAGGCTGCACTCTTAAGATTTACTGCACGCTGTTTTAACAAGCACACAAACAAACACCTTGAGTCCACTCAATCACATTAAGTCATGAATGCATGGCTGTTCCGTTGCGAGGCATCCAGCTTTGTCGGTTATTGCAGAAAATTGTTCCTCTGTCTTGCTCAGAAGTTGCGGGAAGAAGAAATCACGTCTGTTTACCCCTGAAACTGGTTGCTTTTGTTGCTCTACATGGTGCTGCAGTGCTAATTGCCTCCCACAGTGTAGAACAAGTTCAAATGGTCAAAAAAATATAAAAGTGAGAAAGTTAAAATGGCTAAATGAGAATTAAGTGACGAAAGTTTTATTCTCGGAGATGAAAAGCCTCTGAGTGAGCTTTACTGACACATTTGCTGAGTGCTTGAACCTGTTTAGTGACACACGCAAGCACGAATGGAAGAGTAAACGCAGTTTCAAATATCTACCGAAATACTGAAGAGATAAGGTGATTTGTGCATCTTCATGTTTGTTTTCCTTTCCATTTCCCTCCAGTTGTCCGTCTGTTCATAATGATAAAAGAGAGACTTGCACACAGAGAGACTTGCCTCACAGACAAATGTCACACTCGTTGCACACACCAGCCTATGAATGTAAGCATGAAACACCTATTTGTCAGGTAGCTGTCAGGTCGTTTCACTGCAGCTGCTTCACCGTCAGGCCTCTTATTTATCAAAAATGTGCAAGAGGAAGTCGGCATTACTGTCTCACCTCTTTAGCATGCACACTGTCTGCAATCCTTCTCTTCTAAGAATAATACTTGACAACTATTTTGCATAAGGCAACATAATGCCACCAACACTATCGGGTTTTTTTTTGTTTGTTTCTTTCTTTCTTTTCTTGAGTCTTGAGTGTATCAACAAACCATCACTGAAATACTCCTGAGCAGAACTGTGTAACCTTAAGAGAAGAGGAAGGTGAATTGTGGAAAGTAAATGAGTAAACCTCAATAAAACACACACTCATTATTAATATGTATCATTAGTTACAGCAGCTTTTCGTTTTTGTTGATTCTGGCAACCCCGGTGGACGTAAGTGGCATGAGCACTGCCACCCCTCGTCTGTCTTTCATGTGGATGTGCAAATACATCCACAAATTATAAATAGGGAATGATAAATTAGTTTAAAAAAGGGCAACAAAACGATCGTCAATTTTCATCCTGCTTTGACCGAGAGCCGTCACATCTGATGAGCTTGTACATGATGAAAGATGTAAATTGAAAAACACAGAGATCTGTTTCATGTGAGATATCATAGGACAGGAAGGTTAAAGTGTCCATAACTAGCAATAAATGTAACATGTTATATATGTTGTTGTTGACATATCGAGTGATTCATCGGAGCTCCTGCTGTTTGTGTTTATCCTGTCAGTAGTTAATCACTTTTAAAAGCCAAACAGCAGATATCAAATATTAAAACACTGATCTTAAATCCATGTTTGTGATATTTTTATATCTGTATAAATACCCTGAGTCCTGTTAAAGAGGAAAATGAAAGAATGATCTCCTCACTCGAAGGACAATCTCAGTCATGAGATTTATTAATCCCTTTATCATCCGAGCATGAGCTCTTTTTTGAGATCACAGAGGGAGAAAAACATCAACCAGACACATTGACTTCTGTTATTTTGTTTTGTTTGTCACTTTTCAAAAAGCCAGTTCATCAAAGTGCATTTTGTTGTAGAGTTTTCCTTCTCATTTCTGTACTTTTAAAGAATTATAAACACTTATCCGTTTTTTTAGGGATCATAGGATGCTCTCCGCCTCTGAGGGCAAACATCAGTTAAAATAAATAAATAAATAAATAATAATAAAATAAAAATAAGAACTCAAATACCAAGACTTGTTAATGTTTTGTGTTTTTTATTTAAATAAAAAACAAAACAAAACCTTTATCAGCTCGATCATTTGATGTGTCACAGTATGAAGAACAATATTAAGAATGTAGAGGTCCCATAGAGTTCAAAACCCGGTTTCATGTCTTTCAGTCAACTTTGAATATGTTGCCGTACTTATTTAGCACCACGCACCACCAATGCTATGGAAATTTCCCTTTTCATCCTAACATTTCAAATACTGTACACATATGATTTTTTACAGCAGATGCTTTAAAGCACCATCATATTTGTTTTTACCTGCTGCCAAGTTTACATGTTTATGGAGATGACACTGTGTAATATTTGAATGTTGGAAGTAGGTTTTTTTACTTGTGAAGAGCAAGTTGTTTCTGTCATGTGTAACACTCGTTATTTGAAAAAAGACCAAACTTTTTTTTGTTCTTTTTTAAAAAAATAAAAATCACCTGTTCATGCTTCTGAGAACAAACACTTCAGCTTCCCTTTGAAAAACAAGGAAAATGCAGTCTGGTCCTAAATCACAGCGCTCATTCAGAGCTGTCCTGTAATCCTTACGTCACAATGTGCAATTTAATCTGAAGCCAGTCCGGCAGAACTGCTGGTAATTCCTCCCTGTGTCCTTTTTAATCAACCAGTGGGGTTAAACCTCAACAAGAATTCATAAACAAGTTAAATATATTGATATAGCATGGATTATTCCTCGTTTTTGTAATGTGAGTTTGAGTCTGAACAACAACACTGCTTTGTCGCTCTTCAGACGTACAGCCCTTTAGCCTCTATGTGGCAGCACGACGCCTTCTTGCCTTAAAGTCTTTTTGACACAATTAAAGCTGTAATGTGGTCACAGTTTTGTTAGGTTTTAAAAAAGGATAACTGGCTTCTGGTTTCAGTGTGGGTGTGCCAAAGGTACTGTATGTGACCCACCACTCTACGATGAATTCCACTCAAGCAACTTTTTGCTCTTTCAATAGAGGCTACATCACTTGGAACAGTTGCTGCTGGCTTCTGATTTTGACATAGATGGATCATGACAGTTATATATGTATTGAAGTTGTTGAAAATCTGGTGAATCACATACATGACTCTTAAGGTAGTCTGTGTGTTTGTATAAGTCACAAAGAGGGGCGACAAAGCTTCTGTGTTTGGTAAACCCATGTGTTTCACCCCCAAATTAGAAATTCTTCTTTTCAAAAGAGAAAGAATGTCATTCTAAAAAAGGGACTCATTGCACAATACAAAAGTTGGCTAAATGATGTTTTTCTGTGTGTGTGTTTTAGGACAATATTAAAGTATTTTTGTTTCTGGTAGGATAGGAATTTGTTTATGTTGCCTTACATTACATTATAATGTTAGTTGATTCACAATAAGCAACGTTATTTGCAAAACGTGAACCTTGCAGGGTTAGCAGACAAAAACAAATATGATCAAAGTCAGTTATTCAAAAATGCTCTTTTAAGTCTCCGCTCATGCAGATGATGTTTTCCATTTGGTTCACTGTTCTTCGTCTAGTTTTGTCCCTCCTCATAAAAAGTGTCAAAAAAGTCACATTTAAAAGTTAACATTTCGAGATGTGCATGTCAGTCTAGTTCAGACACGGTTATGTTTTTCTTTTTTTTGTATATAGACAATTTACTTTCTTCTGAATACGTCTTGTTTGACAACTCACTATTGCTGACAGAAATGAAAGAAATTGTATTTTGCTGAGGATGTAACAAAAAACGTGTTCAAGTTATATGCATGAAATGTCGACTTTGTTTTTGAGTAGCAAACAATGACTGGCACAAGCTTGGGTGCATAAATAAAGGAGCACTGCATCTCTTTATTTCACACTTTGGTTCTGAACAAACACAGAAACACTTCCTGTCATGCCGAGTGCAAACACGTGCCACCAAGCTGCTGCAAAATATTCACTTCTGTCTTACTTACATGTGGTGCATATAATAATATCCAGCATTGCTAGTATGCATCACTTTTTAATTTGTTTCTGCTCACAAGTAGCTGCGGCCAGCTCCACTGATAAAGAATAAAAGTCAATGCTTTCATATACATAACCGTTTCTGTTGCGTGTGATTATAAGTTATATTATTACAGTTGCTTGGGCTGACAGAGAGAATCAATAAAAAGACAGCCAGACAGGAAGATGCATTTCATGCCGGTAAAGACAAGTTGAATTTTACACTGGATTGCCAGAGAGAGAGAGAGAGAGAGAGAGAGAGAGAGAGAGAGAGAGAGAAGGGTCAAAAGTTAGAAGGAAAAGAGACAGAGCAAGAGTGTGTGTTTGTTTCTGTGTGAGTGTGTGCCTGTGCACACGTATGTGTGTGCAGGCTTAATAAAGCAGGCCATTCATTGTGCAGCACGCTGGAAGTTAATCAAGTTATGATTAATGTGTTACAGCTGCCGTTATCTTTTCAATGAAGCCTGTTTTCTTCTACTCAGCCCCGAAGGTGTGCAGGAAAACACAAACACACGCAGATAGGGATGGAGACACACACACACACACACACATGCAGAAGTCACAGGGACGTCATGTGAGTCATGTTGCACCATCACACACAGGCAGCATGTCAGGGCGCACATTGTGAGTCTTAGAAAGCTCACACACGCATTTACACGCACAGCCCCACATGAAGGCACCACCCACATGTCCAGGTAGACAGTGAGCATCAAAAAGATGAGAGTATACCCACACACACACACACGCAAACACAGGCACACATGAGTGATAAGGTGCTGAAGAAAAATGGCAGCATCTAATTGCATTTCTTTGTTAGGGTAATTTGATATGCTCCACAGACTGGGGCCTTAATCAACACCTTAGAATTACTAATCAGAATCTTCTTTCAGACGTCTCTGACAGTCTGCTGGTGTGTGTGTGTGTGTGTGTGTGTGTGCGCGCATGTCATTGTGCCTGTGGTTTGTGTTTGTGTTAAGATTTTGACCCTTGACTTTATGGTCATAAGATGTCTTCTATAATGTCTCCATTTCAAGTGTGTAACTCAGTGTCTCACACATTTACATGCAGTTGAAAGCACTAATTATAGGCCTGTGACTCACCAAAAATATCTCACCTAACAAGTAACATGTGACCAAAACCTGCCGTTGCTAAGCTTCTTGTGAGTCGGAGTGTCACTGACTTTTTTAGAGAAAATCTACAAAGTACTTATATCAGCAACAGCTTATATAAAGTGCTCTGTTTGCGTTTTATTCTGTAATTGCAAAACAAATGAATAAAACAATGAGGCAGTTCTGAGTCTGCATCTGGATCCAGACTGGTATCATACACATACTTAAAGAAAAAAAATCTGATATTTATAGAATGCCCAAATTCTGGAAACACTGGAGCTATGTGCAGAAAAGACTTGTGTAAAATGTTAAGTGGGTCTTTGTAAATGACTGTGTTGGCTGCTCAGTGATGCTCATGTAGATTTTTGTCACTTGAAGGCCTCAGACAAAATGCAGTCACATTTTGCTAAACGGCTGCAAGCTGATACATGAACATGTCATATTATTTAAAATGCACAGTGTGCTCAGTGGGTCGACACATTTGCTGAAGATTTTGGAGGAATGGTTAAAAAAAGAGTTTAAAAAACATTGTATTTATTTATTTATTTTAACCTTTATTTTACCAGGAAAATCTCTTTTTTTAGGGAGACCCGGCCAAGGCAGCACACCGCTTATAGTTTAAACAGAATTAAACCATACAGAGTATACAAGCATTAAAAACACAAGAAGAGATTAGATACAGATCAATTAAAAAGGTGACATAAACTTTTAAAAGGGCTTTATAATTTTCTAAGGGGACTAAATTATTGAGATATAGGGCCCTAGTTTCATAGACCGGGCGCAGTCTAGGCACAGTGCAGGTGTGCCGCGCCAACGGGGTGTGTCCAGGTGCATTTTGCAAGTTTTGTGCACAGCGCAGTCCGGCGGGGCCCGGTGCAGGCACTCCACCTGTCCCTCCTACCGGTGCAAGTGGGAAGGACGGAGGAGAGAAGGCATGAGTGAGAAAGGAGGAGAGAAAGGCATGACGTGGGATTAACGCAGCCGATTCAGATCTTCACCAATCAAAGGAGCTCCTCGCCTCACCTTTAA
>JAQLOL010000012.1:2735936-2750991 GCA_029783665.1 Naso thynnoides
AAGAGAACTACGAAAAGAAGAACAACTGCGTTACAAGCCCTGAGCTGGAAGGGTACTACATATCAATTGACAGATTAAATTGAAAAGATCCACTGTTAAATATTAAATTTGAAACTCTTCCTAAGTTTTTTTTTTCTGTCAAACTATATGTATTTTTTTCTAGAATTGGGGGACTACAAAGTGCAGTTCCTAAAGAACTTCTATTTAATGTCCCTTTATATTTGTTAAAATTCAACTATGAAGTTGACACTTTATTCCAAAAGTGATTGTTTCATTTCAAGTGCAGTGTGCTCGATTAAAGAGCCAGTACAACAGGAAAAAAAAAGTGTCACCGTGCAAAGACTTATAAACTGTGCAGAGCCTCCCTAAACTGGATATCATCGGGACATCAGGTGAAAGTTTTCCCCTGACAGGAGACAGTTGGTCCATTGACATTGAAATAGTAATTGACTTTGTAGGCTAATAGACTTTTTGTTTGAAGTATTCCATCCAAATGAGTTTGATCTGAATGGAGGATTCCCAGCAGTGAGTCACAAAATGTGCCCATAGCCCAAGAAAATGGCAGAGGCTGCCGTCGTTTTGTCTCAACAGTTGTTCCATTATTCATCGTCTAGGTTTATCTCTACAAGGCATCTTTACAGTCTGTCTGCAGTTCAGATGAGAGTGAGACTGACTTCACAAAGTGCACATAACCTGCACAAGATTACAGCAACACCTCAAGGTCAAACATTATAGTTCAACCTACTTCAGCGTGTGTTAGAAGCTTCAACAAGCAACAATTACGAGTCCAGCAGGAGCTGTGCTGAACTTCTCTTACTGCATTCAGTGGGACAATACATTTAGAATGTAACAATCTACAACCTTGGCGTGTATTTAACAGTAATGAACACAGTAAGAGCCCAAATAAGAGTATGTCACAATTATAGAGAAATGTACTGTTAAATATCACATTTAAATGTGTTCCTGAGCTACATCTCTTTGTCAAGTGAATCAAAAGATTGTTAGAAATTAAACTTTTGCACAGTGGTCCATTTTCAGCCTCTCAGTTTGATTCTCACTGTATGCGATTCCATTAATAAAATCTTAATATATCAGACTTCTGTTTTTCACAATATAAGAAAAATAATGGACACCATGTCATACTGAATTGTTGTGAATTTATATATGTATATATTTTTAAACAAGCAACAGGTCTCACTCTCCCCCACAGGGGAAAAAGTCACAATTAGATTTCAGGTAGGTTAATTTAATATGTCTGTTGAATTGCTTCACAGATATTTGAAACTTTTGCTGCACCAGGGTTAGATAATAAAATTAAATGAGGAGGAAAGAACTGAAACTTAATATGCATAATCTTCCTCCTGCCTCTTCTACTTTACTTCACGGTGTCATACTTTGCTTACATTCGTGTTCACTTTCTTGTGCACTATTTTGATCTAAGATGCTTTAGGAAGGCTGGTAAAGTAATCAAATCATCTTCACTTTAATTCTGGGACTCTAATAACTTAGTTAACAACTTTCAGTGGTCTCAATACTGTTTGAAGTGAAACTAGACCATTGTATTGGCTTAACTTTGTCATAATGATGTATAGCCTGATTAAACAGTGTAGTAGCAAAGAAAAATGACACCATTAGCTATTAAACTGTTTTCCAATAAGCTCTGTTTTTACCATATTTTCTTTGCTACCGAGGTGAGGATTTCGTGGAAAAACTGAAAAATCGCTGACGCTCTCCGTACTCCCTGTCCTAATTTGCCTGTCTACGCTGCTGTTCTTACTAATTTGCCTGTCTACGCTGCTGTTCTTACTAATTTGCCTGTCTACGCTGCTGTTCTTAGTGACAGGTGACATTGGTACGAGCTGATTAGCTCACTGTGCTCTGACTTGCCTCCGCCAACAACAGAGTGTCTGCAAGCCACACCATTAGTCGGCTTGAACTTGAGCTAAGACGGACCAGTTTACTCCACTGCAACTTTCCCTGCAACCGTTTCATTTTGGTTCAAACTGGACTTAAAAGAGGGAGCGACATGACGCAAAAGGCTGCAGATTTGCTTCCCAACAAGTCTCATGCTGCATCCAATGTTAGCTAGCCAGCTTGTTTGCTGAAGTTATCCATTGCAACTTTTACATCTTCTACTAACTTACATTCGATGGACAATAAAGTGCATTATCACACATGAAACTGTTAAATACGAAGTAGAGGTATTGCCAACATTTGTGTTGCATTCAAAGGTAAAGGCGTACAGTCAAAAGGAACTTCAATGTTTTGTGCTGTTTCTGTCTCTGCAGTGCCTGGCTCAGTGCCGATGGAGTCCCTGCAGAATACACCCTATGAGGAGAAGATCTTCATGCAGTGGAAAGCTCCCAACGAGACCAATGGAGTCATCACACTCTATGAGGTCAGGCAACAACTTTCATTCACAGTGCATGAGCGCATGAGATGCCTTTGCCAAATGCCAGTCAAATATCAATAAGTAAAGTCATGATAATTCTGTACAGTAGCAGCTTGACAACCTTTAAGGCAACATGCCTAAGCAATTCAAAGAAACCCAGGCAGTGATTAGAGTGTTTTTTTTTTGTTTGTTTGTTTTTTAAGAAGATGCATCAAATTAAACAAGACTCAAAAATAGGATCTTTATTAAAAACAATCTAAAACATCCAGTACAGGAACAGCGGCATCACTATCAGTTCATGTTGATATCAAATATGAGTTATTTCCAGGAATAGATATGGACACTCATATAATATTTGTTAAAGCAGCAGTTCTAAAGTGAGTGTACAATGTTGTGGAAGGAGGGAGAGGGGGCACAGCTGGGAAACAAAGAGAAAGTGGAAGTGAGGCTTCTCCCTTGTCGGCCTTTGAGACAATGTTTGGGAGTGAGTGAGATGGAGAGACAGATTGAGAGATGTGGGTGTGCACTTTTGTTTGTGTGTGTGTGTGTGTGTGGTCATAGGCGGTTTATTCGGGTTGAAGTTGAGTTGAGCCCTCTATCTAATGAATTATTGAACCGTTCTTGTCTACTGTCTGCCTCTTATATCACTGCATCAAGGAGCTACCTAACACCAAGACCTAGCAGAGCTATAAGGGTGTGTGTGTGTGTGTGTGTGTGTGTGTGTGTGTGTTGGTGAAAGGGAATAAAAAAAAGGCATGAACAAGTTTGTACATGCCTGTTATGAACAAGTTTGTATATTTTTGAGTGAGTGTGTGACAGAGAAAGTGAGTTAGAAGGTGATGAAAAGTGTGTGAGGACTAAGTGATAAAGTCAGCGACATAGTGTGTTCTTAAAGGGAAAATCCACCAGTTTTCATGAGGATGTCCAATCAATGTTGAAGGTAATTGTAGTCAAATGAGGCAATTTATTCCTCAGTTTGTGTCTGAGTTTTCTGAGTTGTCCAGCTTACACAGCCATTCTTGCAGTGCCTACATGTATCAGGATGCATTGCTTTACAAAAAAACAGTACTTGCCGGGTCTTCAAAGTTGTTATTTGTCGCATCTGAAGGTTACTTTTGTTTGATATTGCGCAGCTTTTAATAACAAGCAGTTTTTGGTCTGCTAGAGCCTGAAATTCCTCTTAAAACAAACATGGCGCTTGCTTGCCTGGAGTATGAGGGGAAAGGCGGGGGGTAAACAGTTTGTAGTTCTTCCTGGAACCAGTGACGTTACTGGTTCCAGGAAAAACAAGAGAATTTGAAGCTGCATCCCAGAGACACAGAAAACACTGAATATATGTATATATATATATATATATATATATATTGTTGGGTTTCTCATTATATCCCTAAGTTGGATAGATGGAGATAAGGTTGAAAATTCGCAGAGTTGCCCTTTAAATTTGTGCATGTGTGCGTGTGTGTGTCTGTGTGAATGAGAAAGACAATGTATGAAATAGGGAGTAAGACAGCGTGTTCCATATCTATAAAAAAAAAGCTAAAAGATGCCTGAGGTTAAATTTCAGCATTAAAAGAATTTAACTACATTTAGGGAAAGGTTGTGATTTCTGTTAATTATTAATAAAAAAAATCTTATGTCTTAAGCGACATGATATACCATGATCTTTCCCTAACCAAGTGCTGCTAGTGCCTAAAACATAGGCCCGAGCAACATTATTGTGACTTTCCAGGTACACAAATAAACAACAAAAACATGTCTTCACTCTCAAAACATATTTGCTCTTTCAAATTAGCTGTGTGCTAAATTTCTAGGAGACAGGACTTCTCATCCTGAAATACAGGCACATCTTCATTTGGCAGCATCTTCATCCAATATAAGTGCTTCTATTTTCTCTCAAGCCCCTTTTACTGCCTCGCATCAATCTCAGCCCTCTCCTCTCTTCAGCGCAGTAAAAAGACCACTCAGTACCATCTCTGAGACCTCCATTAGACCTCGACCCAGAGCTTGAAAAACTCTCTCAGCAGTCTATAAACCTCTTGGGACCATCATCACTTTCGCCTTGTTTTGTGTCGGCTTCATTAATGTGAATCTAAGCTCCCTGCCCTCTTTGCCCAGCGGAGGCGGCACGACTCGGCATCATCTGTTAAACATATCAGAGCCTCGACACAATGCGCTGCTATTAGAGATAATTACTATAATTGCAGCTATTGACAGGATTAAAGGCATCATCTGCAACATCTAAAGGGGCTCTTGTTGTGTCCTATCCTGCTCTGTTGTCTCATCTGTTTCCCTTGCTTTTCAGGATGGAAACCAGATGAATTACGCCTAGGACAATGAGAGGGAGGGGGGGCGGAGGAGGGAAGATGAGATAGATGGATGGAAGTGGAGAACTGTGAGGGAAGATAAGGAGAAGGCAAAGAACGAAAAGAGAACTGTGAGAGCAGATAAAACACGTCAAGTGAGCTAGTGGAAATGTGTTTGAAAGAAACCGTGTTCATCGTATGGTATGATTACATGAATTAATTTAGTGTGCAAATATGAACACTTCATCTCTTGCATCCATTACTATAATTGCAGCTAATTACAGGATTAAAGGACACATCTGGGTGAGATCTAAAGGGACCAAAGCCTCTCCCTCTTGTCCTATTCATCTGAGAAGGGATTTATGATGTCTCGGGAAAATATGAATTGGGGGGGTAGAGGTGAGGTGGGTGAGATTAGACGAAAACATGATCATTTGAAGGAGACA
Organism: Naso thynnoides; assembly: GCA_029783665.1. Lineage (NCBI taxonomy): Eukaryota > Metazoa > Chordata > Actinopteri > Acanthuriformes > Acanthuridae > Naso > Naso thynnoides. The sequence continues at coordinate 2,741,078 of JAQLOL010000012.1, forward strand.
AAAAGATTAGATCTCATCTTCTTCAGAGATGCATGAAGTGAAGATTGATGTCTCTAAAGCAGCATTTACAGTATGTTCTCAAATTTGTGTGATTTGGCGCGGAACAATACTGTTATTTCTATTAATATCACAAAAACAAACAAATTGACAAAAATAGGAATTATAATCACACAATTGCAGGCATGACATGTAATGATCATTATCTCTGGAACAAAAGCAATACACTGTGTAAGTAAACACCCATTAAAGCTGAGGTAGGCAGTTTATTTATGGTGTCATCGGGCAAAAATCCCATAATAGCCTTTCGGCATATTGTATTTCAGGTGGTCTGAAAAGATACTAGACTTCTGCACCTGTCCGTGGCTCTAAATTTAGACCGTAATGGGACTTTCAGCCAGTCATGGGTCATTTAAAAGAGCCCATGTTCGTATTGGCTGCTCTGCGCTGTGCTTCTTAGCAACATGTGACGTTGCTCCGAGCTGATTGGCTGTTGAAACAAGTGATGCGCCTTGTGTTTTAAAACTGGCCTTGGGCGACTTGACATGCTGAATTGCAGGCGACACTGTCGGCCGGCTTTAGTTGAGCTGAGACAGACCAGTTTCCCTGCAACTGTTTTGTCTTGTTGTGAATTTTTGGTGTAAACTAACCTTAAAAGAGAGAGTGACAACAAACAAAATAAAACAAAATAAAGCTGAAGCAAAACCAGGGAGGGGAGGGCGCAGCAGAGTTGTTTCCTTAGTCTCATGCTACAGCTAGCTTGATTTCCAGACATTGCCTACCTAACCTTTAAGCTGTTCAGCTTCATTTTGTCAGTTTTGAATCTTAATTTTAAGGAGTAACCTACTTTTTTGAATGTACCTTTAAGTACAAGAAACTTTAGGAGATTAAGGAAAACAGTAACACCAGATTAGACTAATGTAATGCAAGGTTTTACTGTGATCTTCTTAAATTGGCATGTTACTTTTAATTGGCACTTAATCTGATCAGTTTGTCTTTCTTAGCTGACATTTAGATTCATCAGAGGGGACCTTTTCTTCAGGCACCACACAACTGCTGATAAATGAGTCTGTCCTATCCTCCATTTTGGTTGGTCAGTGCCAATCAAGTGGAGAATTTGTCATGTTGTAAACTTGTAATCCAAAATAATGAACACGATCAGAGACTTTGGGATGAACCGGACGTTATGGCAAGTGGACAGAGTCGTTCATATCAAATTTGATGCAGGATTTTCATTCTGATCTTCTTAAAATGTTTTTTTGCAGTTTAATTGGCATCTGGGCTGGTCAGTAAAACTGTAAATTGGGATGTAGCTGTTGGAATTCATAATACTAGGTTAAAAAAATTGTCAATTTCTGCTGTGGATGTTTGAAACAGACATCAGCGTCTGGTAACTGAGTCCAAGAAAAGCTCTTTTATGAGGACTTTAATTTGTAATGTCAAGCAGGAACAAACTGTCAAATTTAAATGCAAGAAGTTTCTTTCTGACAAAGTATCAGTCATTTGCATGTTGTATAAATCACACCAGCTGTTTAATACCTTTAAAAAGAGCTTGGCTGGATGTGACTGATGGCTTCTACTGTAATTGGTTTAAATGACTATGCCTATTCTCCTGTGTGTAAGACTCCCTGCAACTTTACCGGCCCTTTACGACCTCTCAGATAATACACAGATCTTGGCAGTTACTGAACTGAGAGCAGCCAAGCACTCAAAAACACACTTGTGCCCACACAGATCATGACCTTGTCAATTCCTTCTTTGATTGCCTCATCAGACCGTCCATGCGTTATAGGTCCTCTCTGTTTGCTAGCGTGCCTCCCTGCTGCTCTCTGCAGAGTTATGTCTGAACCCCTGCTAGCTTAACAGATGCTGCTGCTAGCATTGATTAGAATGAAGCAGTGTAGCAAATCATGAGATCACAGGTTTGCTGATTGGGTTTGACCAACCAACAAGTCAACAGTTTTCATGTTTTCAACCTGATCTGGAGAGCACCACATTTCTGCTATATCATTTTATTGCAGTCAGGGTGCACAGAATTTCAATAAGTTGTCTCGTCAGGTGCAGGTCTTGGGCCATGGTGCCCATATTATTGGATTTTTATTGAAAAAATACAACATGTCTGAGCAATATTACACTCCAGGGTGTGCTTTAACGTCATTTGAGCATGACAGTGATGCAGTCAGGAGCGAGGGGCTTGCCCAACACATTAAATGACATTAAAGCTCAACCTTAGGTGCAATATTAAGATTATACAACTATTACCAACAGAATATAGTGCATAATAAAAATGTATTCATATTGGGGGACAATTAGCTCTCAAACCTAAAACATTTTGTTGCAAGTGTGATCCATGTTACTATGGAAATACTTGAGGTCCAACCTAGAATTGTAAAACAGTCACATCAGTAGACCAATGAAACCTACTTACTATTCCAGTATCTAGCAACAGAGACAATTTCTGGTTCCAGTTGAGTGAGCTTTGAGCTAACATTAATGCTTTGAAGAGGACACGTAATTTCCCAAACTGAATAAATACTGCACAAGTAAACACACAATGCTTGCCAATAACAGATGTGATATTTGTAAGGTATTTGCAGAAAAAATCTAGACTGTTGAAAAGCCCAAAATTCGCAATCAAGTAAAAAAGATAGATATATTCACTTCTTAAATTCACATCAGGATTTTATCCAATGACATATTCAGCTTCAGCAGTGCTTTAAGTGAGGGTAAAAAAAAGTGCCGGTACTCTCCCTTTTTCACCTGTTGGCATGTGAATTGGGTTTCTGGTATCAGTAAATCATCACGTATTAGTCTATGTTCTGAATTTTTACAGTTAATAAAAGATAGGCCACTTGAAGAAAATGCTGATATTCAAGAAGTTAATGCATTTAAGGAAGGAGGCCTACTTTGAGTTTTCTGCCTCGGTATTTGAATAAATATTTGACTGTCAAAAAGCTGTGTCATCATCAGAATCTGTTTGCATTCCTACACCAACATTACTCTTTGCTCTTCCCCATTCATTCTACATTGCTGTGACTCGCTCTGAAGCGCAGCCTGTGGGAGCTGACGGATGACAAAGCACAGGGCAAATGCGCAGCGTCAGTCGTTCCGGAGTGCACATGACACCTTAATCTCAGCGTTAGCGCGTGGATGCGTTAATGAGACGTTCCACTTCCACAAGAACAAAAAAATGAGCGTCACGTAGTCTGTGAGAGAAGAGAAAGGGGAGAGTCGCATATTGCAACCTGATGTAATAAATCGCCAAGAGACACTCTGACATGGAGGCGACAGGAAAGGGTACTGGGAGCTTGTGAGAGGTCGCTGTTTGCTGCAAAAAGTCCCGGTACGCCAGAGGGTAAAAACTGGAAGTGGGGGTATGGCGTATCAGTGCGTACCGGCCCACTTAAAGCACTGAGCTTCACTCCATATTAGTTTGTATTTAACCTTCTAAAAATATCTTTACTGTGGTCACAACTTGTTGCTCTCAGACTTTCAACACATGGGAGCAGGAGGGAAGCACCTGTCATGGCAGTGTCGCCATAGATATGGCAAAGTAACAGTACAATCCAGTTTAAAGCATGAAAATCTGGAGGCATGCACATTTTTTTTTCTGGCGACAGCTGCTCATTTTATTCGTCAGTGTTCTTCAGTTCTTCATACGTTACTGCATGTCCTCAGTTAGTAATAAAGGTGGAAATACTGTGGTGTTATTCTGCCTCAAAGCCTCTCAGCGAAGTTCTTGGAGGAGTTGAATGGTTGGTCAGCAACATGTTATTTAAACAGCAATGGCTGCTGTCTGTCCTGTCTCAAACCAAAGGTCCTCATTGTAAGGTGATTTCTGATCTTTCAGTCAATTTAGTTTCAAAAAACTCTTAACTACAGAAAAGGCACTTTAGAAAACACTCATGAGTCATTTTTGGAACAGAGTGATAAGTTAACAATTTTGTCATTTTTGTGTGAGGACGTTAAGGCTGTTGACCTTTTAGCTCAGCAGCAAACCTTGGAAAAGGATTATATTAACAAACCTTTTATCTGTTTAATCCAGCACACTGAAGTAATGGGCTGCTAGTACAGTATGTAGTTATTCAGGCCTGGTCTTGTGAGTGAATAACTTTACTCTCCAATTCCTCTCTTCAAGGCCCTTTAATCAATCACAAAAATCAATACTGGCAACCAGTCTGGCATTTTTTTCGGTGAGTTACTCTGTTCCAAGCTGTTGATTTCTGTAGGAACTGCAGACATATAGTTGTTACATTCTCTTCCTTTATTGCTGGTTTCTAAACAAAGCAATGATTGATTCTCATTAGGAGTGCAGCAGCCGCCTGAGGTGATCTCGCTATCGATCCTGTTTAGTGTTTACTGAGTGATGGTGGCGGCGCAGCTCGCCTCAGTGAAAAACACAGAATTAAAAACGCCTCAAAGACCCAACAGGGCATGAAACGACTCAAAGATGGTGAGACAAGGGTCATCAGATTTACATGTAAAGCGTCTGCGTCTACTGAGCATCTGCAGTATAACTGGGGAAAATCAGTGTTTTCATTACAAATTTGAATGGCCACAGAATAACACAAATTTTAAGGTTAAAGCAGATGAAATGATCTGTGTCGTTATTATGGGTATAAAGTCTTACTGTCGGAATAACACAGCCTCGAATGAACAATCTCAAATTTTCCCAAAAATGAAATTGCAGTTCTCGTGACACTGTAATTGCAGAGTGACAAACTGATAAAATAAGCATTTTAGTCTAATTTAATGACATGAATAAATAGAATGTAATGGTCATCTAATGTTTATTTTATTCATTTATTTAACCTTTATTCAGCCAAGTATGTGCGATCGAGATCAGAGATTTTTTTTTTCTTTTTAGAGAGACCTGACCAAAAATGGCAGCAACACAACACCCTACCCCCCCCCCCAAAAAAAAAAAAGAAAAAAAAAAACAAAGATAAAAGAAAGAAAGAAGAAAAAATGAGGTTTTGCTAACAATTCATACTGTGGCAGCATGATGGTTACACGGTATACTGTATGTGAGGCTCTTGATGACGAGTTGTGTGACCTGAGGTCAGTGAGGTTTACGGGCTATAAAGTTCTAACGTAATGTTCACAAAAATCTTAGTTGATAGAAAATAATGTATACTTTTTTATGGATTTATAATCATCTAAAATGGATCGGCCATTTTTGACTGGGAACAGTAGAATAATTAAGCTGAAAAAAACAGAACAGGAGAGGTTCAATCAGTCTGTAGACTGTTCCGAGCAAAAGGGGCAGAAAACCAGAAAGCTCTCTTTCCCAACTCAGTTTGTGCTTTGGGAACAACATATTGCCAAATGTCAAATGACCAAAGGTTGTGCATTCCATCCTTGAAGATTAAAAGAGAAGAAAGGTAGTCCGGAATCTTGCCCAGAATGGCTTTAAATGAAGATATACCCGTGTACTTAAAGCAGTCCAGTTGACTTTGGAATATAAGGTACAACGGTGAGTGAGAAATCCACAGTTAGCAATAAATCTCAGTGCACCGCAATGCACACTGTCCAGCATATGAAGACTCTGAGCAGAGGCATCCATGTACAATACACCATAATCAAGAACAAGTAAAAAGGTAGACTCTACCAGCCTCTTTTTGGCATAGAGAAACAGGCCTTGTTTCTGTGGTACTAAAAGTGTCAGCTTTTCAGCAACATACTGAATGTGCACTTGAAAGACCAGAAGAATGTAGTCAGTGTATTCAAATCTCCACCGATCAATTTCAGAGATTTTGCTCCAGCTAACCCTCTTTGCTGGCATGTGACTCCATGAATGTGCCTTTGACAAAGACAACTTCAGTGCTCTGCTAAAAACTGTTTACTGACGAGCTGCTTGTTTGCAGATTTGACCTCAGCAGGGATCTATTGCCAGACTCAAAGCTTAACACAGTCTCTAACCGCAAGTTCGCTTTGAGCCCGAGACACGCACACTAACACACATTCAGACTGCTGATTAAGATCGGCAGGAGAAGATCTCCACAGAGCGCTGCCCTGCAGTAATGTGAGTGTGTGTGTGTGTGTGTGTGTGTGTGTGTGTGTGTGTGTGTGTATGTGTGTGTGTGTGTGTGTGTGTGTGGGAGAGAGAGACTGAGCAGCAGATGAAAAGACAGCTAACACATACTATGTACACACACACATGAAGAGAGGCTGCCCTGCTTTCCTCTGTTCCAAAAAGCTCTGAGAGAAAGAAAGGGAGGAATAAATAAAGACTTAGAGGATAAAATAAATAAAAGTATGGTCTGTAATGAGTTTTGTAGAGAGCATGTGGATCTGAAATAATTACTACTTTTGAGACTTTCAAAGTGAGACCCAGATGCTAAAGACTGCTATGCAATCTCATCCATCCTTTTTTTCTTTGGCGTCTCTTTCCTCTGTATTGTTTTTCCATTCTGTCAATAACAGACTATATTTAGTGTGGCTTCCAAGTCCTTGAGCTGCTGACCCCTTTTACTTACTCTGCCTGTCTGGCCTGCAGGGGGATGGCCTAGTATCACTTACACCTGTGTGTGTCTGTGTAGTAATGCAGCTCTGCCTGACATCCTTGTCTTTGTTAAATATTAATTGCAGGAGTGCAGAATTTCAGTTGTCCATGTCACATTGCAACCATGGTTACTAGATTTACTTCTACCCAGCTTGTGACCTCAGACCTTGGTTACCTAAAGTTGTGTCAATTTAGTTTATGTCTGTTTATTACCATAAACAGCTTTGCAATTGCAAATAAAAACAGCTAAATAAGTTTTGTGTATATTGCGATCACAGTAATCTTGGTTTAAGCACCACCAGCTTCAGTTTAGGCCCCATACATTCATGATACACCTTTGATTAAAACCAAGTCACAAAAAATATATGGCAAATGAATAAATGTGAGTCTTCATATTAAAACTAAAAAAAAAAAAAAACAGCAATGAGTTCATGTCTCTTAAAACACTTCTGAACCCAGTGAAGCAAGTCTGTCTGCCAGTTAAAGTAGGACATTATACACATTGACAGACATGAACACACACAAACACACACACACAGGATTATGCACCAGGCTGTAAACGCTCCAGCATGATAACTTCCTACCCTGTAGCCAATCAGGAGCCTGCATTTTCTTGTCTCTAGCCAATCACCTGTCCCCTAGGAACTCTACAGGCCGAAACCAGACCAGTCTTTCAGCCAGCAGTTACGCCTCTCATAATATCTTCACCTGTCAGAGATACATTCATTCATTCATTTATTCATTCATTCATTCATTTAAATATAAAATAAAAGTTTATCATTATATTGCTCTGGTTGTAAGCTACAGCTATATTTACTTCTGTTGAATAACTTGTATCATTTTCTATTAAACTTTCCGGGGTTTAAGCCACTTTGGGAAGAGAGCAACATTTATTCTTAATAAACATTTGAGCTCTTGTAGGCTTCTTTTTCAAACATGTCAAGGTGTTATACCTCTGACTTGTCTTGTTACCACTTGCGAGATTTAAGGGCTGCATAAAACTGTTCAGCTGTTCAAAACGTCAGCACAAAACAATGAATGTCAAAGTGCCAGTGTAGCAGCTAATTAGAACACGTGGGTGGACAGTCTTTATGCTTCCACTAAAAGTCTGACATTTACGAACGTGTTGGATAAACAATGATTGCATACAGTGTTGGGGAGTGACTAGCTACCTTCGACAGAATTACGTAATTTAATTGAATATTAAATGTAATAGGTTAAAATTACTGAGGAAAAAATGTGTAATTAAATTACAATTACTTCTGAAAATGTCAATGATTACAAAGGGGGTGACATCTTAACATTTTTCTGTAAACGCTTAAGCGATATGTTGAATAATATTCATTTTATAATGATAATAATAATCCAGTCAAAGCCATTTAGGAAAGTTTGATGCTACTCTGATTCATTTGATTGGTTCTCCTGTTTGGATTTGCAGTGCCCCATGTCTGCCATTAACACTGTCTAGTTCAGTCATGAAAAAATGGTTAACAGTTGAACACATTTGTTAGAAATGTAGATACATACTCAAAAAGTAATCAAATGTAATAAGTTACATTACTTTGATAAAGTAATTGAAATAGTTGTGTTACTTATTGCATTTAAAATAGGGTAACTAGTAATCTGTAACCTGTTACATTCCCAAAGTAACCTTCCCAACCCTGATTACATTTAAGATATATCCATTTTCTTGAGGAAGGCTAACACCTACAGAGGGGGACATCAGATGATTTTCGATAAGAATATTTAGAAATTAAACAAGTACTGTCAGGCCAAACTGTATTTTGAGATATCCTGCAATACATTGAGTTTATCGTTCTGCAAATGCTTCAAGGATTTTTAACCTTGTTTTACCTCAAATCTGTTGGTCCAGTTTAGAGACAGATACCATATGAAGTTCTTATTTGCAAACTTTTGGTCAACTCATGTTATGTTTTTTCCCAAACCCAGCGCTTTGCATGATCTTTATGATAACTTCTTTTTCATCAAGCATGCTTTATAAACCAACTTTCACCACATATTAACAAACATCATTTAGACATCAACCATTGTCCATAGTTTCCTTCTTAGTTTTCCCTTTCAATGCAATTGAAAAAAGATTAAAAAAAAATCAAAGACCATGGAGACAGAATTCAAACTCAACTCAGTCAAAGAAGAAAGCAGAGAAAAACAGGATTGTATCTATATTTTATTTCTGTTACTTGCTGATTCGCAGAAGATGTCAGAGCCACAACTTACAAAACATGATCTGCAGCGCACTCCTAAATCACTGCCAATCTGCGCCGAATAGCTTGTCAGCAAATGATTTTTAATGTAGGACTGAGAGCAGAAGAAGCATGTCTGGCCTACATTAGCATCTAGAGGGAGAGTGCTCTTTCTGTCACTCGTTGTATCTCGGCTGGCAGGAAGTTGCTGTGTGGCTGTCAAACAAGCGTCACTCGGATGCGGATTCAGGCCGTTTCCTGTCAAACTGTCACCACCGGCGGATTTTAACGCTCCATCTCTGATCAACTCTACCGCATTGAACTGAGTTACTACTCTTTGATATTTTTTGTGGTGGAGGTGGTATTGATTTTGATATGAACTTTGGTCACAACGGGCTGCCATAGCAGACAAATGACAGGATACAAGAACTTCAGAAAGCTCTTCCATCTTGTCATTTGTTGAACTTTATATTCCCAGAACTCGTCGCTCTTCCATCCACCTCTGAGCTGCTGAGTGAACAGTGTGATAGAGCGATTGGGGCCTTTGTTGGTGATTAACAGCCCAGCTATTTATGAATCTAGATTATTGTTGGTCTGCTGCTCATCTCGCTTCCTCTCTTCTTCCTTTTCTTCCTCTCTTGTGTATATTTATCTCAGGGAGAACAATAGTACAGCCTGGAAATTTTATCATGCTATATTTAGTCTTCAGCTCCGTCTGTCCTTCTGTCTTTCTCTCTTTCACTTCTGTTTGCTTATCAGGAGTCGATGGGAACAATAGAAGCAGCAGGGCCACAAAACATTATCGCACTATTGTCTGTTGCTATTTCTTCCTCCCGATTAGCTTATCAGGTTGGGAACAATGGAAAAGTGAGATGAGGAAGAATCCACGGATCTCATTACTGTTTGTGTTTTTATGCATGTATGCACAAGTATTTACGTGTGCATCTGCATGCACACTGGCTTTTATTTGAGGATTTTTGCATGTCCACACATCTTTGGATCTGCATGTCTTTGTGAGCGTGCGCGTGTGTGTGTGTGTGCATGTGTCTTGGTGTGACTGTTCTTTGTGTGTGTTTGCCTTTCCATTCATAGTGACCCAGAACGTCTTGACATTTTAAAGCCGGGAGAAAGCAGCAGAACAGTCTGTCCCAAATGGAAAGCTCTAAAAACAGAAATACTGGAACTTAAAACAATGGCTGCATACTAAG
>JAQLOL010000012.1:2754854-2766624 GCA_029783665.1 Naso thynnoides
TTAAAAAAGTACTTGGAAAAATCTTGAAGAAACTTAAAATTTCATAGGGGGGCTAATAATTTTGTCCTCAACTGTATTTCAATTTTTAGGTTAATGCCTACTGACTCCGCCTTTATCTCAGTGTTATGTCACTATTTCTTTTTTTGTAAGACTTGACGCCCCCACAGTTTCTGAGTGGAACACCATGTTGGAAACAACAGAGTCGTGAAGGGATGACATATTTTTGTAGCCATACCAGAATTTAGCATCTCATTGGTTCCCTTTGCAAAAAGCTTCTGGGATTTTTGAATGGGATTTTGGATTATTGCTGAAAATCTGCTCTGTGATGAACACCAGTTTGTGATACTTACGCGTTTTGTTCATTATGATAATCTTCACTGATGAACAACACTGTTTGACGCCACCCTGCAGCATTATGATTTACCTCACTTAATTTTCTACAAAACTATCTCCTCTTAGCCTGACCTGATCATTGCTATGTCCATTACTAGTCCCACATCCTTTTTCAAGTACATCATATATTTTATTCATTTGTCTCGTGATAACGTCTAACATTCCTGACAAACACTCGAGTCTCATTTAGCCACTTGTTAGCAACATTTTTTTAAGACGTGTAAAACTTTAAAAGCTTAGAAATTTGGCTTATACTTTTTTATGTCACAGAACAAAATGTCTAAATATCTTTAGCCTGTGTTAATTACAGACCTTCCTCCAGGCATTTAACCGAAAAGCCATTCAAAAAACACAAGTGGGAAGCGCAAAAACACATACTGACTCCAGGGTTTTAGGACTCATCACTTCACCATGTTGTGAGACGTCTACTGATAGGCTGCAGTTATACAACATGGAAACCTTATGTAATAAAATCACCTGAAAGCATCCGTAGTCCCCTCTGATGTGTTTCTAACTGGTATTAATGCAATGAAACATGCTACACCAAAGAGCACAGACAGATCAGTCAAGCACTCGTTCAAAAGTCACATGGTTTTCTTCAGCCTGATGCTAAACATGGAGCCATGTAGCCTATGTTACATCACATGTCTATATCTGGACTTTGAGTTTATTGCACACTCCAACCCTTCAGGTGTTTGGGGCCAGAAAACCCACATCTCGTAAATCTCAATCCAGTTCCAGCTTCCTTTGTTTCTTTTTTTTCTTTCCTCAACATTGTATTCCCTGTTTCTCTCTCTCTATCTCACACACACACACACACACACACACACACACACACACACACACACACACTCAAACATACACATCACACAGTCACACGTTCACACATCAGCACTTGCAGCCTGCAGGCCTATAGTTGACGCGAGGCACCCAGCTGTCAGCGCTTTTGATTTGAGTCCGCTAATAGAGCGGCGAGGGGTCCAGGAGCGGCCTACTGCCTCACCCCACAAACACACACACTTTCACGCACACAAACATCACCTCCAGCCTCCAAGGTACCCGTTTTACACAAACATCCATCTGCATCACTTGTTATCACTCTCTTCTTTTTAGCTCTTGTGTTTTCTCTCCCTTGTTCTCTGTTGCCCAGCCTCATTTTGGCTCTGGATTTCTCTTTCCAAGTCTTTATTTTTCTCCTTCCCTTTGACTTTCTCACCACACTTCTCACAATTCAGTCATTTTCCAATCTCATTTGCTTTTCATCACAGCGCTATTGCTTTTTATTTATTACCAAATCATGTGAAAATGATTACGAGCATCTCTGAATGTGAGATGAGAAGACGTCCCTCTCTCATCGTCTTTTTCCAATTTAGAGTCCTTCGTTGTCATGACAGCAACAAATTAAGCACAGTGAGGCCAAATGAAGAGACACTTACGGATAATCATAAAGTTAATCAGTTTGTGTATTAAATTAAATGCCAGTTATCTGTCTTGTATCAGTGTGTTCTTATGTAAACGTGTTTGTGTGGACCTGACTGTTCATCACAGCTTCATGTCTCCGTCCCTTCACGTCTTTCTTTTGCTCTCTCCTTTTCTTCTGCACATATTCCTTTATCTCTAATCCTACTTGAGTTAAGCTATTTTTAGCTTTATGTGTTCTATGTGAATTTATTTCAAAGCAGCTTCATTTGGAGACATTAGAGTCTCTCATCAGTATATATTTTGGTGTCACTGGGACACTTAGTCTTTAGTCTTGTCCTCTGCATCATTCATTCAGATGTATTTTCTGACCCGAATATTGGGTGTGACAGGAAATATGGACAGATGGGAAATGAGGAGAAAACTCTGCAGCTGAATCCAAACTGGAGAGTTTATGAATATTTGGTGTTGGACCATTGATCCTTTATGAGGCTTTGATTTTTTCCCCATATCCAGCATCTTTTTGTCCCTGCATCATTTCAGTCTTTGCATGCATCTTACTTCTTCATACTCATGTTTTATGTTTATACTTTGAATCACTCTCAATCAGAGAATTGAATATGATGTGATCTACATGGTGCTCTCAGCTCTAGTACATCTCGAATTTGATGGGATGTGAGATAATGATTATTCTCATTATCGATTATCGATTCATCTGCAGATTATTTTCACGATTAATGGGTTAATCGTTTACTCCATGAAATGTCAAAAAAGTGCAGAAAAAAAATGCTTATCTTAATTTTCCAGAGTCCAATGTTACGCTGTTTTTAAATTGCTTATTTTACAAAAAAAAAGAGCCCAAAACACAAGGACTCCTCATTTATTATCATAAGTGACAAAGAAAAGCAGCAAATCCTCACATTTAAGAGACTAAACCAGCAATGCTTTCTATTTTTTTTATTTTAAAAAATGACTAAAACGATTAATCTATTATCAAAATAGTTGGCGATTAATTTTCTTACCATTGATTAATCCATTATTTGATCAACTGTTGCAGCTCTAGTACATATTTTCTGTTTTCTGCTCCACTCTTGCTGACGGGAAAATTTTGCTCCATGGATTCCCCGTTGGCAGCCGGCTAAACTGTGCTGCCCTCACATGCTGTTTTATCAAGAAATCAAACCCAGGAGACAAATGACAGGAAACATGAACCACTCCAGGGGCTGCAGCTCTGTATGTTGCAGAAACACTTTGCGTTGGTGGGGGTTTCCGCTCCATCGAGTGCCTTCTGGTTCATTCATGTTGTCTCTCTTTGTTCCTGTCTCTTTTGTTCATTCTGTTGCTCTGCCTCCTTCCCTTGTTTTAAACTCTCCTCCACACTTTTTATATGCAGTTGTTTTTTGTTTTTTTTGGTCTCACTTTGTCACTGAAAGACAAACAGAAATGCATTTGGAGACCCTGACACAGACACACATACTTGACGAAGTACTAACATGTGTCTGGGGTTGAATTGCTATTAATGTGTCAATACTCTTTTGTACTGACTGTCATTCACATTGACAGCTGTCCTCCAGTGTTCTGCCATGTGTGTGTGTGTCCATGCGCACAGTCATCGACAGTTTTGCAGTGTGGAAACTTGCCAGTAGCAACATTACAACAATCTGACAGTTGTGTGAACAGAGGAACTATTAAAGTGCTTTTGCTGGTGTAGTGACTGTCGGTTTGCTCAATTTGTTCTGCTCTCAAATTGTAGAATATGTGGAGAAACACAGACCTGCACTAAAAAGCCAACATCACTCCAACTGCAAATTGATTTGTTTGAAGTTTAACAACCAATTTAATGAGAGATGGTCGATTTGTTTGATTTGCTGTGACGTGACAGTAAAAGTGGTCGTCGGGTCAAAACACCAAAGTTTATTGTTGGAAAATTGCTGAAAAGTTGCACAGACACCAATGTTCTTCAGTCTAACAAGGTAAAAACGAGGGCTGAGCAGTGATTTAGTGTTTAATTATCCACACGGTCTGAATATCAGAAACTTTGTTTCATTTCTTTGCCTTTTGCAGAATAAAAGCAACCTTTTTTGTAAAAGTTTTTTACAAAGCTGATGTGGAATAATGATACTAATGATATAAAAAGGCACCAGTGATGTAAACCCTCGTACTGGCAATAATGAAATTAAAGTGACATTAATCTATATTTTAAATGCAAACTGTAAAATGAGTTACTTGTAGCGATTAGTAACCTTCGGCTTAATTGTTTTTTTCCCCTTAAGGCTCTCATCTCAGTTGAGCACTGAGAGACAACATGTTAATGTTTAATTCAGCTTCTCTCAAGTAAAAGCAAAGGAAAATCACTGATAAAAACTAAATGAAGTTAAACAAATTGGTCCCCACAACCTCAGGCACAGGCTCACAACATTAATAAAGTCAACACTGTAACTACAGAAGGAAGTTATAGGCTAACATAAGGGATCAACAAACCAGAGCAGCTTTAAGCAAATGAATAAATGCTAATGAAGGCCATCTAATTTCAACTAAACTTTGGTCGTCTGAGCATAAAAGCAAACAGAACAACATACATACAAACAAAAAAAACAAACAAACAAATGGGAATCTACCCTAGCTTTATAAAGCTACAATGCTCTAAAAAATGCTATGCCTAACATATGCTGAGCTAATTTTAGCTGAGGAGGGATTAATGTACTCTAAACAGAAATGAATGACATCACATTGTTTGTCTCCTGTCTTCCTTCAGATTACCTACAAGGCCCTGAGCTCTTTAGACCCCAGTGCTGACCTGACCACCCAGAGAGGAAGGGTGTTCAAGCTACGGAATGAGACCCATCACCTGTTCGTAGGTCTCTACCCAGGGACCACCTACTTCTTCACCCTCAAAGCCTCCACCAACAAGGGCTTCGGCCCACCCGTCACCACCCGCATCACCACAAAGATAGCAGGTAAAAATCCTCTGTCATATTTTAAATGTTTGTTTCAATCAAAAAAACCCCAAACAAACAAATAAAACAAAAAACTTTTGTTTTAGACTTAGGTTTATTATTATTTTTAGAACAAAAGCAGGTAAAGATGACAAGAAAGGTTGGCCTGTTTTAAGCACTGTTTTTTATGTCACCTGTCTCAGTGCACAAAAAATGTCAGTGGTGCCACAAAAAAAAAAAAAAAAGAGGAAACAATCACCTTTTGTTGCAAGAACCATAAAATCCCCCTCACGTTTATGCATTTATTTATTCTGAAATGAGAGGACTTCTCCATTCTTACTCCAACTGTTTGTTGAAGGTTGTTCTATGTTGTTACTTAAAATACGGAGAGAGGGAGGAAAAATAAAACCCTCTGCTATTCCAGTCTTTGTTTGCATCTCTCTGCCTTTCATCGCTCTGCCTCGCCCTGTCTGTCTCTCTCCAGCTTTTCTAACTCCCCTGCTGGCCCCCGATCCCTTTTCTCTTTCTTCCTCTCTGCCTCTGCTCTTGCCTCATCTCCTTTATTTTTGCCTTTCTTTAACCTAATTGTCTTTACTTCACGGGATGTTGTTAATTTTATTGTTCCAACACTTGCAGTGGGTGATGTGCTGAGCTGTACTCATGATGAATGTCTGCAGCACCAGTGCAAAATTAATTCAGGAAAAATACACAAATTGCTCTGCATCAGTAGCATTAATTACAAATATGAATGCTACTGTCTATAGCCAGACAATTTTGGCAAGTTTTTCTTAGAATTGTATGCAGAGAGTTGCACATTCAGAGCAGCTTGTTGCATTTATTATAAGGCCTGTGAATGAGGACAGCTGCCAAGAGGAGAGACACTTATTCACCAGAGCAATATGCATGTGATCTGTTCCACCCCACATATAATTTTCCATTTCTTGAAAACTTTGTGAAGATTTATTTTGGAAATGTAGAATATTTTCATTTTTCAAAATCTGTGCATAGATGCATTAAGAAAACATCAAGGTACCGACAGCCAAAGCAAGATCGCATGGACTTGTCTTTCATATTTAACCTGATTTGAGTTTTTCACCTTCTCTTTGTAAGTATAAAAACATTTGAAATCTCTGGGGGAACCAGGGAGCTTATCACATCCTCTATATTTATTAATGTCATTACATAATTGATCAGTGTCACTTGACTTAATTCTCATGTGACAGAAAGCAGAGGCAGAGGACTGAGTCTTTCATTACTGTCTTACGAGAGGCTCGGCCCTTTTTCAGGCAGTCGCATCTCGTCGTATCCATGCAGTTACACACATTCAGTGCTGAAATCTGCTGAGTGCCTTAGCAAGTGACCACTTCTCTCATTACAAGAGGCTTTTAGGTTCATTGGAAAATGTGGCATAAGATCTCTTTAAATAAAATGCTCCACACATCACATTTAACCCCATGAGCAATGTATTTTCAATCTAATATTGGTTCACAAGGGTTTGGTCGGTAAATGTTTCTATGCTTTTAGATACCTGGGCTTTTTCTTTTCTGAGCACAATGATAATGATTGCTTGTGTCTTTACACCCGCATAGTTAAACATAAAGTAACCATCATTACACAGAACACTTCAAAAACCCTTCAACTGCAGTCACACTCCTCCTGTCAGGTCAGCATTGTAAAGACCTTCTGACCAGGCAAATACATTCAAATCATCAGTCACACCAGCTGCCATTGACATGATAAGCAAGCTATGAGGTAATTAGTGACATTTGCACAAACTTGCACTTTACAGCCAAACTGCTCTTCACTCTGAGTAAATATATGCTTATTTTTCTTTTAATGTTAAGTATATATTTGTTCTATGTGGATGATTTGATTCCATGTAAGCCTTCAAGTCTTCTTTGCTTTGTGATAGGCAATGTTTATTTTCTGATTCTGAATTAAACCAAACTGTAAGCAGCATTAGGCATTTTCAGATCAAACGGTTTAAGGAACTATTTTAGAGGATAAACTTGCCTAAAGTTGGTATGCTAACTTACAGTGTAACTTTACAACAACAACAACAACAACAACAACGACAAATGAAGGCTGCTGCATCACAGCTCCGAGCTTTTGTCTCGTACATGACGATAATGTACCATGAATCTCCTGCTGAATGCCTTTAAATCTGACTGTGTGTTCACACCGCAAATAAAATAATTTCATTGCTTTCTTTTGGTGAATTTGAATGCCAGAGTATTTTGTATTTACACGCATCATTTGCACGGATAACTCACTTTGAGTGTGAATTTGCGCGTATGCGAGTACGAAAAAGATGCAAATTTTTGCAAGAAGGGAGGGACTTTGTTGAGCTTGACCACATTCCAAGTCTTGTTGTTTTGTACCTGCTGTAGAAGCCCATTCCATCCGCACACTGCTGTGTCAGGGTCAATCAGGTTCTCCAAAAGCACACACAGTTAAGGAAACACCACCAAACCCTGCGCCTGAATGACGGCTGCTTCCAGTGCTATTTCAGGTTCACCCGAACCCTGTTTAATGACCTGTTGCCAAGGAGCGGTGCCAGGATATCCCTCCAGGTCACTAAATACAAGATATATAAACTTCAAGCCCTTCATCTTTGGTACAGAGTTGCTAGTTAATCAATGAATATTCACTGTATAGTTGCATGCTGATTTAATTCAGTGAAATAGGTTTCATCATTTCTTCAGTGAAAGAATTTCTGCCAGTACTTCCTTAATGTCATTCATCACTGTCGAAGATCTTAATGCTGATTGGCTATTGTGGTGCGAAATGTTCACTTAAGTTCAGATTTTTCAACTCTCAGGAATAAGCAGATAACGCTCACTTCGTTTCATTCGCTCCGCAATAACTCACGTCTATTTGTGTCTTTGCTTGACTTTATATGTAATTTACTCGCGGGAATGATTTTACTCTCCCGCGGTGAAGAGAAGATACGACAAAACAGCTTCTCTCTGTTGCGTGTTTTGTATCGTCTTGTTTATGCAGCTATTAGGGTTTTTTTCTTTGCCAAAGCTTGCTCCTGAGTTCAACCAATTAAAGTACACTTATGTCACTTTAGTTCCTCATGTGCTGCGGAAGCACCTACTCTGGGGCTGGAGCCAAAAAAAGTTCCTCAAAATGTAGTTCTAAGAACTATAACAGTTCACAGTTCCTGCGATACAGATACAATAAAACGGGAGGTTCTCGGAGTTAAGTTCCTAGAACTATGAAATGGTTCCGGCAGTCCAAAAACACCCAATGATGCTTCCTCTGCTCACTGATCTACACAACTAAACTCTGGGTCACGGCATTTTTAGATGCTGATTAAACTACAAAAGGCTACAAATTAAAGGTGTCATCCGTGAGTTATTAGCACCGTGTTCTCTGTTAACACGTACTGTGATTTTAGATTGACCTTTCCACTCAGCCACCATTCCTCCATCATCCTTTCAAACCTTGACGTGTTACTGAGAGGAGAAAAAAAAAGTGGAGCCACTACAGAGATGTCCCACTCCAAATGTCACGCCATCCCCAATCTTCATTATCACACTCAGCAACCAAAGGAAAAAGAGATTTTAATTAAATGATGCGGACAGCTAGAGATGGATGGTCACAGGAGGAGGGGTTGGACTTGTGTTAATAACCTAAATGCCAAAACGATCGGGACAAAAAAGTGTTGATGTTTTACTCTGATGCTGCTCTTCAGTGTGAAAGCATGACAGATGTGAAAGAAAAAACATGAATGTAATGAAATGCCCGTAAAGCTTTTCAGATTAAAGCATCTTCTTGTTATTAACAGCACTGATAGGATAACTGCTGTCAGGAACAGATGTAAAAATTTGGGAGACAGCCTAAAAAAAATGCCTCTTTGATTTGTTTTTATAGCTTCATCGTACATTATGTGCAAATAATAAATAAATGTTTTTTAAAAAGAATGGATACAGTTTGTCTTTACAGCCTTAAATACTTATATAGCAACGTAAGAAAATATGTGGATTTCAGATGTTGTGTCATGAGAATCAATTTCAGTCTCATATCCATTTTTGCCCTTTCTGTTGCTTTATATCATGTTTATATATTGAAACTCATGTTTATTTTATTCTCTGCATTCTACACAATTTATTGTTAAAAGACTTAATGGATTGAGGAAAATAATAAATCAATTAAAGTGACTGTTTTTCCACCCAAGTAATTTCACAGTTATAACCATTTTTGATTTAGGATGGCATTTACTGCTGTTTAATATTCAACAGTAGAGGATGTATTTTAAATTTTTACAGCTTCATTTGTTTTTTTCTTGGCTGGACAATCATTTACTCTTTTACCAATCATTTATTCTTTTACCGTCAGCTCCCATGATGCCAGAGTACGAGTCTGAGGCTCCACTAAATGAGACAGAGACCACCATTACTATCCTGCTAAAGCCCGCCCAGTCACGTGGTGCACCAATCAGGTAATTTCTTACCTGAGTAATTTTTTGCTCAGGTCTCTTTCCTGTCATCTTTTCTCCTTCCCCTTTTCACTCCTGTTTGTTGTCCTTGCCTCTTTTTTCTCCCAACCTAAATGCTTCCCTTTCTTTAATTTTCCTCTATTCAGTCCTCTTTCTGTTTCCCGTCATTCTCTTTCTTCACTCTCTTTTTTATCCACTTACCTCCCTCGTCTCCCTCAAGGGTCTCTTTTAAAGTCATTAAAGTCACTCACACATATAAGTCCAATTTGTATGCAAAGGAACTCAATGAATGGGACTCCATTTTTTTATAGATTTGGCAGCGAAACGTATCACCATTAGTCACTTGCGCTGTGTAGCTTTTTAGTTGCTGCCTTATGGAGATGCAACTTCAAGCTAACTTGAAATGTTTTATGATAATTTCGAAATCAAAATCTGGTCTCTTGAGACGTCACTGCTCTAACTGAGGCAGACTGCCAACAGCTTGTTAACACAAAAGGATAAAAACAGATTGTAAGGGCAAGGATTGAGTTTTTTGTTTTTTTTTTTCCTCACATAATGCACAAAAATACATTAATGGTTATATTAGCACATACATGCACACATGAAAACATGATAAGCAGACATGTTGCAAAGATCGATACCTTGCAGTTCAGAAATCAACCCTGGAGACTGTAATACAAGCCGCCAATGATGTTTTGCATATTTGCATTGAAGGCTGATATCAAGTCTGCACACTTTAAAAGAAGAATATATAATAAACACACGTCTCAGTCCAGTTTCATTCTTCCACCGCACTCACTGGTTTTGTTTCAAAATGGACACACAGCTAATTTATTCCCTTTCTCATTTTTTCAGCCAGTGTGTTTTTTAATTAAAAGTTCCCTTTGAACATGTGATCTCATCCATTTAATTGGTGTAGGAGAGAACATTATTCTGCCGTTGCCTTCGGGAAATATGGCTTCGACAAGGGTGCATGGAGAATATATATCACTTCAATTTGGACTTGGGGAAATGGACTTGGGAAATGTGAGCATGGGTCAGTGGTTTAGTGTTAATTTTTTTGTAAAACCTGTACAACATCCCACCATTTATCACCCACACATGGCAAATACATCTCATTTTGAATTAGGCTGCGCTCCAATCACTAACATCTTTATGTGTTTATCATGCTGCTTTGATAAGCCCCTTTGCGTGTTTGCTTATTATGTGTGCGAGGTGCAAGTATTACATGTTTTAAGTGCCAACAGATGTACGTGGGGTGGTAGATAAAAGGCATCTGTTGGTTAATCTGCACACTAATGTTTTGTGGTGTTTTTTTGTTCCTTATTTATTCTGAAAGGATCAGAGCTTCTCAGGTTCAGGAGCTTAGATGAGGAATGTTTACTGAAATGGCTGTGCTAAAAGGAGCAGCTGTTGTGTTTGAGACACACACCCACACTACATGCACAATATGTACACACACATGCACACATCAGCATGCATGTCTGAATGCAAACACATATGCATCCACACAGATGCACGCACAGGATGGCAGTCAGAGGGCTTACAGTGGATGCAAACACACATTTGTTCACACACACACATGATTGCATATGCACACTTCTGCACACATACACTACTTGCACGCATACTACACACTTGTTAGTATATGAAGACAGATACGTGACTCATAACTTTCCATGGTAGAAAGATTTTTGCACACAAAGATGTCCAGACTTGCACATGAACCCATGTTCCCACAAACACAAACACACACACACACACACACACACACATAGTCCAAAGATACAGTATTAACAATATGATGCATTCAGTGACCCATATGTTAACATAAAATTTAATACTGAAACCCACAATATGTCATTTCTGCTGCTAGAGGGCTTTCAAGCAAAAACAATAACAAAAGAGAGAGTTTGATAACATCTTAAAGTAGCATGGGATCGTGGTAGTTGGTGTCTTCACTTTTCAAGTTGATGCTAATAGAAAAAAAGTTTTCAAGTTCTCAATTAACATTTAAAATATCTTAAAGTAACGGTAGGTAGGTACCATGCATTTCAGTTTGACAACTAATCCTCAACCATTGTCCTCTTGGTCAAATGTCCTTACGCTCATCATATTATATGTGAAATGTCACTGTGTCTCCAGCAAGTCTGTGCTGCGACTCAACTGCTGGCCTCGCCACCGCCGCCGCTGCTGCACGGATCTAACTAGAGAAGCCTGCAGCAGGATGTAGCTGAAGCGTCTGTCTGTCCGACAGCATTGATTTTAAAAAGGCAGAATGACAGTGGGGTCAGTGGGCAAGTACTGTAATGGCTGTATGCTCTAATGTGCGACACCGGGGACACAGACTGCTGAGACAAGCCTAATTACAAGTCCTGTAGCGGGGGTAGGAGGGTTGCATGTTCATTATTGACAGGGGACCGAATAAAATGGTCTATTAATGTTATTAAAATGAATAGGTGGGGTACAGATGATGCCATGGGGTAGCAGATAGGAGGCAGTGAGTGATTTCTGTATTGAGAGCATTAACTGAGAAACAATATCAAAATACCAAAGTTTTGTGCCTTTTAATGTG
>JAQLOL010000012.1:2780985-2794427 GCA_029783665.1 Naso thynnoides
TATTGTGTTTTATTTTAGCTTTTTATTTATTTATTAATTGCATGACTGGGCACTTTATCTTTTTTTTTAAGACTGAGTGATGAATTACTCACAAAATTTTGTTTAACGGCCTTTTTTTTTTTTACTGTCAGGAGCAGCATTTAGTGTAGAAAAACATTTTTGTTATCATATGTATTCATACCAGTTGCTTGGTCCTAAAAGGATAACAAGGACGCGGTGCTCATGAGTCTTATGTGGTGAGGAAATCAGAGTGCATGAAACAGTTGCAGTCAAAAGTAATGTTACTTTGGACCCGGTAACACATACCTGGGATCCAGTGTTTGAAGCCATCTTTTCCACTGTCCTTAGCGGGACCATGTCTTTGGCTAGATGGATTGTTATTGATCTTATAATCTCGTCCCACCGTGTGCTTTACTTCTCGTAGGCAGTCCCTCAAGCTAACACGCCTTCAGGTGACACCTGACTCGACTTTGGTTTTACTATTTCACCGGCAGTACTTGATGTTGTGGAAGCCAGTCTTGATCTCATACATTCTTGGTATTCCATGACATGCTTACAGTTTAGGTGATGGAGCAAATTGCTCATGATGCCTCCTCCCTCCTCCGCCAACAACTTAAGCTCGACAACATTTGCAGTAAATAGTTGTTTGTTCTATTAGGGACTTAAAAAAAAAAAAAACTCCAAACAACAGAAACCACACCTCTCTTTGGCACAATTTCTTCGTCATCATGGTCTTCATTGGCACAGTTTCTTTGTCATCAGAGTCTTCATTATTCAACCTGTCCATCATTTTTTTCTGCTGAAGAGCTCATTTAGGCATGCTATTTGGCAGTGCATCAGTAAAAGGGTCTCCTCTGAAGCAGTGCCAGAGCACCCTTCTCCACGTTTCAACCATTGGCACTGGTGTCAGGGTATATGAAAAATTCATATCATATGGAAAATAAAAACTGGTATTCGGTATGAACCGGTATACCTCTCAGCACTACTGTATTGCACATTGGAAGGAGAAAGTTAAAGGCTGCTCATGTAGTCTCTAAAAAAGCCTAAAAGACTAAAAATGGTCCAAACCCAACCTGAACCAACTATGTCAGATCCTGACAGACTTGTACTTTATACATCAAAATACCTGCAATACGGAATAACTGCCACTATTTGTTGAAAATCACCAGCATACATATGCAACATACAGTAGGCCTGGGACATTTCAGCCAGCTGTCAATGTTATATAGTAATATAACATAATGTATATGATGACCAGGAAATGCTAAATTTAGAGGAAAAAAAAGAATATATGTCAATGATACCATGGAAAGAATTTGTTCAGATGTAGAAGTGACAGACATCAGCTTCTGCAGCTGCTATAGTAATCGTCTTTGATGAAGACAAATGGGCCAACATGTGGGGGCCAATCATTGTATGACAAGTGGGTAAGATACTGTACGTACGTTTACTGGTGACAGCACGTTATGGAAAAGAATAAAAGACAGGAGCAGTGAAGGAAAGAAAAGAGCTGGGGTAAAGAGAAGCACGTGGCTTTTTCAAGCGGTGACAGGCCATCAGAAGGAGAATGACAGGAATGGTGGAACCACGGAGAAGGGAAATTGTGAGGAACAAAAAAAGGGCACCGGAGGCACATATGGGCTCATCAGAAAACAGCTGGAGGATGGATGGAGACAGGTTGACAGTTATGTGTTTGGCTGCACTGTTTGTACAGATTTGATAATTAACAAGCGCACATTTATTAATTTAGATTGATGACAAGAATAATTAAAATCTCCGATAAAAGTATTTCACAAATATCTTGAAAGTGCCATTAATTTACATGTAAACACATTTTTACTTTCTTTCTTAAAGAATAATCTAATTATGATAATGATCAGTCCCAAACAATGTGTGTGTGTGTGTGTGTGTGTGTGTGTGTGTGTGTGTACTTATTGTACTGTTAATGACTGGATCTACACAATATGTCCATTCATAGTCTCACTTGAATGCAGGGTGCAGTGTGCGTGTCCGTGCTTCAATTATGTTTGTGTATGAGCTGAGGATGATGGATCTAATACACAACAGCTTATTGATCGCAGCATTAAAAATGTGTATGTACATGTTTTTTTCAGACTCATCAGGCTGGTCAGTGAATTGCAAAATAGGACAAAATAAGAAACTAATAATATGGTCTCATGATCTCATTGATCCTCTTGAAAAACTAAAAGCATCATGGTGTGTGTATACACCAGGGCAATATGCGAGTTTACTCTTGTTTTCTTACTTATTACCAAATACACAGAACATTTTCTAAGCAACAACATATGATTTTTAAAAAATGAATTCCTCCCTTGGTGATTGTAGCTGAAAATATTGACAAAAGCGGTTCTGCTTCCTGTCCTGAAGATCTTGTATGTGCATTCCGTTTCCGTCAACATGTGCGTCCACTGGCTCCACTGCGTCGTGTATCTTCTCCGTCACAGCTCCAGTAATCTGTAGCCATTCGTAGCAGATACGCAAGGCATCTATTTTTGCCAGATGACAAAGCAAAAGGCACCAGTTCAGCACAGAGCAGATCGGAGATCAGACACAGACACAACAATAAAACATCCAGTTAATCACAGAATAAAACGCTCCATGCTGACACCGAATCATATTTCACTAAACTTCATAAACAAGATATATGTGTGGAGCCTGGCCCGAGCTCAACAGATGTGAGGTTTTCAGAGGCCATGGTCACACATAATTCTGTAACAGGAATTTAGATGACTTAACTGAACTCAACTTTCCCAGATCACCAAGGTTTTACACCTTTATGTGAATTCTGTGCTAGGACCCATAATGTCACCAGGTCCATAAAAAAATCCAGCTGTACCATAATTTACTCTCTTTTTCTAAATGCCACATAGCAGAGAAAACTGCTCCTGCCTTGCAGACACAAAACAAACAGGTCTCTTTGCAAAAGACTCACTGAAAGAAAGTTAAACGAGGGAGTTTATATATTCTTGAAGTAGCTGCAGTATTGTCAGTGTTATGGATATGCAAGTTAATTGGTAAAACTTCAAGTCAACTGAATCAGATTGAAGAAAACTCACTGTCTGCCTCGGGAATGTACAGAAATCGAGAAGTTATGGCAAAATGTGGAGTGGCCAAACCTCAGAAAACATAATGGTCTTCAATCTTTACTCCTTCTATCAAATATGGCCAACAATGTTTATTTGAAGCATATCGGAAACTAAACTCTTCCGACATGTATTTAAAAACTGAATGTGTGAATCTATTTCAAGGGGAATAAATGATATTACAATGTCAGAATGCTGTTTTAAATGATGCCAAAGTATAAAATCATGAGGTAAGGGTGTGTAGCAGTAATCCTTGTGGGATCTTTCTGGCTCTGAATGCTCTGTTCTTGGGGCAGGAGCTAAAACAGAGTGTCTCAGACAGAGACAAAAATACTGGACAGAACAGGGCTGCTGCAGTCAACTGTATAAGAAAACAGATGAGTTTTTTTTTTTGTAGCATCAAAGCATGTAAACCTGCTTCAGTAGTAACCAATAATAGAATAAGAACCCAAAAAATGAGCACAATATGGCCTCTTGAGGAATTTGTTCTACTATTAACCACATATTACCTAAACTGTTTGTCTTTTTTCTTGTCTTTCCACAGGAAACCAAAATCAACTGTGTCCGCCTGGCTAACAAAGGTATGAGCACCCTTCCATTGATCCTCACAGTAAAGACAATATTTTACAATAGTTATTATGTCTTATTTGACTTTAATCTTCTTCATGGAGTTCAGGTGAAGGATACTATGATTACATAACCCCCTAGAATAGTGTTAGTGTTGCAGTTTTGTGAGATGAGATGAACACACACATACACACACTCTGTAGTGGAAGTGAAGAGGTGAACCCTTTAGAACAGGCAACCCCACCTCCTCGACACGTTATCCTGCATGATTTCCTCGCACAACAATCTCTCTCTTCTCTCTTCATCGTTCACTTTTTTACCTTTTCTCTCCCGCATTCGCCCTCCTGTCCTCCATCCTGCTCTCTCTTTTTCCATTTCATATCGCATCCATGTTGCCCATCAGTGTATAAAGTGGAACATCAGGGCCATTACATACCGATTGACCACCTTCATTAAACCGCTGGATGGAGGCGAAAGCGTTAGCCCCAGAACCCATTTCATCCTATTCTGTTTGGCTTTCCCCATGTCTACCATCTTTATTTGCTGCTCATCTCCGGCAAATACACCCATTTGTGTGCCAGGCAATGTGCTTTGAAAGCTTTTCAGCTTGCTATTGATTTCCCCCACCTCTTCTCTCTTTTTTTTTCTATTTTATTTTTTTTTCATCTGCAGCAAACATTGATTTGATTTTTCCACATCTCTTTGTCTGTTCTCTGTCTCTCTTACTCTCTTATTTCTCGTCTGCATCAAGCATTTATTAGTCATGTGTGCACATTTTATCTCTTTTATATCATTCTTTTTTCCCCTGCTCTCTCCATTTCCAGGGTATGTTTTTGGAATAGAAAGTACTGTGGGTGGAGGTTTATAGTGTGTAGACACTGCTCTCTGTCTGTCTGCATGTGTGTGTGCTTGGGAAAAGACATGCTTTTAACTTTGTGGCTGTCTTTCACATGACAAAACATTCTCCAATATGTAGAATTACCAGCATTCCCAAAACAAACTTCAAATCATCTTTAAATGTACTTTTTGAAAGTTTCTTGTTGATATGTGGGCAGCGCTCTGAAACGATGCAGATGGCTAATTTTGCAAATGCCTATGACTAATTTTTTTTTTTTTTTTTTTTTTTTTGCAGTACCTGCGATTCACTCACTACAGCAGCTGATTTCACTGATAAATGCCACTTGTCTGCTGCGGTGTGTCCTAATTAATGAAATCAGCTGCTGTAGTTTTTGGTTAAAATAAGACTGAAGGCAACGACTGAGGCAGAATTAAGGTTTAGTTATACAAGCATCTGAGCAGTTATACAAGCATCTTATACAAGCTTCTGGCAAAGAAGCCGATTCCAGTACAACTGAACAGAAAGAGCCAAAGAACCACGTTCTTGGTCAGGATAAAGCATTCAGTCAAACAGAAAACAGAGCAGAGAGATAAAAGTACAACAGAAGACAAAGCAATGTGTACATTTTATTAAGGATGCCCTCTATGGGCTTTTTGACTATTAAGATACTGAGTTTTATGTTACAGTTATTTGCCGGAGCAAGCTATCTAATGATATTTGGAAACCGATGTCCTGATAAACTTTTAAACTCTGTTCTAAATCTGTAAATACCACACTTTAAATTAGACCTGGGCAACAATATACCACTATCAAGATAAACTTTATATCCTCTTATATATTGTATATCATTGGTGGTTTTTTTTTTTTTTTTTTTTTTTGATTTTGAAGGCTGCATTACAGTGAAGTGATGTAATTTTCTATAAGTATCAGATAGATCTACTTATTTTAATTGTTGCCTACTTAGTCATCATATCTACTTTACTACTAATTGTTTATCAAAAACAGAATTGTGTGAATGTTTTTTGAAGTATCAATAATCATCCCCACAATGTTGTCTTATTAGAGAGGGAGTTTCGTCATAAAAATGTATAATGTTTGATTCTGTCTCCCAGTTCTACCATTAATGAAGTGTTTTTAAGAATATTTTAAATTATTGAGATCGATGTTGCGTAAGGAGATACAAAAATATTGCAATATAATTTTCAGCCCATATTGCCTAGCACTATTTTATATTGTGGCTGCACGACAACAAAACTTCAGCTGAAGCTGCTGTGCCAGATTCCAACTAGCACTGAAACAATTTGTGTTGAATCGCTTCCCATCCAAAAACTTGGTTCTTTCGCTTAATCGACTGATGTTGAAGCTGACTAGTAAGATTACTTCTGCTCTCTGCCTCAGAGAAATACAGAAAAGAAAAAGTTTAGATACAACTTTAACCATTCCTGAATGACTCACCATTGTCTGCCACACTGCCATCAGACAAGCCATTCAAAGTTTCAAGCAAATTGAAAAAAGAAAAAAAAAACTGCAGGAAAACTGTTTGAGTAACTGTAAGAGCCAACTTAAGCCATCTGGTTGGGTCAAAATATAAACTTTTTGTCAACAAATGACTTGTTAATTTTGAAAGTATTGACAGCTAAGATTTTGTCTTTGGTTGAACCAAACCCGGAGAGCAGTCTTTGCACAAACTTGCCACGCCACAAAGTTCCTACTTTTGTTTTCTTTCAAACATTTCTTTATTTCATTTCTTTTCCATTTCCTCCTTCCTTTATTTTGGTTGACTCGTCAAGCCAAGCTGGAAAATATTAACCCCCCCCCTGCACCACATCTGCATTCACTGATTCACTCTTTGGTAATACACATCCTCACCAGCAACACATCTGTAAGCAGGCCAGTCAAGATGCTCGCTGACACTTAGGTCCTGGCAATACAGCCAGTCATATCCCTGTTCACATTTTGCTAGTTGTCCTATTGGTCTTAATGTTCTAGTGATATCTCTCACCACTGCAATTTCTCTCCTCTCAGACAGATTGTGCAATTGAAAACCAGGGAGATCTAAACCTTGATGAAATGGATAAAGAAAACTATACGTCTTTTTTTCTTAGACTCTTTTCTTCTTTCTTTTTTCCTTTTTTTGTTGCTGTTTGTTTTCTCTCTTTCCTCTCTTTCTCATGCTTTCCGGCGGGGACGTGCGGCCCTTGGCCTTAGTGGTAATAGGTAGGGGACAAATAACAACGCCGTACATTCTAGTCATCCCAAGCGAAGGTGATTATTGCTTTATAGGCAGAATATTTTCTTCCCTATGTTATATTTTCTCATCCCAGTACAACCATAAACACTACACGAACCCTGTTTCATTGCGGTTGTCCCCTGCCCCGCCTCCTACCTTTGTTTCTTGACTTTTCTCTGTTTTTTACTCTTTGTTTTTTGTCTTTCCTTTTCATCGCCATCTTACTGCATTTGTTTGCATGTCTGCTCCGCTTCGAGTGTTGCTGGCTGTGTTTGTACTTCCTCTCTCTCTGTCTTGTATCCACACACACATATACTAACACACAGCAGTAAAAACCATTCATCCTTTCATGCACAGTCAATATAACCTGAGTAGTGGAACAGTAAACTAACATTAGACTTTGTTTGTCTTGTTTTCTAGTCTTCAATGCTTAACTTAAAAAAAAGAAAGAAAAAGAAAAAGAAAGGAAAAGTAACGACTGAAAATCAATCAAAGAGAAATGAATGAGAGCCAAGAACTACATTTTGTCTTTGGATCTTTATAGCTCTCAAATAAAAAACCAATTTAGGTAACAATACATTAACTATGTACTCCAAGCACCTTACATGTCTGACAGTAATTAATTTAGAGAGTGATTTGACAAAATCTGGACATGGTTGGACACAGTGAAAAGGTTTAAATAGGTAAGCCTAGTTCATTGCTGGCCATCTTTTTAAATCTATTACCCTTTTATGACAGACCATAACCCTTTGAGACATGTATCTCAGCTGTTGAAGTGTAATGTCCCCTAATTTGGCAGAGCATGCATTTTGTCAGGTGTTCATGTGGGTGGACTGATTTCAAAGGTGTTTTGTTCGGGTTAACCGTCAAACGAACTCTTTGAAACTACCTAATGCCATCTTCCAGCAATCATGAATTCCTCCTTCTTTGATCGCACAATATATACCCTGCAACTCACTGCATACCATCATGCTTTCATTTATGAGAAATACCATCAAATACCAGACATACTGGCTTTTCAACTGTATGTCACACAGGCTTGTCAGAGAGTTTAAAATGCCATAAATAGGACAAGGACTCCAAACCAACAGCCTGTTTTCTTACTGTGAGGTTCGTTTAACCCCTCTAAACCTAGTGTGGCGGCAATGTAATGCTGAGATATGTTTTACAAAATATTAATTAACTTGTTAATCATTTAAGTTACAAACCAGCTCTGAATTATGTTTAAACAGTGAGATTATCAGCTTTGCAAGACACTGTGAATGGTGCCTGTGTGATGTTCAGGGCCAATTTTAGGTCTTGACAATCAATGATGTATACCACTTTGACGTTTACTTTCAGAGATGATATTGACCAAAGTATAAATACTGCACCAAAATGTATATGTTGTCACACTGTCTACTAAACTATGCCCAAGATATTATGCAAATAAATGGCTGTAATTCACTGAGGAAAAGGTGAACTTGCACCAGACTTCACCTGGACCTTCAAAACACCTGAACACAACTTTCCATACTGAAAAATCAAAAAAATCACTGGTTGGCTATGGAGTTATAAAACAAAACTCAAGATTCTTTGTTGATTTTTTTTATGCAAACATGAAATGCTCACACAAAAACAATGCTTGATTGTGACTTTACAATGCATTGACATGAAAGAGTTGGTTCCCCCAAAACTATGTCCACATGTTTCTGTGTCTATGTAGGTTTCAATAGGTTAAGGTGGCACACTTGAAAGAAAGTGATCCTAATTTTTTGAAAATTGTCTCTGCGATCAGCAGAAATATGAAAGCTGTTAACCATTCAGACATAAATGAGTTTCATTCCAAAATAAGATATCAAACCCAAAAACTGATCTGTGTGACTGTATTATTCTTAGTCCTGCCCAGTTCTTTAAAGCAGCACTATGTAAGTTTGACCGCGAATTGTAGCTTTGAGAAACTAAACTTGATAATGCATGTTCATAAAACACATAAAATATATGATAAACATATGATAAAACAGCAATTTTAGTGAAACTGGGTTATATTTTATGGAGAAAATGTCCTAGGGTTTTCCCTCTGAAGTCCTACAGCTGCTCTGCCTGTCTGCAACCTTGTATTTTAGTGGCGCTGTCACCAGCAAAAACCCAGAGCTGTAGCTGCTGCTTCAGCTTTAGTCTGCAGGCAGGCTGCAGGCAGAGCAGTTGTAGGACATCAGAGGAAAAACCAGAGGACATTTTCTCCATAAAATATGGCCCAGTTTTAATAAAATTTCTGTTTTATGCAACATATGAACGTGCATCGTTAAGTTTCGTTTCTCGAAGCCATGGTTCACAGTCAAATTTACATAGTGTTGCTTTAAATTCAATCCCCTGTTTGAAAAAAAAATGCAGCAGCTAAACGTTGTTTACTGAATAAGATTTCACTCGGCAATGCAGAAACATGACAGTAGAATACAAATGTCAGTCAGCGATACAACAGTCAGAATGTTGACTCAAACAATATGGAAACAACAGGGAATCAGTGACCAGCCAGCATAGCCGTAAACTGCTGTCACAGTCCTTTGTCAGGAATATGAGATGACTTCACATGCATACAATAACACTTATTGTCCTGAGGGAAATTGAGGTTGCAAGGCCCAGCATAAAGAATTATGCATATCATGCACAACAGCAGAATCCTAAATTGAATAAATATAGATTGTATTCATATTGAAGTGCGATTGCTTACCTCAATGCAAATCAAAGCAGAAACCTCAGGGCCTATTAAAATTGCATTTCATTGTCAATGCTGAACATTGTGAAGTTACTTTTTTATGCTTTCACAAATTAATGCAGCATACAATATCCTAAATGAATAATAAACTAGTAAAACAAAGGCATGTGCAAACGGAGTTCAGTTCATGATGTATGGAGCTGCCGTTGAAAAGCATACAACATTCTGATGCATCTTTTTAACCCTCTTTCCTCCATCAAAGGGATTGTTTGGATTTTTTGATGTGAGGTTGTCTCAAGCACTTATCCCTAGCCAGTTTAATACCTGCCATAGATCACTGTCAGCTTGCTCTCTGTACGAAGAAGCAGCACTGGCAGGAAAGTAAAAAGTACCAACAGCAACACGAGACTATTACGTTCTACGTACTATGTTGCCTTAAACCGCACAACATACGTATTCCTGCAGAGAACGCAGGAAGTTCCAATTGGCACAGCTGTCTAATGGCAATGTAAAGCGCTAAAAAATGAAAAAGTGTAGCTACTCATAGAGGGACATAAATACTTTAGGTGGGTGTGTCAGTACACAGTGAGTCTCGCGTCAATGTGAGTCACGCATTGTGAAAAGAGGTCCACCATCTTGGACAGCTAGCTACGGCTTCACTGCTTGGACAAAGCACATGTGGTTATTAAATGCTAATGTTAAATGTTGCTGATACTTTTTTCTGCTCTTCCCAATGTATGTTAATGTTGGAAGTTGACTTAGCAGCAAAGGCATGGTTTGTTGTAAATTGCACACTAACTGTTGAGTAATTCATTTGCCAGTTATGTTAGCTCAAGTAGTGTTAGGGGCTAACATCTTTGCTCGACGCTACCTAACTAGCCAATCCAGTTGAAATCTGGCCAGCACCAGAACTGGCTTGTGCTAGCCAGCTAGCCATTATGCTTATGTAGTTTTAAAACATTAAATCTGATTTAGATCATCAAACTCAGATTTTGACATGAAACTCATCATGATGTGATGATCATGATCATGACGTGGTTTTTCCAGTGGTGTAGCTGTAGCTAGCTGTCCAAGACATTTTCATGCATCTGTCACTCACATTGACGCAGGACTCGCTTTGGATAGCCTACTGATAGGGTGGTCTTGTTGGTGCCCTGTTTTCTTCAACTGGTACAGGTCAGTTTAGTTCCGTTCTGTATGTTACCAAATCGTACCAAATCGAATTGTGTCGCTCATTGAAACAGGGCTTAAAAGACGTGTTGCTGCTGGTATGGTTTCCACGCTGCTTCTCCATACAGAGAGTGAGTCGACAGTTTTCTACTGCAGGTAAGACACTGACTAGGTATAGGTGCCTCACACAACCCCTTATAAAGAAAAATAAAAGGAACTATCCCTTTAAATGTGTTCAGAACTTTGCTGAATTGTCTTTCGCTAGTTTACAGCTCAGCCAGTCACTGCAGCTACCCATCTCACTGTTTAACACACTTGATATCATTCACTCCAACAGGACTAAAATATAATACTAATGGTCCTAGTTTGACACTGCCCCCCAAAGTTGCTTATAGCACATATAACTTCACAAATAGCAAAGATAATTTCACTACTGTATTAATAGTATTAATTATAGTCTTTATAAATATATAGTACAACTCAGTGGATGTAAAACAGGTTCAAACCTGACATTGAGCAACTACGTCAATGAGCATTCTGCTTCCCTTCCACTATCGTTTCAGGATCTCCATTACTGCATCCGGGGCTTTGCATTGCCCAAGACAATTGTAATTGGTGTAAAGAAATACAAGAATGATACTAAGAGAACTTGAAAAATGACACTTTCAAATTTTGATGTCAGCTCGTTTTTTTGAACAGATTGACTTAAATGGGAAACAAACACAATCCTTGTTTTATATCACACGCCGTCTGTGCAGCACCAGCCAGGTGGCAGAAGTCCTTCTTCATTCATCTGTCCTGCATCAGGCCTTCAGAAATGAAGATTTCAAAACACAAAATATCCTCATTTTGCACATATACGTAAGACTGAGTTCACACTGCAGCTTAAATTGTTGCATCTTCCTTCCTTTAACTAAAGACACAAATACAGTACAACATTTTTCCACAAGAGGGCCAGCAGTGTAAATGCAGCTTATATATCTCTAAGCTAGTTACTAAACCAATTTTAATATTTCTGAAGAGACATTTCTAAATGATGTAGAAAAGGTGCATGTGCATGTGGGACTTCTGCATGGGCGGTGTCTGTGTGCTCTGCAGGCGAAGGTTCGGTAGCTCACAGAAGCATCAAATCCACCCCCCGTCATCCATACACTAGTATTAAATGTCATCTTCAATTCCCATTACCATTAGTCCTGAGGTTGATTATAATTGGTGGTGTACAGATTTGTGTTGTAACTGACTCTGGAGCTGTGCAATACTGATGCAACATGTGGCTTCCTAACTGTGTGTGTGTGATGTGAGTGCGCATGACTGGACTGCAAAAGTTAAATGTTGAAGAAATCATATCTGGATTATCTTGGTCATTCACACAGAGACACACACACTGACACACAGCTCTTTACAACCTATCATCCTCCTATTTTCCCACCATCACCGAGTGCTGCCTGCTTGCTGGTTAGTGAGTGGGTTTGCTCTCTGAATTTGCAGCAGATTGAGTCAGACTTTTTAAAGACAACACAACTCCTCCTCACGAGTGTTTTTTAGGTGAATATCTGGCGATTATATGACATTTTAAGGGCACAATACTTGTCAGTGATGGATAAAATGCTGTTTAAGTTGTACAAGGAGCATGCAGGGTTCGACTCAACTAAGAGCTGACAGAGATGGGGTGAAAAAACTGAGAACAAAAGAGAAAGAGTCCATATTCCAGAGAGAAAAAGAAATAAAACCCAAGAGGGAAGGAGAGGAGGGAAAAAAAACAAAACAAAGAACACAAGAGACAGGGAGTGACAGGAACTGACTTGACGAAAATCAGAAAAAAAGAAAGACAAATCCTGCAGTGGAGACAGAATCAGGCTCAAGGATTCTTTTGTTTTTTTATGGTAGTATTGTGAATGCAGACAGGTGTACCTGCCTCGCTCTCCACCAGACAGACATTGTGGAGAATTGTTGTCTTATGCTAAATTCGCCCTTCTAACTCTGCCATGAATTTTCCATCCGTTACACAGCACAGCGACAAAATGTTCACTTGTCCCTGCGTAAATCTGAGGGGCCAGGTCATGAAGTACTCATCGGTATCTGGGGATAGGAAAAAAAGGAAAGAGGGATGGAGGGAGGGTAAGACCTGAGGAAAAAATGATCAGAAATGCATATTTAATCACACAGCACAAAGGACAAAAGAAAATAAGCCTTAATCACTTTATTTGGTGTCTCTGTCCAATTCCTCACAAAATGGATGTAACAGACTGCGGAGTAACCTTCAATGTCCTGCTTCATTTATACCTCCAAAATAATACCTGTAGGCCTACACATATGTCATAAATACAAACTTAAGGATTCTGTAACAATATAATTCGATATTATGTCCATGAACAGTAGCATTCCTCAGTGCTGGAACAATTAGCGCACAGCTAACACATGGCAGCTAGAGTTAGCAAAAGTAACAGGTTACTTCAGGAAACTCACTTTCACTTATAAAATATCATCCAGTTTCCCTGAAATCAGTGATAGTTGTTGGCGTGAGATGGCGTGCCATTAAGCATTGAGATCCTACATAGTCACCAAGTTATATATTTTAGCAGTTGGCAATCGTGGCAGAGAATGACTAAAACAGAGACAACATTTAACCTGCAAGTCAGTGCTCCATTAAAATGATTTTGACAATGTTATTTTAAATTTAAATTATTACATAATGTTGGTTTGAGTGCATATTTAAATTTGTAACAGCTATTTTCTTTCTGCTCATATGATTGTGCATTATTTATAAAAGTTATACATTGTATTTAGCAGATTTTGCCACATTATTTTAGCTTTTATGGGCTAAGCAATGAATTTGTT
>JAQLOL010000012.1:2818173-2835289 GCA_029783665.1 Naso thynnoides
ATATATATATATATATATATATATATATGAAAGGTTTTCCTTAGAATGGGTCCTTTGCTGTTTAGTTGACATGAACAGTTGGCATTTTTCCCTCTAAGCTGCATATTGAAAAGATCCATCAGCTATTTCTTCACTTTCCAAGGCCAGTGTTGTTGATGTTTGGGATCATAACAGTACAAATGTGAACAAGAGCTGCGTTAGGACAGAGTGTTGCAAAACACTCACCTTTATCAGGTCGCAGTTGAGAGTTCACCTTTCATGAGGCCCAAAGATGCTTCGTCACATAAGAAGAATACAAAACTGAAACAAGTAGGCCTAATCACATGCAAACATGTGTGTCTTCTTGGGAAACAACGTTAGGAGAGGTTGTAGGCTGTGATGAACAGGTGGACTTTGAGCAGTTTTTTAAACATGTCCAGTGACGAGGCATTGTGTATATCAGCAGGGGGAGCGTTCCAGAGGATAGGAGCATAAGCTTTAGCATTATTGTCTGCCACTCTTCATTTACTAGGCTTGTAATTTATATTTGTCAGCTTCCTGTAACAAATAGCTGCCCATTTTCTCATCTGCATTTCTCTACTCTGCTAATACAGAGCTGCTACACAAAAGTGCCATACATATCGACAGCCTTCATTGGCTAACAATCAATCATTTTTACACACATAAATACAAATACATCACCTCTCTCACATATGCGTTCACTCTCTTTCTCTTCTCTCTGTCTGTCTCACTCTGTCACACACACACAGACACACACACACACACACACACACACACACACACACACACAGTGGCAAGCACGACCTGGTGGAGTGTTTTTTCTCCGCTGCATTAATATTTATGAGCAGTTTTAACAGCTGTGGCTTTTACAGCCAGGCTCTCAGCGCTCTGCACTTTATTAATATCATAAGGACAATGTCAGCACAGCCCTTAAAGAGGGTTATGGGTATGACAGAGAGTGTGTGTGTGTGTGTGTGTGTGTGTGTGTGTGTGTGTATGTGTGCGTGTGCACGCTCTTAGTGTGCAAAGTTAGGTTTTTGAACAAAGTTAGGAGTGAATATAGATGCATTGCGTATATGTGTGTGCAAGCACAGGTGTATTCAGTCGTGTGGTGAGATGCGCAAAATAAAACAGTAGCAAATTAAAGGAGTGATAACATGCCAACCTTCTTTCTCTTTGAGATGAATGGATGGATGGATAGATAGGTAGAGGGGCGGATGGACGGATGGACCGACGGACAGATGCAGTCTGCAGCAGTAGACTGTAGCAACAAAAATATTGATCTTTTTTGTCCTCCTGACATTCCTCTTGTATTGAAAGTCAGTGTAGTGCAGTGGGACTGTGTGTGTGCATGTGTGTGTGTGTGTGTGCGCGTGTGTGTGTGTAAGTAAGAGTGTGCTGTGTGTGTGTGCACCTCAGATATTATAAAATCCCGATATCTGGCCACTCACCAGTTGAAGGATCCATGCCAGGGGAAAAAAAGTTGCCAACAAACCATTACAGAGGTTCTGCAGGGTGTCCAGTTTCCCAAACAGATACACACACACAAGCACACACAAATATGGATGAATGTGATATCAGTCAATTTAAACGCTGACGTATAGATCCGTAGTTAAGCTATCAAATAAAGGACGGGGCAGGAAGGACATAAAGTTTGAGCAAAACGCACCCTGGTGTCCTAGTGGTTTTTTATTTAGTTTTAATCTTCTGTACATTCTGTGCATCTATAAAATGTAATTACAACATCAACTTATCATTATTATTATAATTATTATTATGAAATAATACTTTTACAAGTAATTATTTTACTAATATTAACAAATACAGCATTTTTTGTTGTTGTAAATTTGCTCTTTAAACCAAATCAACTGTAAAACTGTAACTATCTATACAGTAACAACACAACACACATCTGATGAAAGAATCATCTCTGCTTCCATTTTTTTTCATCAATCTTCCGTCCTTTCTCATTTGCTCTTTTCTATCATTCCTCATTTATAATCTGTCTGTCATCCAGCCTGTTGGTGATGGAGGCATCAGATGTGCAACTTTTTTGGATATTTATTAATTTTTTTAATTATTTTTTTAAGTGTCAGGTCATGTTATCTGAAAGGCTAAGATGGTTTGGAGTTTGAAACCATGTAAAAAAAAAAAAATCGGGTGCTTGGCCTGTTGATCATCTCTAAGGCGACGAGAACATAAACAAATCAGCGGTTCCAGTGCTCCATGCTAACATGTTAGCATACACTGTGTTGAGTGAAAGCAAAAGGCAACATATTTCCAGATTTGGAATCTGCAGATTAAACTGTATATTTAAAACCACTAATACTGTTTCTTTGCTGTGATGTTTTCTTTCCCCATTTTAAATAATACAAATCATACAGCTGTTACTTCACAGAGTGTGTGACAGTCTGCAGCATTAGCATGGAGCTCAAGAGTGACTGATGGATGAACAGACAGATAGATGTCTGTGTTTTGATCTCTTAAGAGGATAATGAACAGGTCAATCTTCTGTGAAAAAAGTGTTATCTTTTGAGGAATGAAATGATAATTTCACAAGCCGTAGAACTCCTTATTACCTCTAATTTATTTGATTGACTACTGACCAAGTCACAGCTGATTTATTCTTAATTTAGAATTTGAGTTAGATCATGCTTGAGAGAATTATAAAACATCCCACAGATGTTCTTATGGGCCTGAAAATGGCCATCGGTCTTGTAAAGATAAACCAAACCAGACTAAAAATGAACAAAGCCCACACAGGAAAAACTCAGCACACGGCCTGTCAGTGAGACAGACATACTGTCAGACTGCCAGGCAAAATTTTACAAGCTTTCATATGAGGACACATAAAGAGACAAGCAGACACAGAGGTGAGATAGACAGTTTCTACAGGTGGATTAGAAGACACGTTCAAACATTGGGAATGAAAATATGTGGCCTATCAGTTTATAATGTCAAAGAGTCATAAATAATTTCTCATTCAAACCATGAACTAATCCAATGTGTTTGTCCTTCTTCTGGGTTTTGCTCTGTCATCATCATCGGCCTCACCTCACCATGCTTCAGAAGACATGCTTATTCCTACTCTTATTACCTGTAAGTAGAGATTTCCCATCAGGAGTGACTCCTTTCTCCGCCCATTATCTGTTCCTTCTGACACACTTTTTTATTTCTGATAAAAAAAGAAAGAAAGAAAGAAAAGATCTTGTGTTCTTGCATCCTGTTTGAATTGAATCATATTTAACCCTAAACGTCCGAACAACATGCTGAAACAAACAAACAAAACTTTCTCAGGCCGTAATAGAATCCCATTTCACTGTTTTACTTTACAAGCCAACTAGATATTTAGACTGCATGGTAAAATGTCTACAGGATTTTCTGCTGGATACAAACTTTGTTGTGATGCCTCGTAAACAAAAAAGCAGCCTGAGGGCACAATTTATTATTTGGCTGGTTGTAATAATTCATGACTCCAAAAGAATATAAATTCAGCGGCACAACATAACACAAAGCATCAACAGTTCCAGCGCTTGAAAAACATTATGTTTTAGATAAATTCTGTCTGTCTGATCAATCTGTGGTGGTGGTCATTAGGCCAAAGGTGGTGCCTATGTGTTATCAAATCGGTTTCTTTGTCTCCAATCTGTTTAGCCTTAATGTGCATAAATTTACATCCATGCAGCCATTTTCAATCCAGTCAAATCTGATAAAACCTCTACTTGACCAAAGGTTGACATTAGTTGAAAACAAATTACCATCAATTAAAGAATTAGATCAATTCTTGGAAGAAATATTCTAAATAAGAAAAATGTCATTTTTTTCAACCTTTTTTTTTCTTGTTTTGTAAGAAAACTAGTTGTTAGCTGCATTAGAAAATCTTTAATAAATAAATGAAAAAATTAGACAATAGGGCTTTCACTTTTTATCAGGAATACAATATTTGTTCGAACACCGGTTGAATTATTTATTTATTATTTATTATATATTATTTATTTATATAATTATTTGACCTGTAATGACCTGTTCAAAGTGTAACCTGCAGTCTCACTATAAGCGCATCGTCCACTGAGCCCTGACCTCCATCACATCATGACAAAAGGTGCCCCTCCCCTCCCTTCCCGCTCTACAGTCTGACTCACACAGGCAGTAGCTCGCGGATAATGAGCGTTTTAAAACAGAAGACAGAACTTTTCATGGACCGTTTTTACAAGACAGTCAGAGAAGCATTCGGTGGGCATACAACTGACTTCAGAACATTAGTTTGAAAGAGGAGCCTATAAAGCTCAGCACAGTCACACAGAAAAAAACAACGGTTGTCACACTCAGAATTCCAGGTCGGAAATTTGGGTAACATTTCAGAGCTCGGCTTTGTCCGACCTGACGTCAAAGCAACATAAAACATGGCGGCCTTCGTTGGTAACGGCTAGAATGAAGTTATCATAACATAAAGGTGTTTGCTGATGTTTAAAAACATAACTTGAAGCGATATGCGTTTGTGTCAGCTGATTAAATTAGCTAGCTTGTTCAGTAGCTAGCTAGAGATGATGCAGACATTAAATTGCTGTCTCTAATGATACAATATACAATATATGCAGACATTGACAGTTGAATGCAATGATGTCGAAAGTCGGAATCTCCGAGTTGAAACTCCCTGGTTCTGAGTGGTAATGAGTAATAACATAACACTAGTAGCCCACTAGCGCAGTTGACTAAACCTTGCGTGTTTACGTTAAGAGCGCTGTAACGTTACTTCCCTCTCCCTACAGGATATCCTTTATTAATCCTGCTACTGAGGAACTACGGTGTAACAGCAGCAACAAAGTGTATGGTAGAAAAAAAAGCAGTGCATAAGGAACAATCGATAAATAGCCTAATAATTAAACATGCGCAATAGAAACAATTAATAAATAATCCGAACAAATTATGGGTCATGTTAAATTTTGTTCAAACTGTTTTTTTCCCCATAACGTGACAGCCCTACAAGACAATGCATGTGTGTTCGTGCATGATGTCAAAACAGTTAACTTAATGATAAGAGATACAAGGGGCAATTGATAAGTTTTTGGCCACGCGCAAGCACAGGTGTAATGTAGAAAGGCTCTGTTTTAGTAAACCCAGCCCCCTTTTTTTTAATTCATTCATTTATTTTTCAAAATAGTCACTACATTTCAGTTCCCAGTGTGCACACTTAGTTGTGGTTTTGGAGCATATGTTGGGCGCATATGTTGGGCGAACATGTTGTTCCGAAGCTGCTTCTCATCAGG
Source organism: Naso thynnoides (assembly GCA_029783665.1). Classification (NCBI taxonomy): domain Eukaryota; kingdom Metazoa; phylum Chordata; class Actinopteri; order Acanthuriformes; family Acanthuridae; genus Naso; species Naso thynnoides. Next base: position 2,823,441 of record JAQLOL010000012.1, read on the forward strand.
CTCCAGGTGTTTCAAGACTCAGCAAGCTGACACTTCGGTCAAACTTGATTTTGTTGTAAATAACTGCATGAACCTGTTCCGGGGAGATGACAAACTCCGTTGCAATGTAAAGTTGAGTTATTCTTCAATCTGTCATAGACATGTCATGGATCTTTTCAATGGTGTCCTATAATGGTGACACAGAACAGAAGTCATCTTCCAGGCTCTTTGTGGAATGTTTGAATACAGAAGCTCACTTCTTCACTATGCTGTAAGAAGGTGCACCATCCTCTAATGCTGCCTACTTGTCAGTGTGGACCTCCTCTGTTGAGCCCATGAGATGGAGATAGCTGATGAGTGCAGAGAGGTCAATGTACATTTACTCAGACAGTGCTGACTTACAATTTTGAATTACCCAAAACATAATGACCAAAAACATGTTAAATATCTTCAGTATCTTTAAACTGTCTGCATGATCACTCAAATAGTTAAACTGCGCATCTAGCAAAAGTGTTGGAACTCTTCTCCTTCTATGTTTGACTACAAACTTATCAACCTAATCAAGTATGCATTTTGATGCTTATTACAAATATGTATATATGTCAATATAGATGCAGATAGTATTTCAACTTTCAATAGCTTTGCTCTTGAAGGCTTGCAACCACACAGGATGCAACTATTTAGTCTTATAGTAAGAAAATGACTCTTCAAGTCACAGTCTCAGTCTTTCCATTACCATCCAGATATACAAAGTTACATACATTTACTTTGAGTGATAAAGCATTTCTGTTGAAGGTATTACTGGTTCAATAACTTTGTCAAGAGTAACTAAGCAGTAGTATTTCAGGAAGGATTGTTTCGTAAATGTCAAATTCTTGCTTTTGAATCTTAAGAAATAAGAGCAGCATTATATGATGAGGTGTGCACACCATGGCAAAACTCCCCTCTTTATTGGTGTGTGCAGATAGTTTATTGGCTGACTAGAAGCTCTCTGGACAGGGATTTGTGATTAACTACAGAATTAGTTTAGTAGTGAAAGGCAAATTTCAGTCTGGCTTCATTTGCATTGTTTGCACGGTCCGTCTCTTAAAGCATTTCACCCCGAAAGGTCAATGCAATTCACTGCTATCGTCTTCACCAAGTGGCCATTTCCTGCTTATTAACTATTTCTAATGAGGCGCTATTATAGCTGTCTGTTCATACATGCACCGGCACGTACAGGTGCACACATTCTTAAATACACACACACTAAGTATAGCCGCGCAAACACACGCACTCTGTTGCCCCGAGCTCACCTACAAATCCCTGCAGAGAATTTCTGAAAACCCTGCTTCTCCTGCTGTCTTCAAAGCATCAGAAAATTTCCTCCAAATCTGCAGCAGAGTCCTAACTGAGCGGAACAGTCATCCCATGCCAACACTTCTTCTTATAGCAGCCACCCTGAGGCTGTTTGACCCAACCAGAAATTATTCCTTTACACTGAGAAACTGACACAATTAGAAAGACGGTAGCCATCAATGTGAGTTTGCTACTTTTCCACCATGACTGCTGTGTTTAATTTGTTTCGGCAGAAAAAAAGGAAGCTTCTATACTTAAATTCTCAGTGAGCCTATGGTTACATTATACATATTATTACTTACCCCCCCCCAAAAAAAACAGTTGCAAAAGTGCAGACACAACCTTCAAGAAAAGCACCATGGTCCTGCACAAATGCACAATTTAAACACACTGTATAATGAACATTAACACATGGAAAGAAAACAACACGGCAGCAACATGCACAGACAACCACCTGAAAAAACAAACAAACAAAACATTTAAATTCAACACTTCAAATAAAAAATGCAAGTCCTTTATAGGGCTTAAAGCTGTGGTGGACAACATCTGGAAATCAAGCTAACAGTGGCATGAGACTCCAAAGGACGCAACTCTGCTGTACCTTCTTCTTCTGTTTTTGCTTCAGCTTGTGTTTTATTTTCGTTTGTTGTCACTCTCTCTTTTAAGTCCATTTTACATTAAAAGATTCACAACAAGATAAAACAGTTGCAGGGAAAGTTGCAGCGCTGCAAACTGGTCTGTCTCAGCTCGACTCAAGCCGACTGACGGTGTCGCCTGCAACTCAGCTTGTCAAGTCGCCAGAGGACAGTTTTAGAATGTAAGGCACTTGTCACTTTTTTTCGACAGCCAATCAGCTAGTAGTAATGTCACCCTTCGCAAAGAAGTGCAGTGTAGAGCAGCCAATAGGAATGTATGCTCTATGAAATGACCTGTAATTGGCCCAAAGTCCCATCACAGTCTGAATCCAGAGCCAAAGAGAGGTGGGACCAAAAATAAACTGCGTATTAGGAAAGCTGCAGATTGTAATATAATTATAATAAAAAAGTATGTTATAAACAACATAACACAAAATTAATTTATTGTAACACAAAATTTAGAGGCCCAAAAGAGATTGATGAGTTCTGTATGCATCAAAGATCTGATAGCACAACAAAGCACACTCACACATAGGCTGCAGATGCATGTGTGTACAGACACTCACATGTGTACACACACACACAGCTAACGCCCAAGGTTGTTTACTGTAAGATGAGAGAGGGGATTTAAAGTTGTTCAGAACTCTTGCAGTCCTGCAGTGTGTGTGTGTGTGTGTGTGTGCGCGTGCGCGCCTGTGTGTATGTGTTTGTACTCTCTCTCTTTCTTTCCAATCTCTATCTCTCTCTCTTCACCTCCCTCTATCCCTCAATCTCTCCCTTCCTTGCTGGGTCCTCCTCTAAATCCTGTGATACGCAGATGAAAGTTTGTTTGGGCTTCGCCTGCAGCCTCCTCTGGAGCAACCGCTGTCATCCTGAAGTGACTGACTGCCTGTCTGACTGCAGCGCTGGCTGGGGATGGCTCCAGGATATTTGAGCTACCTAGCTGCCAACCGACTGACTGAGGCCATTCTAACTGTAACACGGGAGTTCTACTGATCCCTCGACAAGTAAAACAAATGTAGCTTTGCTTGTTTGATTGGACGCCTTAAGGTTGCCCCTGTTGAGTCGCCAGACTTATACTAAAATAAATGCAACTCCCTCTGCATACATCACTTTCTAGGAGGAGAACAATACTAGAAACCTGTAAAGGAATGCTGCATGGTCATTTATGCCAGAAATACATATTTGTAGCTTTAAAAGGCAACCATTTGTAGCTACAAATATGTTCAGACAACAGTATTTTAATAATGAATGGTACAAATGTTTTCTATGTCTTGTGTCGAGACTTTTACAGGTTGCATCCTTAGGCAACTGAGAAATACTGAATATTAACCAAGTAGAGAATTTTTATTTTTATACAGCAATAGAATTACAAAACTATTAAAACTATTGCTAAACATTCAGCTGTGATTTACTGAAAGATGTACAAAAAAGTCCTCCTTTGAATATAGCCAAAGGCGCCATCTATGGGGAGGGGGGTTGGGTTTTCTGTCCCTCTAAAGTTCGGCTAAAGATGGAGGGGCGCTGCTCCCCCAGTACTGAAATGCTGTGGTAAAATCTGACTATTTTCCAGTGGCCATCTGAGTCTATAGTAGCCTATGTTGTTCATCAAATTAGCCTGTGATGAGGCACAGCGACACCGATCGTGCACGTTACAGTTTGAGTAGATAAATAAAAATCCACAAAACTCACAGAATGCAAGTCCTTTCCCGATCCCAGTGAGAAAAATGCCTTGTTTTCCATAGCTCTTCATGACTGAATCTAGATGAAAGATCGCCTATAAGTAATTTAAAATGACTATAATTATGTCATATGTGTCATAATAATTATAAGCATGTCCCTTAACTTCAGTGTTTAAAAGTATAAAAAGTCCAAATTTACTGAAAAGATATGAATCAAATCATTTCCAAACTTTCAAAAGGTATTTTTATCTAACTAAAGTTTCTGCTTCAACACATATTTGTTGGCGTTTTTCCTTCAAAAAACAACATTTTCACCGCAATCTCAAAGTTTATTGCTGTCTGCCTCGCAGCACACAAGAGAGGGACACAACTGCATTAACAAAGCGTGCAATAATAGAACATTATCAAACTACTAAAACAGGCTACCAAGCTTCACAGTGCGAGGCAGCAGGACTTTCACTTACATTATCAAATAATTTCATCATTATCCAAAGTCTCTGTCAGTTCCTTTTTAAATGAAAAACACAAATGAACTGGTGAATCCGCCAGTGAGCAGTTTCCCTTTTGCCATTTTTTGGAGAAAAACCAAATGCTAAACTGTGTAGCACATAAATAGGCTAAATTTCCATTTGATTATAACAACTTTATAGATACTATTTTATAAAGTGGGCCAATAAGACACTATTAGACTGAACAAATGTAGGCCTATGATGACGTCATCAAACGTTACCAATATTTTGTCCCCCAGTGTTGAGTCCAAGTCGACGCCCATGAATACAATTATATCACACTGCTTCTGAAGCAAACTTTTTTTTTTTTTAAATGGTATTGGGTTTTTAGCCCTGTGTCCAACCCCCAACCTGAAGGACCAGTGGGTCGCTCTTTGTCAGGTCTCTACCCTTCAAGCTGTCCAGCTTGGAGGATCCTACCAGGAGACTGTGCTCCCCCTAGCATACCTCTAGGGATCACTGAAGCACACAAAATCCCCGACCACAACAATGCATCGTTTCTTAGATTCTTTAGAGATAATTTTTAACATTTACAGAGTCAAACCTGAGTCTAACAAGAACATAAAAATGTCACAAAAGAAAACTCACTAGAATCACTGGAATTTAACACGAATCAAAACACTACATTGCAAAACAAAACCGGATTATAATATCACAAAGAACTTATTAGCACTATGCTGTTCATCAGGGTCATTTACATCATATAAATCATTATGATGTTCCACACCTCATGCACTGCTTTGTTTAAATTACATGCAGGGGTGAAAGTAGGCCGGTGCAGTCCGATACTCTGTACCACCAAAGATGCCCTGGTGGTACGCAGTACTGGAAAGAGGGGAAAGGAGCTGCCTGTCAAAGCCCACATTTAAAACCAATCACACTCGAACTTTTAGCACAAAAACGCGTCTGCTAACTGTATGACATCTTAAACAACACATTGCTCTCTTACCAATTTCTTCTAGGTGTTCTGAATTGCTCCTGAATCATCCATGTGGTGTTTTAATCTGAACTGGACGGAGCCCAGCTGCCTTTCATTAACTTAACGTTACTTCTAGTTAACGTTAGCACGGGCTTCTGCTAGCACGCTGCAGCTGACTGACTGAATCCAGTGCTGTGAGGTTTTGGCAGGGAGGTGTTTGTTGCAAACTCTCCAAGCAATCTACTCCAAGTGTGGCAGAATAAGTTGTGATGTTTCATAATATTCTGTTTTATTCCAAAAACACAGACAGCAGCTCAGACAAGTTGAGTCAGGTAACAATCAGGGACTCCTCTGTAGCTCAATGGTAGGCTACTACGTACCTTTACCTCCTAAAAACAGTGCCAGTGAAAGGATGCGTTTGACTTATTGTTCTGGGACATTCGATTTCTTCCACACCCAAACCATGGACTTTAATAGTGTCATTTGTTCCAGGACAGGACAATAGTAAATGAATCCCACAAAACATTCTTGCAGTTGCTGACAAGCTGTCAACATGTTTTTTTTTTTTTGTTTGTTTTTTTTTTAAATATCAGCAGTTATAGACAAATTTAGGTTTAAGTTTTAAACAAGACAAGTTGAGACATTTTATGCATAATAATTTGTTCTCTCATTTATTTATGTGTCCCTTGTCCTGGACATTCCGACAGAGACTTATTTACTGTTATGATGTTAAACTAAATAGAGGAGTTATAAATTACAAGAAAACAAATTATTGGTATTTTGACATTTTCAAAGTTGCATTTGCTGTACACAATGGTGTTTCTAATTTCTTTCTACTCCATACAGTATTAACAGTATTTAAAAAAGGCCTATTAAAACATTTTTTTCAAGGATGCAATAAGCTGAGGAGAGTTGATCAATATGAAGCGTGGAGGGCTGTGGAAGAAGTACGGGCAAGAATTTAAAACTACTTTCACCCCTGATTACTTTTTAAAAATAGCTGACAGTTTATTTATTAGCTGTTACTGAGAGGAACCATTTTTAAGCCTCAAATTAGGCATTATGATTGCTGCCACCTTATTTTTTTCAAGACAGAGAGATTACATTCGGATGGGAGGGTGGAGCTTGAGAGGATACGCATATCTACCATTTGCAGACAACTAATAGATTCTGTGACTCAAAATGGCCATGCCCTTAATTATTTATGCACAACTTTAAAGGGAAATGCAAAGCTTTTCTTTTTCTTTTTATTTGCCTCCCTTCCAAGTTTCAGACAAGAAGATGGTACCATTCTTTCAACTGCATGTTTGTGCAGTAACAAGGAAGAGACAGGCTAAGCTCGTTCACCGCTAATTAACTTAGCTCAAATACTGGTAGTCAATGGGAGGTGCTAGCCTGCCTCTGCCAAAAATAATCAGATAAACCTTTAAACTTTTTTTTTTTTTTTTTAAAAGAATGGTATCTATCTTCTTGTCTGGAACACAGAAGGGAGGCAAAAAGTGATACACAACTATATACATATAGGAATATATAGGTATATGTAGATAGATAGATAGATAGATAGATAGATAGATAGATAGATACCAGGCTGTAAACAAAGTTGATTAAAGTTAATTGCTCCTGTAAAGTTGATCATTTTAATATAAAGGAGATATTCAAGGACTGTCTTCATCAAATACTGTCAAATTTTACCATAGTGTCACACGACTATAATTAATTAATTAATATCAAACATTTCAAAAAGTATTGGTACTTTTTACAAAGAACCAACTTAATGAGAAACTTGACTGAACACACAAAGATTCACAAACTGCATCCTCTACATTTTCGAAAGGCTAAATGATGAACCTCAGTAATGAATTTCACTGAATGGATATCCAGCGTTTGGGAAATGAACCTTTCAAGTGCTCATGACAGCTAATACATCAAATTAACAACAATTAAAAAGCTTTTTTTTTTCTATTCAAGAGTTCACTTAAAGTGCCTCCTCTTTGACTCACACCATTTGTCTCATCTACTGTTGCTCAGTAATAATGTGTCCTCTCAAACCCATCAGGCTTAGCTCTCAGTTCGCCCCCCCATCCCCTAAAAAAACAACGTATCCACCACGCATCGCTTGTTATCGACACATCAAACGGCCTGCAATTAACGGAGACGGGGGCACAAAGTAGTCCATGATTCTTGCCGCGGTCGGCCCCCTGGCGAGGTAACCTTAGTGCTTAATGAACTGCCGCTGTGACATTCATTAAAGAAGGATTATGTCGTGCTCATTGCCACTTACAATATGCAAGGAATTTGTCATTTAAACTAGTCCATTAATGGGATGAATGTGTGATAGGTGGAGGTGTGAACAGAGGAGTGGAGGAGAATGAGAAGGCCTTTCACACATTTCTGTCTGTTGCTTCTTCTTCTTTCCCATTTATTGCCTCTCTGTATCGTCTCTCCATTTGTCACCTCCTTCATCCTTTGTCTCCTTCCCTGTTTCCACCCTCATCTTCCCTCCATTCTCTTTCCTCACTCTCCTCTCACCATTTTCTTTCCCCATCCTCCTTTTTTGCTCTCTTTCCATCTCTGTATCTTTTCCATTTGGCTTCCGTTTCTTCGCTCACTTCCTCGTCTCCCACTCACTTTTCTGTCAAAGTGCAGTCAGATAGCCAGGAATAGGCCACTCTAAGCTCCAATCACACTGGAGGTTTTGAGGTTCCGTCGCCTGAAAATTGGTGTGGAGTAGTGGAGGGTTGAATTGGGGTTGATGGCAGAAAATGATTATGGGTGAAACTTTGCCGGACATTCCTCCTTTTCTGTCCTGCACTTTTCTGTCTCTCTAATACCTTCACCTTGCCCTTCTTCTTAGTTCTTTCCTGGCTTTCTTTTTTGTTTTGAATTGTTTCTTTTTTTTTCCATTTTTTCTTTATCTCTGATGTTTCTCTTGATATAAACTCTCAGAGTTTCTTTCTCTGTGTCTCTTTACTGAAATGCTTAAGTACGAATGGGCAAGTAAAGCTCATCATCAGATCCCAGACACACTCATACAGACTCACATATATAAAGAAACTGCTTTGATTTGAGAATTCAGTCACGTACGCATATAACTGGCAGGATTCTGTGAGTCAGCTGAATGATGGAGATGAAAAGACTTCTTACTTCCAAATCTGACATCTTGCTTATTGTTTTCTGACCTGTAGAGTGCTCTGCAAATTTAAAGATTTAAATAGATTTAGATATGCACAATAGGCACACAGAAGGTCATCATGCGCAGACACACACATCAAGACATACCTACAGCACCACACTAAAGCCTGATTTATGCTTCTGAGTGCTAGCCTCCATGTAGGTGCATGTCCTACTCCGTAGGCTATGCTATGCTTGATGTGCAAACCTACCACATGACCACAACAACTGTGATTGGTCTGCTTGGTGGACTCCCATTTCCACAATGTCCCCAATGAAAAACACATCTGGAAAGTCAGCACAGTGGCATCTAACTATAAGCCTAACTGCAGAGCAACATGGACATGTGGTCGCACAAGTATAAATGCTCTCAAAGGCTTAGGTCTCACATGTAGCGAATGGTGAAGGCTCTGTGTGCAGTGAATGCAGAAGCATAAATCAGGCTTAACATATGCATGGACGCAAAGATGTTGACCAGCCTGGTTGTCATACACATTCTGTTTATACTGGATGATTCTGCAACTATGAATCACATCTGAAACTGGAATGTGGAGGTGAGGCAGGTAGAAAAGTTCCTTTTTATGCAGACTTGCAGGTTGCTGAGGATGATTCTTGCTTAACTTTGATACAGGAAACGGAAATTTAAAGACCTCCTCCAATGAAAATCATGTTTTTCACCTCATTTACGTTCATGTGACTTTTCCCTCATGTTACAAACTAAATCAGGAGAAAAGTAAGCAATAAAACACCATCTTTGAGTATTTCTGCCTTTGAAATGCTGGGAAACAGACCTGAGTGCACGGTTTGAGACCAGGGTGGCATTATTATGTAATCAATTCCTCACCAATCCTGTACCAGATGGGGCGGGACAGTTCAAATTATTTGAACTTTGACCTAGTTTGCCGTTGATCTTTCAAAGTGCAACCAATGAGATATCAGCTGTGTGTGACCAGAGACAATCTGGAAGGGACACATATATGTAGAGGAGGGAGAGAAAGATGGAAGAAAAATCCGTAGCTCTCTGACCGAGTTTAACTCTTCGTTTTCGTAGCGACGTAATGTTTCATGTACACAAACTCGTAATGGCTGATTTTGTCACTGCTGTATGATTAGTATGATAAGTGCAAGGGCCTTTTTTGAGACAAACTTAAATACATAGCAAACAAACTCTTTTTCCTGTTGTGGCTGTTGCCTAGCAACAGTGACTGGCTCCGAGCCTCTGCTGCTGCTCTCTGCAGCTCACCTGGTGGTGAGCAAAGCACAAACTTTTTATCATGTGAAGGCCGCTAATTTAAGCCCGAAACGTCATAGGCATCATGCTTTCAGAGGCCCTAGCTTGCTTTTTTGTTCAAATTAAAAATTTGCAAAGAAATCAAGTAAACAATGACAAGTGACGGTAAAGTTGAGGGGCTGCAAGCGATTGTGATTCTGAACGCAGCTGTCAGCGACGAGGGGAGGGAGGTTCCCCAGCGTGCAGGGGGAGGGTGCAGAACAGCCCTGAAGCACAGCCCACTCAGAGAGAAATTGCTAATGAGCTACTGGCCCACCTGAGTAGGGTAGGTTCACAGAAAGGGGAATGTTTGGGGGTTTTTTTGCAAAAAACACTTCATAACTTCATTTGAAAGACCATCAAAATATAATTTTTGACTAAAACAGAGTATTGGAGGGGCTCTTTAAGTCCAGTCACAGACAAACCAAGACTGTTCTTTGTAGATCTGACCTGAGATTCACCTGAAGAGTGAACTGTTACAACACTTTGTTTTGATGTTGTGACATTGCTGTTTTGAGTTTGCTTTGAACAACTTAGTTTTTTTGCAAGATTTATTACATAAAGCATTATATAAGGCACAGCTGTCAACATTTCAATATGTTCTTCTTTTTTTTAAAAAAGTAATGTAATCAGAAACTTAGAGTCATCAGGAATTTCTATCTTTTCAGCTAATGTTAAACCATCTGCCTATCTGCAATAGGTGTCACTTTAATAAATGTTCTGCCACTTCTTCGTCTTATTTATATTCCTTTTTTCTTGTCAGTCACTGTAGTTGTTCAACTATGAATAAGTTCATGAAAAAGTTGTAGTTTTGTTGAAAAAAAAAGTTTTTGTAGAGAAAAAAGATTAGAGGATTAGTGCTAATTTTCCTTTTGGAGTGACTACAGGATTGAGCAGTTTTTCAGAGACACATACAAACAGGCGTATAGACAGCATCGTGATAGGTCCCTGACAAACACACCCACCCACTGGCCAGTGTGTACCAGCAGCCAAATACAACAGACACGTGTTCAAGCACGTACAGGCAGCAACACTGAATGTCCAGCACATGCATTACTGACACTGCCTGAAAAAGATCAAGTGTTAGCTTACAGAAACAAGTGCACACGTACACATGCCTGCGTTATAGCCAATGCTTACTCACGCACGCACACACACACACATGCCCGCACACACACTGCCCACTGTATGCCATTCGTGACTAGATGTCAGACGCTTAAGTAAGTTCAAGAATGTGTCGGTGGATTCTGGAGGAGGTTTTTCTGTTGACTTCAGGAAAAAAAGCATGAGATGATTTTATGACTCAACCGGAGATAAATTTTTAAATGATGCATAACTGATACACATATCAGTGAAATTATCTGGTGTTCATTTGCTAATCACAGCAGGCACTGATGTGAACAAACGCTGTTGCTGCACTGTGAGAAAGTTGGTTAATGGGTCACTGGTTCAACCAAAGCTTAACCTCAACCCCAACAGTGAAAACAACTTCAAACTACTTTTGAAATGATCATTGTCGGATGATTATTTGTTAGTGTAGCAGATAACCACTATAATTATGAGAACATCATTTGAAAGTTTGTTGAAAATGAAGGTGCTTATTGCATCTCTTTTGATTTTACTGCAACATTCAGATTAACCCAAAGCTTTTAGAGCATAATCATACTTTGCAGTCTGCTGATTTACAAGTGGGTCAGGATGTGTTTCCATTCTTCTTAGAGGGAAAATACAGTTGACATGACAATATCAAAGGAAAATGCTTGTTAAAAAATAATTATTGTATTTCTTTTGATCTGCGAGGTCTGGGAACATGAACATAGGCCACAGAGCTGCTGTTTTGATTTCTGTTACTTTTGAAGCCTCTCCACTGACAAAAGAAACATTATGACTATTACATATTTTTTCTTTCAATCATTAAATGTGTTAAATTAAAAGTGATGTTCATTAATGTTTTGAAACATTTTAAACCAGTTTAAGCGAAGCTAATTAAATGCTGATTTTCCTATATTACTCCTATTAAAGTAGTTTTTAATGATTAAAAACACAAATACAGAAAAACTACTTGAACCTGACTAGAAAAAAAGCACAAAGCAAGGAGTTCAGAAATTTACTTAAACAACTTTGCGTGACACTAACGATAGCAAATAGGCTTGGGAGCAGTTTAGTTTAATAAAACATGCAAAGGGGAGAAACCAGCTTCTCTGGGGAGTCCCTTTGTATGAGTGGGACCCTTTCTCCAAAGCCAACATCCAGTCTTTGATTAATTCTAATTTATTAGCAGTTCATAACTTTAAAGTAGAAGTAGTGACACACTCACTGTCACTCAGGCATGGATGAACTGCAAGT
>JAQLOL010000012.1:2837220-2847993 GCA_029783665.1 Naso thynnoides
ACGGAATGAAATGCTGTACTTTTTGCAAATTAATTTTTGGTAAAGGGGGAACACAACCTTCCATCCTCAACGTGGTGCATCAACTTGAGCCAAAATGCAGTTACGACTTTGACCATCTTTGAGTTAAAAAAAAAAAAAAACAAACCTCTGCCATAGGCTACTCCATCTCCTGCTGCTGAGCGACAGTCATCCTCCTCCACTCAAAGCCGCTGTAGTATGAGCACTCAAACTTTGAGCAAGTCTGTTAGTTAAAAAGAGTAATCCACTGTTGAAACTCGCATTGAAATCAGCAGGTTAAGAGCTAGTCAGCAAGCTAAACGAGGTGCCTTGAGGTTACATCATGATGTGTTAAAGGTCCTGTCAGTAACATGACTATTAGGCAAAGATAAAGAAAATGTTATCATGATGTATTCAAATGTAACGTTAAGAACTGATTACATAACATGTCCTTGAGAATTACTGATTTTTTAAATACTGTAAATGCTGGATTAGTGGGCTACATATTTTATGCTGATGTGTAATATTTCTGGAGTGTTTAAAAGATATAGAAAAACAACAACAACAACAACATATGCTAAAACTGTGACACCTAAAATCATGATAAAACCAAAGTGTAGATTTTGTGAATCGTTTCACCCCTACCTTCAATGGTGCAGTAATACAGTCCATTTGTCTAGAGACACACTGTGAATAAAAACACTTTATTATTATTATTATTATTATTATTATTATTATTATTATTATTATTATTATTATTTTTCAGATCCTGCAATTGCTTTTTCATTTCTGTCCTCTTTGTGATGTATTTCCCGGGGTTTTATAGAAGACAAACACACGGTCATGTCATGTAACAACAAGCGAACGAGGATTGCCTTAATGCTTGTTAAAGGGGAGAGCCACAGAAGCTGTGGAATACTGACTGGTGGAGCAGTTTTGTCTTTCTTGTTCAGACTGAAGCAGGCTGTGTTTTCTAACAGATGCAGGTAGAATGTGACAGGCCTGGTGTGATATATGGAATTTGGAAATATAGACTTTCAATCCAGCTGTGAAGTGCTGGTGATGTCGGTCTACTTGTGTGGAAATAAAGCAGAGTGCATGACATGGCATTAGCTTTATTTAAGCTGCATATCGCACTACATTTATTTTGTGAATGGACTGCATTTATCTAGCGTTTCTCTAGTCCCTTGACCACTCAAAGCACTTTACAATTCAGGGTCGCATTCATCTATTCATGACTGAGTTTCTATACAAAGTGCTAACCTGCCTTTTAGGAACACACTGACACATATTCACACACCTATGAGCCATCAGGAGCAATCAGGGGTCCAGTATTTTGCCCAAGGAAGCTTTGACATGTAAACTGTAGGAACTTGGGATCAAACAACTGACTTTCAGATGCCTTGTGAACCACAGCCACCCTGTTTCATTCTCACCAAAGCTAGTGCGTTTTGTCTGCACTAACTATCTAAAAGAGTCACACATGACATCATACAAATGAGGCGCACTAATTACCACTTTCAGTGTGCTTGGGTTGAGAGATCATGTCTGACTTCTGGAGGTACTTTTGAGAAGAAACATGCAGGAGGAGACAGAAAAAAAAGACTTTTTGGCGGTACTTCTGCAAGCTCCAATGAATCCACCAGCCGATGTCATGTTGTAATGGCTTGCTGTCATTTCCGCCATCTGCTGTCTCAGTGGACTTAAAATGTTCAGGTAGAACCTAAAATAGCCAACAGATGGGAGCTCTGATGAGAACGTCGGTGAATGGATGAAAAAAAAAAAATCCATATAGATACAACCACACTCAAGGGAGATCTAATCAGCGATCACACAATTATACCAACCATTATATAAAGCCACAATAGAAGCCCTGCACGTTACTGGATGACTTAATGTCAGCTTCTCCCTGCTGATTCATATCATTGGTCATTCCTTTTCTCTAATTGCTCTGGAGAGAGTTTCCTTTAATCTCTTATGGGGTCTCATCTTTATACTAGACAATTATCAAATCTTAACTGATTTTTAAAACCTGGGAGACTTCAGACATATAACTAGTCTCAAATGATTTCTTAACATTAAAATTCTCCGAATGCACACAGACAATTCCATCAGGCTACACGACCACACACCTGGCGTTTGTGGTAATGATTTTGCAGTGACGATTGCACAGGCACATAATTTAAAAAATAAATAAATAAATAAAAATAATGTAATATTTGACGCCAAAAGTTGCTGCTACTTTGTTAGCATCAGCCCATTCACTCACCTGTGACATCCAACACCATCGCAGTTTCTGCCCACACCTTTTCCTAGTCAGCCCTGTTGTGGTATGTCTTATATCATGAGGCGGTGCTTGCGTTGTTGCCACAATTACACGAGCTGGTCTTCATTTTTTATATTCCACTGGGGGCACAGATTTGTGTATGGTGGTTACCTTGTTTGTGGAACTGTGAAAGTATGCAACTTATGATTGGTGATGCTTCCTGGGCTGCTCACTCTCATTGGTTATTGGGGGTATTCCATCAGAGGCAGCCCGATTTGGAATTGTAAATATCAAACATGTTTGATATTAAGGGCACTGTCTTCTTCCAAACCTTGCTGTATTCAGTGAATGTTTTTGAAATCGTATTTAGTTCCTCTAAGTGGATGATTGGTCCACCTAGCTTTACCAGAGCCCCATTACCCAGCATGTTTCCAGGTGGATCAAGACTGGCCGTCATGGTAACCATAATGGTCAGGTGGTTACAAAAAATCCAGAGTGAAGGTCTAATGCGTGACCCATCATTCTTTGTTGCTCTCTTTACAGAAATTGCTATGAGCGTGGTACATTGATGCAGGTTATTTATCTGAATTGACTTGATCAAAACCCAGTATGTCTAACACAGACCCTAAAGGGAACGTATTGTGTCTGCATTATATGCTGAGGTGTCTCCGACAACCTGGGAATGAAAGCAGAGGATCTGCACGAGATATTTTTGAAATGTTTAAAAGAATTGCAATACTGATGTGCTATTTGCTAGTTACGAGATGAATAAATGAAACCACATCTTTATTTTCACTTTTACTCAAACAAAAAAAATATTTTACCTCTTTAAAAACAAACGGCAGAACTTCAAACATGAAACATTAATATATGACATCAAAACATTTCTGTAAATATAAATCAAAGTCCTACAATTGCCTTTAATATCTGAGAATTACAAGACAACACGGCTGCTAACACTGTGAGCAAGTGAGACTGTTAAAAAATAAATGGTTAAATTTAAAAAAAGTTTTCTTCCATTTTTGGATTCCAAGATGCATGAGTGCTCATTTCCTCCCGTCTGTGTTTAAGTCATCGTATGCTATTAAGAAGTGTAATTCTTTGTTGTCACTGTAAATCATCCCTCTGAGAGTATAATTTAGTTTTGTGATGTAAGTTTCTTTGCTAATGTGTGTCTGTCTGTGTAAATAATTATATGTGTGTGTTTGTTCCTGTCTGCACTTGTGTATGTGCCTGGACGTGTGTGCTTGTTTGTGTGCTTGTGTTCATGCCACCATAGGAAGTTGGCAAAGAAGCAGAAGGAGACTGCCAGCAGCTCCACACAGCAGAGGGAGATGGGCCCGGTCACTACAGCCGACAAGAGCACCACTAAAGTCAGCACCCTGCACAAAGACGACCCCTTCTCCACCTCCAACCAGGACCTCAACGGATTCAGTAAGTGAAAATCCTCTTTGGTCCTTGCCTTAATGTGCATCCAAAATCTACCAGCTGGCACCATCATGGAGGTTCATTAGATAACATACTGTCCAAATGTAATCTCTAAAATCGTAGGCAGTACATTTCCAAGTTAAAAAAACACAGCTGTTGAGGTTGAATAAACCAATGAGAATGTGCTCTTTGATAAAGTTTCTTTTGCTTTTGTCTCTTTTTGAAAAGACACATTTCTTTGTATCTTTGTGCCATTAATCATTTTGTCAGATTCATTTATACAAACAGTGGACATCTCATTTTGTAATAAGCCTCTCCAGATGTTCCTCTTTCGCCAATATCCGCAGTGTGTTGTGTTGCTTCACCAACCTCTCTCTTATTCACTGCAGTTGTTATCATTTCCAGTTCCCTAAAAATTCTCATTAATGCCTCAAACACATGCAAGTATGATTATGCATACTGTGTTGTTTGTGAATTTCATGTATGCAGCTGCAATCTCCTGAGAGTCAACCTGCATGCGTGGCCCACCATGTGGCTGCATATTCCCTTCTTTTTTGTGAAATTAGCTGTGTATGTGTATATGTATGTGTGTGTGTGTGTGTGTCCAGGGTAATTAGACAGGGCCTCTTAGAAGGGCATTTTTCTCTTGAAAATGTCAGGCTGGCCTTTGGGGAGTGCTTGGCCATTGAAAGCCAGGGGTGCTGGAGAGGGACTAAGTAGCAGGCTAATGCCAGCCGTAATTGCCTGCACTCTTCCTCTAACTGCCAGTGCTGCAGTTCTGACATACGATAATGTTTTTGCATTGAAAACACTTAGAAGAGACCACTTTTATCTAGAACGTGGATGTACAATGAAACTCTTATATTTCAAACTTTAACGATGTCTTCACTTTTCGGTGGACTTGACCAGTGGATTTTTGCATAAAGTAGAAAACACCTGGGGCGTTTGCATTTTTAGGAGTCAAAACAGTGGATCTTCCTGCTCTTCCAACTAGAACTTCACTTTGGCTGAGTGTAAGAATAGAGTTTTTTTGTGTTTGGAGAATTTAGATATAAAGAAATTGGTCTTCAGGGATTTAATAAAGTAACTTTTTTGCTTGTGGGCTTGTGTTTTGCTTCCAGGCAGAGTTGACTAGACTTTGTTAAGGGCCAAATGAGTTTTGTAATTAGATTGCAGGCATTCACCTTATGAAATGTCTTGTTCCATATCCCCAATATTAAAGTTGTACAAGGGAAAATGACATGGCTTTATTGTATCAGTCCATGAATTTTATTGATGGGCTCTAACAAAAATGAAAATTTTCTCTTTTATTGTGTCACTTCCTGCATGTTCTATTAGTTAGTAGTTTAAGATCATGGCAATAAGTTGTCAGATAAAACAAAATTGGTGCCATCTCTCTCTAAATGTCTTTGTTTCACAGTTTCCTTCTATTTTATCACATGAACATTTGAAAAAGAAAATAATCCCAAAGCACAGATACACACACACACACACACACACACAAACGCCGTGACCAATCCAGGCCGAGTCCTAATGAGACAGAGAAAATGCTGACACAAGGTAGGGGACCCAATAATATTTCTGCGGATGGACCCTCGCGGAGCAAATAACCTTTGTGTGTTATTGCATTCTCACCCAGTCACCAGTTATCTTCACAGGACATTGCTGTCAAAGCAGATTTCTTTTGGTATGCAGGTACACTCCTCGCAGTATTAAAGTTGGGCTTCTTTTCCCCGCACATTAGCATACAGTGCCAGTACGCATAAGACGAGAGGGATTTTATCACAGAAGAGGAGAAAATATGTTGTGTTTGGAGGTAATAGGAGAACGGAGCAGAGGGGACAGATGAGAGGAGAAGGGGAAGAAATAGAGGACAGCAGAGAGGAGGAGAAGATAAAATTTAAATTATTCGCTGCAGGGAAATTGGGCTATTGTACCAGAAAACAGTAGAGCAAACAGAATATGAATATAGAATTAGGTGAGAGGGCTGCTTTATGGAAAAGTCTCACATCAAAACATTATGTCCCATTCATTGTTTAAGACAAGAGTTAAACACAAGACAATAAACTAAGGACTGTGTTCACCTTTATAAAGCTATTATTATTATTATTATTATTATTATTATTATTATTATTATTATTATCTACATTTCTTTGATGGGAAATCTTTCAGGTGGTTCTGTGGTAAGAAAGAAGGAAAGACGTTTATGTTCTTCCAGAAACAACTGAGTTTAAGTTTCACTTCTGATGCCGAATAAACCCGTGAAAACTCATCTCTCTTAATCAAAACGTTATATTGTAAGTTTTTAAGAGAGTGATCAGTTTTAGAATTATTGAAAAAAAACAAACAAACAAAAAAAGAAGCAAGAAGATGAATAAGTTGTATAACACAGAAAGATCTGACTAAACACAGCAGAAACATAAATGATGAACCATTAGGCGGGGGTGAAAGTAGTCCGGTGCGGTTCGGTACTACATACCACCAAAAGATTTAGTGGCGGTACGCAGTACCAGAAAGAGGGTAAGAGAGCTGCCTGACAAAACCTGCATTCAAAACCAGTCACGGTCACACTTTTTACAAGAAAACATGTCTGCTGACATTGTGACATCTTAAGCACCATGTGATCTCCTTTTCAGTTGCGTCTAAGTTGTTCTGAATAGCTCCTGAACGGTCCATGGAGCCCAGCTGCATTTCATCAGTTAACGTTACTGCTAGTTTACGGTAGCACAAGCTTTGGCTAACGCACTGCAGCCGACTGAGTGTTGTGGGGATCTGGCAGGCCGATGTTTGTTGCAAAATCTCCCAAGTAAAATGTGTAACAGAATAAGTTGTGGTGTTTCATGATATTCTGATTTATTCCAGCAACACAGACAGCAACTCACAGCTACTACGCACCTTTAATCCTAAACACAGTGCCTGTGAAAGGGTGTGTTTGATTTACTGTTCTGACTTTTGATTTCTTCCACACCCAAACCACGGACTTTAATATTATTTTTTAAACAAACAAACAAACAAACAAACAAAAACTAAGTAAAACATTTTACCCATAATCATTTGCTCCTCATATATTTATGTGACACTTATATGTCTGAAAGTCCAAAGAGAGATACTTATTAACTGTTGTGGTGTGAAAGTAAATTAAACAGTTATAAAATTAAACAAAACGAGTGATGGGCATTTTGAAAGTTTTGAAAGTTATACTTTAACCATTAAAACTTATCTTTTGTTTCTAATTTCTTTCTACTTCATACAGGTATTAAAATATTGAAACATTTTCACGGATGCATTGAGCCGAGGAGAGTTGATCAATGTGGCAGTGGTACTTTCAAGATTTTAAAACTTCTTCCACGCCTGCTATTGGGGAGATAAATGTTTTGCCGTGCATCACATGTACTCATTCATGCTGCTCTGTTACACACTGTATCTTACATATCTAGAAGGATATTGTTCCATGCAACAGAGGGAAAATGACTCATGTCAGTATGACATCATCCACCATTATCATTCGGGGAAGAAGCTATAAGTGGCCATTTCCACAGACCACTAAGTAGGAATAACAGGCTTTTTTAGCATCAGCAAAAGAGACTTTTCAGTATCTAGCTGTGACTCTGATCCAACTTCACATTTTTTATTCTCTCTGTATTACTTGTTGGCTGTGTTTGCATACTTCAGATATCAGATCACAATCCAGTTTGCCAAAAGACTCATTCATTTGCAGGCTTTACAATGCCAATATGAAACAGAGCAAAATGGCAGCAGAGTTTGCAGTGCAGAAAAAAAAAAGGTCTTAATACCTAATAACTGGAAATGCATTAGGCTTTAGTGAAAGGAAAGCAGAGAAGAAGTGGGAGGGAAATAGAGCTGAAGGGGTAAGACAAGGAGGCAGGGGAGGATGGGGAGGAAATGAAAAAATAGAGAGGTGCAGAAGAGGGGAAGCAAACCATGTCACCTGCTCAGTAAGTATAAAGGGAGGTGGGGGAGAGATTTCTCCAGTGGAAGGGTTTCCTTTAATGATCACCAGCTTGGACCGTCAGGAAAAACACAAAACTGATGAACACATGCAAAAGTACTGTATATGCTGACAAGCATGAGTGCTAATTGGCTTCTGAAAGTCTGAAGATAAATGACAATTACTTTTAGGTGAGTGTGTGCACGCACACACACACACACACAGCCACACATACAGACACACACACACATATACACACACACAGAGCTGCTCACTGCAGGCCCTTTAGATGAATGTCTTGGCTAGCGGTGATATCTACTGTGGATTATTGAACAGGTTCAGCCAGCATATAATATGTCACACTCAGTCTCCCAGCAATCCCCCAAGGTTTTATCTTACTGTGTGTGTATGTGTGTGTGTGTGTGTCTATCCTACATATCATTTATTAATAGCCCCCAGCAGTCTGTGTATGTATTTGGGTGATAGAGTTTATCAGGATGGAAGTAGGAGCCATCAGTTACTGTTTAAACTGGCAATAGATGAGTTTCTCTTCTTTTACTTAAAATCATGAAGTAAATATTGATTGAACATTGTAATGGCTGTAGAATAGTGACACTATCTGTGTTTGGACTGGTTCTCGATTATAGGCTACACTAAAAAGCATCCTTTTAATATGCAGTTCTGGCTGCCACGGTGATCCTTGTCTCCCTCTTAGACTAAAATGCTTTTTTCATCCTCCATTCAAACATCAAACCCGACTGTGGTTACTTGTTTGTGTGAAGAAATACTCAAGCCACGTATTGCTGCGTGTAAAATTCTGATAATTTCAGTTTACCTCTTCAGTGACCACTTGCTCGCAACAGAAAATGTTGAAAAAGAAAAAGGAGCTGGATGTTTTTAACGTGAGGATGGGAGAATTTGTCTCTCTAGAGATCTAACTTTGTATGTTTTGCCTAAACACGACCTTTTTCCAAACCTAATCAAGTGATTTTTGTATCCTTAACAACAGCAATGAGAAGTGTCAACCTAATTTTTAAACATGACAGTGCTTGTCTTGGTTGTCTCTTCTTCTTGATTTCAATTATACAGTTTTTTTTTAATTTTATTTTATTTTTTAAACAGTGTTTAGTCTGATTCTTGCTTCTTTAATCAACTTCACAAGTAAAAATGTATGTGCCATGAAGCTCTGGACCTGTTAAAGTCCACTTTAGCTGTTTGAAATCATCTGTGGTATTTTTTAAGTGAAGAAAGTTCCTTTTAAGAATGTTAACTGCTCTTGGGATGCAAGGCAAGCTGAGTTAGTGGGATAAATGCAAGGAGACTATTACTGTACAGTGATTAAGACCATTTTATCCGTAATGTTGACAGCTGGATGCTTGTGTCCCTGGAAAATGCTTAGATTTCATCCTGTTCTCCCCTTTCCATCCCACTCTGTCCCTCAACGCTTTGCTTAAATCATCATTCTTCATACAGACCACTAAACCATGCAGTTGTCTGTATTGACCAACAATGAGAGTATTTCAAATTTGAGAGCAAGCTCACTGAGGCGGAACAACTTTCAGGCTAAAAACATTCAATATGACAGCATCGATGGTGCCATTAGTGTTATTGGATTGTTCCTCATGCCGTTGAATTTGAAGTATTGATCATCCTTTGTATGTTTTCATTGTTAATTGTGTTCTGTAATGATTGATTGTTGTTTTTTGGATGAGTTTACTGACCTTTCCCTCCTCTTGTCTCCTCTCTCCTTGGTCTCCTCTCTTTGTCCTTCATCTGATTTACTTTCTGTCTCCGCTGTTCTTTTAATTATTGCCTTTTTCTCTCCTTTTTTCCCGCCTCCTTGTGTTTCCTTCTTACAACCTATATTCTCATCTTTCTTCCTCCTCCTTATTCACACTGTCTTCACCTTCTCCTCTCCCCCTTACCTTCCTATCCTATACCTCACCCCTTACTCTCCCTCATATTTCCACCCTGTCATACTCTTGTTTTCTTGTCCTCTTTTTCACCTTCCTTTCTCCTCTCCTCCCCAGCCTCCCCCTCTCCCTGCTCCTTCTCTGTGCAGGGAAGCAAGACACTGCAGAGCAAATCCCTGCTGAATTCCTACTACTCTGGTACACACTTGTACACACA
Organism: Naso thynnoides; assembly: GCA_029783665.1. NCBI lineage: Eukaryota > Metazoa > Chordata > Actinopteri > Acanthuriformes > Acanthuridae > Naso > Naso thynnoides. The sequence continues at coordinate 2,846,991 of JAQLOL010000012.1, forward strand.
AGCACACACACTCTCACACTGTACACACACATAATCTTCAAAGATGCTTTAGGCAAAGATTCGATGTCTGAAGAGGCTTTGGAGTTGCCTGCAGCTGAAACTGCAACTGGACAAACTATCCCTACAAATGAAACTGCATGAAAAATGCTCTACATCTCCTTGCTGTTTTCACCAAGACTCAGACTATAATAGCTGTTTAGTTATTTTGCATGTTATCACTTGTAGAACATGTTGAAGGTCCGTAAACCTCAGGTAACTATGCTCTGTTAGAGAGCTACACAGACGAAAACTAATCTTAACTCACGGCAGGAAAAAACAGGAACTTTTATCTTTTTCGTGGGTTATTTGTAAATCATGTTTGTGTTTTGTCTAACTTCCTGATTTGTGTCATGTTGCATGTGCAGTGTCCAAAGAGCCAGTTCCAGCCACAACTTCTATAGGTGAGTAAAAACTGATTATTTTACTCCAGTTCCTCTAAATGTTTTCCGATGTTTGTCTATTTGTCTCTTTCTCAGAAGTTCAACAACTGTGGGTAATTACTCTTGCGATTCCTGTGCAGCTTTTACTTGTGCATTTGTGTGCATGTATTTGGTGTGTATGTGTTTGTGTGTGTGTGTGTGTGTGTGTGTGTGTGTGTGTGTGTGTGTGAGCAGGAGAAACAAATATAGCAAAACTACTTTAATGTGCAATCAGGGGCTACAGTGTTCAAGACATGCGTGGAAAACAATATACTTAATGTGCGGTTACAAATTGTACACACACACACACACACACACACACACACACACACACACGCACTCACACACATAGTTTGCACATGGTCAAAATGAAATGTCAAAACCATTTTCAAGCACCTTCTTTCTGTCTTTTTCTCTTCATTTTTCCTCCTTCCCTTCCCTTCTGTTGGCCAGATTGACCAGTTTTTTGCCAAGGAGATTGGCTCTGGCCCCCGCCAAAGTATGACGTGTGTGTGAGTGGGTGGGTGGGTGCGGGGGGGGGTGGG
>JAQLOL010000012.1:2874240-2896828 GCA_029783665.1 Naso thynnoides
TCAATACCTAATCTCACACAAAACCTAAAGTAACTTTTGCTGCCTGCCGAAAATATGTGCTCTCTCGACGTCAAAATATATGTTTGAAATTCCCAGAAACCATATGTGAAATCCACAGCAAACTTCAAACGGGATCAAAAAATAACTTTTATCTCTCCATTGACTCTTGTTCATATTTTTCTGTGAGTTAGGTCCCATGGACCGGAAGTAGATAGGCAGGACTTAGGCTCCCTATATGACCAAAATTTGTAGAAACACACAAACTCATTCATTGGTCATGGCTTGCCCCGCCTCTACACTTTAGCCCGCCCTCTTCTACAAGTCATCAACCACTGGTCGCAGCTAATGCGCTTTTATGCTTGTTTACGGTAACAAGTTTAGTCAAGCTTGGTGAGATTTGATGTGGAATAGTTAAGTCTAGTTTGGTTTCGCAGGGTGTTTTCATAGTCAGTTATTTTTGTACCTGTTGGCCTGGTCTGGTTTGGACTGGTTCATCTGGTGCAACCTGAAGTGCTTGATGTTTTGCCTTGTTTCTTTAATTTGAAAATACTTAACGAAACCTGTGTTCCAACCAGTCCAGCTTGACTGGAAGTTAATGTAGTTAACTTTCCGTTTGGTGTATTTAATAGGTTTTCGCTGGTTAAACGTTCGATAAATAAATATGATTTTGATTATATGAGGACTTCAAAATATTTCAGTTAACCTGTTATGTCTGTTTGATGATGGGGCTGGGATTTAGGGTGCACTCACACTAGGCAATCTGTACCGTGCCTGTGCACATTTGACCCCGAAAGTCCAGTTTGTTTGACTAGTGTGAGCGCTCCGTTCTGTACTCAAGCCCGGCACGCTTTGTCGGTCCTGGCACGGTTTCAAGAAGTGGACTTCAGTACAGTACGGATGCACGAGCACAAGCACGGAGTGCCGACATTATTGTGACTGTTTGTGGAGGATTCACCTTAAATTCAGACAGACAACAGCAAATAATGTCTGCATAAAAAGCAGTGGAAAAATCTGTGACTGTCTTGTAGATTGCGGGAACCAGAGAACAATTTAAAAATGTTATTAAAAGATGAAAAATGCAGGTAAAAATACGGGTTGCGCTCTGTAGATCAGGTAGCTCAAACAAGCTCAGGTGCAGTTCAGTTAGACCGGGTGAGGGGAGGGGGGGACATTTGTGCTTCAGCACATGTACGAGACAACAGGGCCAACTCTGAGTGCTATACTCATTGAATACTGATTTTAATGTAAAAATGTTGGCATCAAATGCTTGCAGTTTTGTTAAATTTTCTTTGTGGTATTTCCTGATTAATATATTAATTTACAACAAATTTTATTCAGCATATATTCACAGTCCATAATGTGACATGTCAAAAAATACAATGTTGTCATTGGTTCAAAAGCTGAGGTATCAAATAGGTACCAAAGCATTTCAAACAACTGCAGGCACTAGAGGAGATGACTTTGTCCATCAGTGTGCTGATCATCAGGGAGAAAAACAGTTGAAGTCTAAAACATGCAAAGGTGTTCCAGGTGCGCTGGGTAAAGAGACACAGGTCCAAACTTCTGTGCTGGCAGCCATCTGCCCTGCTGCCCTTCAAGTCACTGACTGACTCTCTCCAGCTCTGGGTGTGTACTCCTGTTGGACGTAATCGCTTGGTGAGAGCCAGATGCCAGCAGAGCATAGAGTTGGTGGATAAATCAGTCCAGGACCAGAACATTCATCAGTTCTATTTTTGGCATGTTTTGTCAATCAAAGCAATACAATGTGTTGAACAGAAAGTAAGATATACTGCTATGTATATTTAATAGGATCAAAGTTCATTCAAATTGGTTTCTACACAATTGTGAGTATAATACAGGAAACTACTGTGGCAAATAATAACTTATTTTGCAAAGGGATTTTATTTCAATTCTGCCCAATGATCAAAGCCTGCAGCCTCTGTTTTATGCTTTAGTCAAAGTGAAGCCACATTCTGAAGCACAGACAGGTCCTGTAATGATGTGCAGCGTAGGCCACGTGCTGAATGTAACATGAGTTGGTGTGTGTTTGGCCATTAGAGTGTGAATTTGCATGTGAATGTGATGCTGTGTCAAGTGTTTGCTATGATTTTGTGTGCACTAATGACATCTGTCTGATTGCATGTTGTGTGGTTGGTGGTTGTGGTGTGTGTGTGCGTGTGTGTGTGTGTGCTTGTGTGGGCTTCTTATCTTGTACACGGCAATCTAAGGGCTTTATTGGGATAGAACAATAGAAGCCGATTGTTCAGTTGAAGTGTTACTGACTGGTTTTGGGGGGTGTATGTACATGTGCATGCATATTTGAATATGAGTCTATGCAAGTGGACCCTCATGCAAATATATTTGACCAGGATGGAGGATTTTGCCCGCATGCTTTCATTTTACAATTAAAGTGTGTGTGTGTGTTTGCACGCACATATCCATGCATGCGTATACATCTTATTACGAGGTTTTAGATGTCAAGGCAAAGACGTTGCACTAACCTGAAGGCTTGAAAATGAAACACTGCACTGAAATGAAATAGCCTGTCAAGGACTTGATAGCCAACAGGAATTATGATAAATTTGCTATTAGTACAAATCCTTTAATTACAAGGGCCTGGTAATGGAAACTGTCCATCTTGCTTGCTGTGATTGTACAAAGGCTCATTTTCGAGAGAAAATGTTTTAAAAGGCCTCTGGGGAAACGACTTTGTGTGCTGTCTTTATTAGAACAAGGAAATGTGGTGAGACAGGCAGACGGGCTGGCTGCAGCTAAAACTTTAAATATGGGTAAAAAGGTCGTCTGTCTTGTTTCTTCAGTCAGGAATGAATTTAATTCCCCCTTGTGACTCAGTGGACTTGTTCAGAGTTTGAACCAATTAAATAAACTACCTCATAATGGAATATACATTAATTTACTGTTACAAAGTATGTTGTTGGTTGTTCATTAGTAATACATTGTTATTACTATTCGTTAATTAATTTGTTTTAAGTTACCGAAAGCTATGCCAATTAAATTTTTTGGAAAAATGTAGAAATTTAAGTGTACTAATTGTAAAGGCACACTATGGTTACGTTATCTTCTCAGATTCATGAGCTGTTTTAAAGGCAAAAAACTTTTCTGTGTTTGAGACAAATGGTGTGTAGTTGTCACCGGGATGACGGAAAAGGTATTATTGATTGACAAACATCTAAGGAATTCTGAAAAATTTTACATGATTATTGTTATTTGCCTATTAGTAAGACCAATTGGAACGACTACGCATCCAACACCAAAAGTATTTTAATGCAAAGATGACTACATCAGATTTTCTGTTAGAAATCACTGGATTTAGTAATGTAGTAAATCACTGGATGGATAGTTGACTGAGGAGAGAGACAAGTTTACAGAGTTGTGATCATTATCCACCAATCATACATTAGGTCGTCAGTTGGAATGGTGATTGAAACCCGGTTCTGGTAAAGACCTTACGGATACTGCAATCAAGTCTTCTGGGTCCTATAACGTAATGTCATATCTCAAGTCAAGTCATGTCATTTGAATCAAATCACTGGTGGACAAACATACATTGATTGTCTAATAAAGTTCTTGAATGGTATTTAAATGCCAGCACAGGTATTAAACTAAACAAAGAGAAGATCTGGTGGTCAGTCTTTTGTGAGGTGAGCTGAGTGTGCAAAGCGGTTAAAAGTTTGACTTCATTTCACAAAAGCTTAAGAAAAGGAAGAAGCGAAATTTAGGTTACAGAATAACAGGGGGATGGCACAACCTTTACTGCAAAGAACATCAACATTGTGCATCAGCATATGGCAAACTGCAGTAACTACCTTCCACTTCGAGTTGAAAACCCACACTTACAACCTTTACACCCAAACTTTGTCCTGTTAGTTAAAAACACTAACAGGACAAAACACTAATCCAATGTTGAAATCAGCAGGACAATAGCTAGTTGGCAAGTTTTACAAGGTGCCTTAAGGCTACGTTACAATGTGTCGTGGTTGGGTCGATAAAATGACTATTAGGCAAAGAGAAATCTTTGTCGTGATGTGTAAAAGACAATTAAGCTTTTATGGAGAGCTTCACTAAGTTGCGTGAAACAGTTGCCATGAGCAGTTTTATTTTTCTGTGTTTATAATTGAGTTTGTTGAAAGCCCAGTGCGTAAAAGCCTTGTCAAGACCGCCAGCCCAAATCAGATTTTTGTCACATCAATATTGTATCCAGATTGGTTTCATCGAGTCTGAACAGCAAAAAAAAACACATGGAATATGATTTATGCGAATCAGATCCAAACCATGTGGCAAGATGATGTATCTCCATTTTTCCATTAGTCACGCTTCCATGTTGTGAAGTTGTATCACCAGCCCGTGTTATTACTACAGTAACCCATGCAGATAAGTTGGTACAGAACGATGATGTTTGGACGCAACAAATCTGATCTGGTCACTTGCAAATGACAGTGCAGACACTCAGTCTTAAAATGAAACAGTTAACAGCTATAAACCTAAAGCCTGATGATCGATTCACCATTTGAACATTCGAAGCAGTTTTTCCAGTTTTCGTTCCTTTTTCTAAACTAGACAGAAAAATGGCAACGCCGTCACTCTGCTCGACAGCAGGAAGGGTTTGAGTTTAAGTCTCAGCAAAAGAGTTTGAAATGAACTCTCTGTTTACTATTTAAAATTTGATGTCATCGCTTAGAAGTCCATCCACTGACAGCACCTCTAACCCGAGCAAATGCTCATTGAGCCTCAGTAGATCATAACGAGGGGAGCTAAATTTGTGGCCCAGCTTTGCGAAACTCACATCGACAGCCAGATCTGACCGTGAAAATCCCTCCAGAGGCTGCAATGATCATTTCTCTATGCTTGGAAGGACATTTGACTTTCTGTGACTTCTCTGTCACACACATCATTCTCTTTCCCGCACACACTCCAACACATTCTTTTCATCACCTCTCTCTCTCTTTCTCTCTTTTTTCTGGTGCAGTTTGAAAAGGGCTGATTTGAGTTGAAGTGTTAACACACTCTTCCTCCGGCCATCTGCCAAACACAAACGGTGGATGCCATGTTTAAAATCCCTTCAGCACACTGAATAAATGTTAATCTACCGACCGCCTGTCCTTCCTTCCTTCCCCTCAACACTTCCCCTCCCCTACTCTCCCACCTCCTACTTACGCTCCCAACTTTCTATTTTCTCCTCTTCATCCTGTTTGTTTCCTCTCTGTCATTTGTTTTCCACCCCTTCTTTTTTCTTTTTCCACAATCCCTCCTTCGCCCCCTGTTTACCATTTTTTTGCATTTTCCTTGTCTCTGTCTTTTCTTGCGTGTCACCCTCCTCTTCACTTCCTTCTCTTATTTTTTTACCTTCTTGTGATTCATTCGCTTTCCTTCCTTATGTTTCACTCTCCCTCCCTTGTTCTGTCCTGTCCACCACCTCCTTCTCTTTTTCTCTCACCGTGCCAGCTCCTCTCATCTCTCCTGCCCTCTCCTGTCCTCAAATTTTTGACCTCTATTTTCGCCTTCATTTTAAATCCCCCTCCGTCACGTCTCCGTTTTACTGTGTGTATGCCACTCCCCTCTTCTCAGCTTGATCTCACCTTTCCTCTCTTCTCTTTCTCTCCTCTGCTCTCCATCCATCCATTCATCATGTCTGATTACCTCCGACAGTATATGGGTTAAGGCAAAGCGCAGTCGTGTTTCCTCATTACAGGCATCTGTCTGCTTCTATTTCCTCCTCCCTCTCCTTCTTCCCCTCCTCTGGCCTCTTCTTCTCTTTCTTTTTTCTTCTCTTCTCAGCCCTCAGTTCATGAAACAACCCTCCCATATGGTCATTTATAATTTAACAGAAGCAAGCCTTCAAAATAAACAAAATTTATTGGCAAGCATTTACATATGTCTGCTTGTGCACAACTGTGTATGAGTGTGTGTGTATGTGTGTGTGTGTGTGTGTGTGTGTTTGCATGTGTTCTCAAGGAGAATTGAGGTGGAAGTTGGAGTTTTTGAGTGTTTTTATGTGTGTTCTTGTTTAATACTGGTCTTCATGTGCACTCCCACACAGCATGCTAGTTTGTGCATTTTAATGTTAGTCTGTGCTTTTTGGGATGTAAACATTTACAAAACTCATTCTTTGATCTGATATGCCACAGTCATGTCATGATTTGATACACGTTTTGATGAGTTAAGTCAAGAAGCTGTCAGCAGGCGCTCTACATTTTACATTTTCATAATTTCCAAATTCACCTTTTGAGAAACCAACCGCTCTGTCTTTCTGCATTACAAGACAAAACTATTGTCACACCCCAAGTTTTCCTAATTGTGTTTATTCAGTGTGTCAGACTTTAAACAAAAGCCTGGTAATGTTGTGTGAAGAATCATCAAAAAACATCAAAAAGAAAAATGTAGGAAGTTGAATTTTTCCCTTTTTTTGTAGAAGCATGTTTCCTCTGCCTCTAATCTTTGTGTCGAACATACAGAAGGCTAAATATCCTCGACCTCTCATGCAGACAGAGCAAACTGAAGCAGCTGTGACACTACAAGGTCCATCGGGTCAGACTTTCAGTGGTCCAGGTTGGAACTATTGCAGGGCCCCATGAAATCCATTTTACTTTTTTTTCCAATTCCATTTAATCTGTCCAAAGTTCCCTTTTCCCATTTTAATATATTGGAATTCCCAAGCACAGTGTTTGTCCTTGTTTTTCACATGGGCTTATGACCGTCAGTGGTCTTTGCACATATCTATATGTTTCTAATCAACAGTATGTTGACAGAATTTGCAAAACAATAGATCACCTGATGCATAAAAGTCATTCAAAAACCACTCGACTCTGTATTTTGGGGTAAGTGACGAGTTTAGTAGTCATAGTTTCTTTGCTGACTTCACCAGCGACTCCGTGCTTACATTGTTTGTCCTCTATGTCCTGGAAACACAGTTTTCAAAATTATGGTCAAATTATGGTCAATTTCGTGATAGTCCGTGTTAACAATAGATTCCACTTTTATTGGCCAGTTATGCAATGTGTGTGTGTGTGTGTGTGTGTGTGTGTGTGTGTGTGTGTGTGTGTGTGTGTGTGTGTGTGTGTGTAGGGGCAGCTGCCCTGCAGACACCCAGTCTGTCCTCTATCCATATCCACAGACAAAACTGTCACAACTGAAGAGGTCGCTCTGTGTACTGGTAAAACTACAGCTCACAATCCACTGTATCAGTTCTGTCTCCATTTTTACAAATCATCTGAAAGAAAAACAGACACCAGAGAATCCAGCCTCTAGGCTTGACTCAAGCTGTTAACTTACAGTCCCACAGGATGGACTTTAATGATGCCAGTGCTAACAAGCTTTGGTAGCATTCTTAAATTTGGACCTTCCAGCCTTCAATTCCTTAAAGGTCAGCTCTTTTCTTCTGGCTGACGGCACAAATTTGTGTGCCAGTATTATTTTCACAAAGGTAAATGTCTCTCATAGATTAGTGCAACCAGAGTGAGATGTGGCTCAGTCTATTGCCAAACATAACTGACACTCCTACTTTCATTATTATTCAGATGGAGTCAGCACTGAGTTTCTATTCTCTTGAGCTGCATAGAAAGAATACTTGGAGTCTGAAATCACCAAGGTGTTTATTTAATATAACATCCACAATCCGCCTCACCCCTGCATTTGTAATGATCATTGATTTCTTTATACTGCTTCTTCTGTTTTTTTTTTTTTTTTGTTTGTTTGCATTACTGGGAATTCTGTACTGTGAAACTCAGAAAAGTCAAAGGCTTTCTTTACTGGAAGCATAATTTGCTTTCAAACAAGCAGTTTGTAGTCGTTTTAATGTCTTTAAGTCATTGAACTCTGGAGAATTTTGATTTCCCGCGCCCCTTCTATTCTTCTGCCAATGTGCCCTCCCATGTATAGATAAACCTCTTTTTTTTGCCATTATCTGCAAAATTTCTGTCACTTCTCACCCTGAGAGGAACTGATTGAAAACTCAAAAACTCATAGGCTGCAAGAAATAACTGATGTTCTTTTGTAAGTATTAGTATTTTGTTGTGCCCTTGTTGGTCTGTCTGTCTGTCTGTCTGTATGTCACTTCAAGAGTAATCAATTCTCAGATTAGTCTGAAGAGTGTGAGACCTCAGGCAGACCAGCCAATTGAATAGCTACTGGACAGGGAATGCCTGTGTAGGCAATGCTTTGGTTGTTTGCAAAGGTTGAACAAGGACTGCAAAAATATGTGAATACAGCAGTCAAGGTGAAGACACTGCTTCGTGTTGAGTCTGAACGTACCTCCATGCCACTGTGTGCCATCTCCTCATCTTTAGTACTTACCTTTTATCTTCTCTTCATTTCTCTCTTCCTCTGACCTGCCTCTGTCTTTCCTCATGTCTTAATGTCTACTCCTTCTTGCCTCTTCACCTGGTCTTTTCATCTCTTTCCTGACTTCTTTCACCTCCCTTTACTTTTTCTGCTTCTCTGCCTCCCTTCTCTGTCATTAAAGCTCATCCTTCCTCTCTCTTTGTAATACACACGCACAAACTCACCCCAAAGCCTCTGTCCATTCACTAATGTGTGCTGTTGTTCAGGTGAATGAGATCATTACACAGGCTGTCAGTCTTTGACAGGTGGTGTTACTGCATACTCAAACCCTTCACCCAGTGTTACACCTCCAAGCATCGTTGGCATAATCAGTATCCTCTCCTGCATCGTGTTGCTTCTCATTACAGCAGAGGTTATGTGTGTGGTCATGTGTGCGTGTGTGTGTGTGAAAGAGAGAGGAAGAGAGGCTGAGGACGTTATGTTTTATGATTGTGTATGGGTTTGTGAAACAAAGCAAGCAAGGACAGTTTTCAAAACATGAAAATCTTACAAATCATGTGTTTTTGTGCGTGTGTACGGGTGTATGCATGCCTACATGTGTGTGTGTGTGTGTGTAAGCACTAGTATGTATAAGCGTGTGTGTATTAGCTCTGCAGCTGACTCCCCTCATCCTCTTATCCTCTCTGGCGCTGATTTTCAACACGTCTGCCGAGCTGTTCTGAAGTTAGAATGCCAGCAACTCCTCTGAAGTGTTTGACCAAAGAACCACAACAAATATTAGCATCCCCAAAGCTGTCACACACACACACACACACACACACACACACACAGAGTTATACAAATAAACACAATCTGCACACCCATGGAAGCACATACAAATTCAGTCAATAAGAAAGTCCTGTACCTGCAGTCTGCACACACACACACACACACTCACTCACTCTAAAATCAGCCTGTGCAGATCACAGCAGTCTACTTTGTGCTTGATTGCTTGAAGCAGTTCAGCATTGCTGCAAGTTTTTCTACCTGCAGTCTAACATTAACAAGAATTTCTGATTTGTTTTTTGGAGAATTCTTCTAATGTTTCTCTTTTCCCCTGGCAAATGTTTTGCAAATGTGTGTTATCATTTTGAAATTAACATGTTGCAAATATATATATATATATATAACAACCCAAAGGAAAATATATTCTGAAACAGATGGCACATTGTTGTGAGCAACAGACCTGAACAGCCTAAGTGTAGTACATATCTGCATTAATTAATGTGTGAATTAATTAGTTTTGTTTTTTAAAATCAGTAGATTTTTCAGTAGCCTAAGTGGTGATAATTCACCACACTCATCATTTTGTTTCAGTTATAGTTAATAGAATTTTTATTCACATCATGCTTAAGCACATTTAAAGTACATTTTCTTTTTGAAGCTGGGGTAGGAAGTTTATTTTTAATGTCACTGGGCAAAAATCCCATAATAACCTTTCAGCATATTGTAATTCAGGTGGTCTGGAAGAATAATAGACTCTGCAGCTCCTCCTATGCAGACCATGACCGTGCTAGGTGATGTCACCATGAGCTGATTGGCTGTTGAAACAAGTGATGTGCCTTATGTTTTAAAATTGGCATCTGGTGACCTGACAAGTTGAGTTGCAGGCGACAGTGTCAGCTGGCTTGGGTCGAGCTAAGAGTGATGAGTTTACAGTGCTGCACTTTCCCTGCAACGGTTTCATCTTATTGGGAATCTTTGGTGTGAACTGACCTTAAAGCGACAGCAAACGAAATAATATGCAAGCCGGAGCAAAAACCAGTTGAGTTGCAGAGGTGCTTCCTTAGGAGTCTCATGGTACAGCTAACTTGGTTTCCAGACTGCCCCAGCTTTAAAGAAGATATATTATACTAATTTTAGGGGGTTTATTTTGACTTTATAGTTCTATAGAGCAGCTGGACACAATTGACCAAACAGTAAAGTCTGTACTTGGAACCCTCTCTCTCCCTTGTATTGTACTTCCTTGTAAACCTAAAAAAAAAACAAAAAACAAAGAACAAAACATTTTTGAAACCATCTCGAACAAGTCCTGACAGTAATCCGTGCAGCAGAGAGCATAGCACAGGAGGGGGCATGCATAGCCCTGCGTGCACGAGCTGGTATGCCCATATAAGGAAGTCCAGCATGCAAAACGTAAAAACACTGTAAAACACAGCCAACCAAAAGAGTCAACTGACACAGCCTGCAGGTCTCACTTCCAAATGTACATACCTCACTATTTAATGCTTTGGCATTATTTAACACGAGGATCCGACACTGTAACAACATTTATTTACTCAGAAAAAAAGGAAAAGAATAATAGCTGTCCTTTACATATTATCCACATGAACAGCTGAACAAAATGTTTATGGGAAACACTGTGCCCGTATGTGATAGTTGCAACTAGGCTGTGCCTTTAGCTGCATGCATGGGGGATTGTCATTATGTTGTAGAAAAGGCTTTGTCAAACTGTTGCCTCAAAGGTTGAAGGACCCACATGTAATGTGGTTGTTATTGGTTGCAACACCCTCCACCACTGAGTAAGCATCCTTTTCTTTTTTAAGTTGTTTCCTTAAGTTTGAGTAAAAATTGTAATTAATTGTGACTTTCTTTTTTTTTTTCTTGGTAAAAAAACAAAACAAAAAACAAGGAAAAACATGAAGAAAATAATCCTCAAGGTAAGACTGATTACGCTTGCCGGCCCCCAACCACCAGATGATGAAACGTTTTCTGATGCAGTTCTCAGCGGGAGAGAAGCACACTGATAATGGTGATAATGAGGCTGAACGCCAGCCGCGGTATTATTGATACTGTTGACGATGATTGCTGTTAATCATTGTTCCTCTTCAGAGACAGTTGGGGGTAACAAAGACGCGGTAATAAGAATACATGTAGAACTTTGATGCTGATTCATAACAATTACAATCCATCACAAAAAAAAGCATCAGGTGGTGGATGGAGACGATGAAGGGATGATTTTAACAATGATTGTATTTTTAATTAGGAGGTTGGAGGATTATGAGTGGTAATTGTTCAACTTGCTCAAACTTCAGGGGGTTGACAATTGAAATCCATTGATAGCTGGTAATGACAAGATGTGATCATTAACAGTGTGTGATAATTGATTGTTGGTGAATAAATCTGAATTAATGAGAAAAAAAATACCATCTAGACATTTATCAGCAGAAGAAAGATTTTGACTCTGTTCTCATCCGCCCATCCAGTTTGACTAGAACTCTGTCAGAGCACAGAACCTTCCCCTGAGGTCCCGTGATAACAAGGCAGTGAAGTGGATCATCAGGCAGCTGTTGTGACAGTTTCACTCTAGATTTCTGCATTTTAACTGGGAAGACGGCATGCAGGAACAAGCTGAGCTCGACTTGACTAATTCACTTCTCATATACCTAATGAGTCGCTGTGCGCTATCACACCAACGCTTATATGCAGATAACTTTTCCCTCACCGTCTGGCTTGTGAATGACCTGCTGCAGGGGAACACTTACAGCCATTAGACTGAGGAGACGATGTTCCTCGGACAATCAGAAATGAGACACTAATGAGAAGGAGCCCGGTCGGTGGGAAAGAAGATGATCTGCCGTAAAGAGGGACTAACGGGACATATTTGATATGACGAGAAGCCACAACAACAACAGCAACAACAATGACACCAAAACAAACACTGAAGTATTTCCTCTGGCCTGATTTGCAGTTGTTGCAGTTGGTCATTCTTACTTCTTTTGTAAATGTGGATCAGTTGAGGAGCTGTTGATCTTGCACATAGAGACAGGAAGTTACACTACACTTGTGTAGGTGAACCTTTCCAGATCTACAAAACATTTCTGCCTTGACCTCTTCAAGGTGACTCATATCCGTATCCCGTGTGAGAGTAAAGAGAGGAGGAGATCGGCGGAGGTCTGTTTTCATCTCTTGTCAGTCTCAGTGGATGCAGTAGAGGAGCGTTTGAGGGTCTAATGATACAATTATTTGCATGTTGTACAGACTGTTAAGTCCTCTGAGACAAATTTGCGAGTTTTTGCTTTTAAAATTAAAGTGACTTAAGGTAAAAAAAAAAAAAAAAGGAAAAAGCACATCTGGCTGGTCGACATGTAATGACATTATGCAAACTGGGAGCATATTTGTCTAATGATGGCAGTGGCTGTCATTTGTTCCTAAGTGTGTCGTCCTTGAATGGGCAGATGTTAGTAAAGTATCACTGCTAAATTTTAAACCATAATCTTTGCAGAATTTAGTACAGAAATCTTTTAAGATTCTGAGGCAAATCCATTTTGTTTCTCAAATCTGATTTTATAACAGATTTTATTATTTTTATTTGCAAGTGATCAGATCAGATTTGTTGTGTCCAGACATCACTGCTCTGTACCAGCCTGTCTGCACTGGTTACTGTGGTAAAGATGGCGGTGTCAGTATGTGCGCTGGTGAGCAGCTTTGCAATATGGAAGTATGACGAATGGAAAAATCTAGATACGAGATACATCTCGCTATCCAAACACTTGTGTTGTCAAGTCACGGTGATAAACATTATGGCAGGCTCCACTGTGCAGTGAGAGGTTTGGCACCGTCTGCAAAGCAGTTAGTGGTGGGAGCATGTCCTCTTTGGGACATTTCATGATGAGGAGTGGCATGCAGATTTTATAATGTGCCGCAAGACATTTGTCAGGATCCGTTCTAGCACCCCATCTTGTCAGTCAAGACTCCCTTCAGGCGCTCAGCATCCGTGAAGTGATGCAAAAGGCACTCTGATATTTGATTTGAACCAGCAGAGTGTCTGGACTGAAGACACATCTGTACAAATTCCATTTGAATTGATTTCAAACCACCTCGCCATGTGATTTGGATCTGATTTGCAAAAATCGTGTTTTTTTTATTTGAGCCGGCAGTCTGAACCAGGCCTTTGTGTTATGACTTTCCTGTCCGCACTGACACACTGGATTCATGTGTTTGGTTGTTGTTAAATCTAAATGCAAATAGTTGTGATTCCTATTTATTTTAGTTGCCATTTACTTGGTTTAAAAACTAAATTGTTCATATGAAAGTTGTTTTATTTCATCAGTATTGGTATATTAGGTAAATACCCTTTGACAAATACTGTAGTGCCAAAGTAACAGAGCTGGTTGTGCTCCTAACTGTTTAATATAGGTGGAGTCAATGATGCCTTACAGTTTTTGAAATAGAAACTGTTTGTTTTTAATGAGCAAGTAAATGTTTAATAGTGATGCCATATATAAATGCTCAGAATTAATATTGATTATGTATAGATTTAAGTTTTGTTTTCTTTTTTTTCTTTTTCTTTTTTTTTTTTGGTGTGTCTTGTGTAGAACACCGATGCCAGACGTTTTATTTTACCTATTTTTTGCATTTGTGGAGCTTTACATGAAACCCACCAACCAGCTTCAATACCCTGACTTTGCTGTGCACATTAAAGTGCAGAAAGGGTGCTGCTCCATCTTTGCTCCACCTTTTTTTGCTCCTCCCGTCTACTCATCTCACTCTTACTCTCTCTCCCTCCCTCTCTGTCTCTCCTGACAGTCTTCAAACAGCTGGAAACAGCAGCTTGAGTTGTGTGATTGTGTGTACAAGTGTGTGCATAAGTCGACAACATTCTGAGTTGTTTGACACATCAGCTGCAGGGAGCTCTGGTCTTAATAGGCTATTACACACTATAATACCCTCCAACACACACACACATGCATGCCAGTATCCAAACTGACACAGACGCACCATACACACACTCAAACACACACATATGCACACCCAGTTGCTGACACTGGCAGACACACTTCACTTAAACATTGAAACACTTCTGGAATATTTTTAAAAAATCACACACAAACCTTTCAACACACATCCTGAAGATGTTCCACAACATGCGAGTACACAGGAAAAGGGAAGAAAGACACACTTCAACACACTTACACGCTACTCAGCCGCTCTCTCACACTCACACTCAATCACA
This sequence comes from Naso thynnoides, assembly GCA_029783665.1. Lineage (NCBI taxonomy): Eukaryota > Metazoa > Chordata > Actinopteri > Acanthuriformes > Acanthuridae > Naso > Naso thynnoides. The sequence continues at coordinate 2,888,534 of JAQLOL010000012.1, forward strand.
CATGCTATTAAATTCCCTAATGCCTTGAGCCGGGCTGACATCGGAGTGGATGCCGTGAGTGAGTTGAGCTCCATAGGGAGTTAACTGATTAAGTATATCTGTGACAGACACAATCCCCGCTTAGTGGCTACTGAAAAAGGAGGCGAGAAGAGCAGGAGGAGGAGAAGAGAGGAGATGTGAGGGAAGGAGAGGATAGAAGAGTAAAACATCTTGTTCAGCAGTTTCAAATTGCTACTGTGAGCATTTTTTTCTTTTTGCTCCCTTTTGAAATACCAGCTCCATCTGTTTATGTGGACATTTACCAGAGTTGTGCCTGTGCGCAGCAGATTTACTTAACAAGTATTTTCCCTTAATATTTCTTTACATATAATTATTTGTGCTTTATGAAATGCAGCTACCACCAAATGCCTCTGAGCAGCTAGCTACGGCCTTTTAAACACTTGAGTAACAGAAATACTGTATCATAGTGTTTCATATCGTATATCCCTTTTATATTATAACGTAATAACATGATGCTGATAATAAGCTTCTTCACAATCACAGAAGAGTGCTGATAAATCAAAGGCGAGGGAAAACCATTTATAAATGGGATGTGTGAGACACAGCAATCTCCCAGCATGAATCTGGTCCGTGTTAGCACCACTTTATGATACTGTATAATCTACCAGTGTCTCTCCCCAGCATTGTAAAATAAAACCTAATGGGTATACTGAAGTAATAAATTCTTTCTTCTCCAACAGCAAGCTCTGTTACACTTTCTTGCTCTTTTCAGGCAGCCACAAAGCCAATGAAATTTAAAAGAGGCAGTAAGTGGAGGTTTTACCTGCCTCATAGCTCAAGTGAGCATTATATATCTGGTGGAGGTTGATAAGATTTTTGTTTGGTATCAATGACCCAGCAATTACTGTGTCCAGCACTCAGAAATGAAAACCAAAACCAGCACACAGAGCCACCGCAGGTTCAGTGGCATCAAGTCTGTGCTGCTGAGGTCTTTCCCTAAAGCACAAAGGCATCAACTATCAAAAAATAAAACAAAAAAAAACATTACCTCCTGGGGGTGAATTTTTGGGAGAGATGGGGGGGGGGGGGTTATCCCCCGCTCTGATTTTTATATCCCTCCAGTGGTCATTCAGTTTTTATCCCTGGTGGGGATACGTCTTATCCCCACTTCTGGTCAGATTTATCAAATGCATATCTTTCCCCCTCCAGTAGACGGTGCAAGTTGATAAATGTAAAAGCTGTTTTATGGATCCCAATAACGAGTGGGTCTGTGTCTTATATTATGTTGCAGTAGCGATGATGGAATGACATACAAAATCCAGTCCTATCATTTGTCCCCGCTAGTGTTAAGTTAGCTGTCTTTCAGCAATAACAGCTAGCTTACTATTGAAGTTTGCTAGCAGCTATGAAAAGCGATTACCTGTATGAAACAGCAATAGAGCATTTTGTTGTTTTCTTATAGTGAAATATCAACAGAAAAAGTCACAAATAGCCCAGATGGAGGGACAAATCATGACAACAACCAGCAGCGTCACCAAAACACACACAGGTACAAGCGGGCACTTTACGTCCGCCATGCCTCTGAACCAAGATGATTACATTTAAATTTCTTCTACCACTATGTGGGCATGGTGCATGTTGGAGTATAGTTACAGAGTTACAGGAAGTTATTTTAAGTACAAAAAGATTATAATAATTTAGTGCTGTTCAAGCTCCGATCAGAAGGTGACATAACCCATTAATTTTTTTTGGAAAATGTCCCCACTTCTGTTTGGTTTTTTTTTTCTTTTTTTTTCACAAATCGCACATTGATTCCATCATGGATAGTTATGTTTAAATTGTTTGGACTTACAGAAGCAAAAACATCCACATAGGAATGAAATCCCAGTATTGTTTAGCATTGTTAAGAAAGCTGAGGCAGAGGATTACAAATACATAGTTCAGTAAAGGCCATAGATCATTTAAATTTCCAAATATAATCAGAGTTGGGCCATTCAAGGTGGAAGAATTTCATCAGTACAGTTTCAGCATTATATAACCTACCAAAAATGTAAATGTTTCATTTCCTCATCAAGCTAGAACAATCTGAGGTCGACCTCAGCCTTAAAAAGCAGAAAAGATAATGAAACTGGATCATAGTGACTCCATAGATCATCTCCCTCTTCAATTTCAACATTTCAGTATCTTATATTGCCAAATAAACAAAATAAATAAATCATCTGGGTCTTATTTTTTGTCTGTATGTAATATAAAACTTCATCGTGATCTTTGATCTTCAGCAGCCATCGACACAGCTCCCCCTGTTTGCTGCTGTGGTATGACAACAGTCATTAAGCTCTGTTGGCTCCCTCTCATTTTATTTGTGTGCAGCGGCTGTGTGCAGGCTCTCAGTACATACAATCTGATCTGATGTCTCCAAATTACAGCTTTCTGCTGCATTCAGCTGCCCTGCGAATCTCTCCAAGATAAAAACACAGAAGTCTGTGTTGTTTGGCCTTTTCTGGACCCCGCAAGTTAACAACTTCTCCCCAACAAAACTTTTACAGTGGCTGCCGGGGTAATGACAAGACTTGGAAGGGAAGATGATAGAAAAAAAGACGAGACGCGCAGAGAGAAAATGGAACCAAACCAAAAGCAGAGAAGAGGGAAGAGAAGGCAGGAGCGGAGCGGGGGGTGGAGGGGGTTTCCAAGGTTATGAGGAGAGGGAGACTCAGCAGAGGAGTGGAGCTCATTAATGAGTAATGGGTTCGTGACCCTTCGCCCTTGGACACCACAGCTTCTGATGACTTTGTTGTTGCTCCAGTGCAGCAGATGCCTGTATGAGCCCGGCTGTACATATCTGCTCTGTGAAGGTTGTTAGTTATATTTGATACCAAAATCTTTCTTAAACTTCCTTTTTTTTTCGGTTCATGCACACATATCTGATACTAATTAAAGTAAACTTCCCTTTTGCTGGAGTCATACACTCTCTGTGATTTGAGGGGTCCAGCACCTAGTAGCAGAGGGCAGAGAGGCTGTTTGGTTGATCATTTTTGTCAAGTCCGTCTGACTGCTTGATCCTTGTCTGACTGAAGTTTGTGCAAGTTAGAATCAATGGCCATCCACGGCTCTAAAATACCAGAACTTGACGGTGCTGTGTGATAATCAGTGTTGGAGAGTAACTGGTTACATGTAATGGAATTATGTAATTTAGTTACAAAATTAATGTGACTGTAATCAGTTACAGTTACTTAGGAAAAAAAAGTAATTAAATTACAGTTCCTTTTGAAAATGTTAATGATAACAAAGGGGGTAAATCTGATTATTTTCTGTAAAAAGCTCAGGCTATATGTTGAATACCATTCATTTTGTTGCTTTCCATGTTTTGATGTGCACAGTGTCTTCTTTTGCCATTTCCAGTCGAGGCCGTTTAGTAAAGTTTGATGCTATTCTGAAGCTTTTGATTGGTTCTTGTTTTAGTTTGCAGCACCCCACATCTTCCACTGCCTGGTTTAAACGTTTGAAAATAGTTAACAGTTGAAAACATTTGTAAGGAATTTAGAAAAACAATCCAAGAAAATTATCAAATGTAATAAGTTATATTATTTTTGATAAAGTAGTTTAAATAGTTACATTACTTATTGTGTGTTAAATACAGTATCTAGTCATCTGTAACCCATTACATTTCCAAAGTAACCATCCCGGGTAGTGATCTGTGACTGTGTGAAGATAACAACATGGCAGATCTTCACAAGGGAAACAATGATGCTGTCTGGCTGAAGGTCTTAAACCTCGCTCCTTTATGTCAGCAGAGTGGACATTAAATTTAGGTACGAAGACATTTCCCCCAAAGATGGTTTCTGTCAATTTAGGCAGATATTAACCTGCTGGTGTATGTTCTAGTGATATTTTTTTCTCATACATTTGAGTTTAATTAGTTTTTTGATGCTAAAAAAACGTTTGTCTAACATAATGATTGGGCACAACCTCAACACCATGGCTCTGTCCTGATTGCTTCAGTGCAGACTCACCTCAAATTACATCCGCTGTGATAGTTTGGCTTAAATGTGTTAAAGTAGGAGGAAAAGGAGACATCATCCATCTTGATCTACAGCCACTGGTGTAATAAATGAATCCATGGTGCTGTCTATGGTGCTGGGATTTGTGCTTTTGCCCTTTTTCATGTTGCTTTGTACTTTATTGAGTAGCTTTATTTTTATGATTAAAGTAAAAAGTAAAAATAAGACGTCACAGATGATTGAGAGGATCGCTGACACATGGCTGCCTGTTATAGCTCAATAATATTTCTGTGAAAACATTTCATGCAAGACATGACTGCAGTTTTGTCCTTTGGGAAATGTACATAGGCGTGTGTGTTATTTTGCAGTGGGGGGGGGCAGGGGCCTGCTCCCATTGGACCAACCCCTCAGTTAAAAATTAATAATACAGCTAATACACACAAATACTCTCACGTTTTCTCCCTCACACATTATCACACACACCCACACACACACGTGCACGCACTCACTGTCAGCCTCTTCAAACCTGTGGCCTGTGTCCATATCTGCAGTGTTTGCAAGCCAGTACCTCCTGCCATCTTAGCCCAATTAGAAGCTCCTCTTTTTGGGCAGAGAGAAAAGGAAAAGACCCCTCCCTCCTGCCAGCCTCATATCTGTGGCTCTCGTGTTATGACAGCCTGACACTGGCCCTGTGTAATTACTGCTTTCTGAGGAGCGAGACAGCATGGGGCAAGAGAGAGGGGAGAAGCGGAGAAAAAAAGGTAAATGAAGGAAGGCGATGGAGGGAAAGAACTGAGGAGAGAGTAGAGACAGGCAAGGATGGTGGAGCAAATCAGCTGAAAAAAGGAGGCAGAGAGGAAGAGGCAGATGAAACAGAGAGAGGGAACAGAAGAGGAAACGGTAAAATTTAAAGGAATAAAAGAGAGAGAAAGGGAAAGAGAAAGAGCAGAGGGCTGTCAGACTACCCCCTGTTGTGCTTGCTTTTACTTGCAGGGTGTGTGTTTGTGTGTATGCGTGAGACAGAGAAAAAGAGAGGGAGGGAGTGTGTGTGTTTGAGAGTTGTGAGTGTGGGTGAGCTGATAGCTGATGAAAGTATCTTGTACAGCAGAGTGGAGTCATGCTGCCATTATTGTTGCTGCTCAGCCGGTGCTAGAAAATTACTCCAATAGAAGCTGTACAAATAATATTCCTCAAGGTGATCCTCGAAATGATAATCAAGGAGGAGGTTTGTTACAAGACTCAAGACTGTATAATATGCAGCTTTTATGTATCAACGGTTTATGTTTAGAGATGTTATTCAGTACCATTAAGCAGCCAAAAGTGAAAGTGTGGAAATGAGCCTGGTGGATCGGCCTGTTAATCATTTATCCAAACACTTTTGTTCCAGACTTGCGTCTCATATCTTTTCTGAGGTAATTCTGTGGAAAGGATCTGAAGGAGTTTTGTCACCCACTGATTGGAAAATGTTGTTTTGACTTAGCAGAGACACACATCAGACTACAGGCTGCACCCTCAACAATCCTGCTCATGTTTCCTAATGACTCACAGACAGACTTCAGGAGGCATCAAGAGGGTCACCAACCTTATAGTGAAAGCATCACACACAATATATGAACGTCTTCACATTTGTCAAAAAAAGTATAACCAATAATTTGGTTTGCCGATATTAACAGCCTATCCCTACTACCTGTGCATCAGTATCAGCAGACTGTATATGTTCAGTGATATGCAGCGATGTTAAAAATCTGATATAACCCTCCTGTTCTGTTCTTTTCGGCTTAATCATCCTAATGTTCCTGCTCAAAAATGTCTGATCTATTTTAGATGATTGTAAATCAATAAAATACTTATATTACTACTTAATGTTGTGCTATATATTTTTATCAAGTCAAATTTTTGTGAACATTACAAGTTTTAAACTTTCATTTTGCATTTATGGCTTGTAGGCCTCACTGACCTCAGCTCATACAACTCATAACCCAGAGCCTGACGTACAGCATATCGCTCAGCCATCATGCTGCCACAGTATGAATTGTGAGCAAGGCAACAAAAAAGTTTTGTGAACAATGTGCAACATTTTTTGTTGTTGTTCTTGTTGTTGATGTTGTTTTTCTGGACTTCCAACAGATGTGGTTCCCATGGGGTAAAAATTCTGTTGGAGATAGGTTTGAGTGAGGGTTCCCACGGAAGCCCTAAAGGGGGTCATAAGGTGTGTGTGTGCATGTGTGCGTGTGTGCGTATGTCTGCTCAAAGACCCCTGCACGCTGGAGTGTTGGAAAGGAGTGTGGGAATGTGCTTTAACTCTATTTTTTTTATTTATTACCCGCTCATTTCTAATGGCTGGCCGTTTTTGACCGGGAACATTACGAGAGTATACAAGTTCAATAAAACACATCAAATGTAATAAAAATTCTCAAAATTTATTCTGTGTGCAGATGCCATGTGTGAACAAAGTCATGGAACCTTATGCCAAACAGATGAAATTAACTGCATTTTTTAATAAGCAGGTTAAGGCCTTAAAAAATGCTTGGACAAGTGATTTTAAATGGTGTTACTACATAGTTTGTCGAGCGAAGGGTAGTGTGTTATTTAACTTCTAATAAGTGAAGTGTCTACTGTTCAGCGCACTGATGTTTGGAATAAAGTTTGTTAAAATGTGAGATAGCCTGCTTCCATGACTTTGTCACAAGTATTCGATAAACACATTCAGCCGATGTTAATATATTAAAGTAGCTAATATATCAGCATTTTCTTGCTCCCTAATATTACCATCAGCACCAAAAATTCCATATCTGTTGGGCCCTAAAAACAAGTCTGACATGCTCGTCTTTGTTGGGTCCTTTTTGTATGTTGCAGTGACACAACATGACAAGACACGACATGTTTAATGAAAATGTAGTTTGTCACTCAAAAACTTAAACCAATTTTAGCAGAAAGTTGGTAAATTTACTGTATTTCACAAAGTTAATTAACCAAATTTTACACAGTGATTGAACAAACTGAGCTCCTCTGCAGTTGTCGGCTACTTCTGATTATTTTTACGACACAGGAAGCCTCATTTTTATTCCAGCCATGAATAGAAAATTCACACATTTATTCTAAGATATTCACCAAAGACAACAAACAAAAAGTTAACGCCTACTTGACAAAATAATTGCCCGTAAGCCCCCACGATAAACATGGAGGAAATGGGTTACAATTGAGTATGTGTGAGTCACAGACCACGCAGCACATCTGCTCACATAAAAGCTCTTCATGGCAGAATTACTTTTGGAGAAAGATGAAATTAGGCTTTGATCAAAATTAGGGGGAAGTGCAAAAATGGTTTTTCAGCATTATTGCAGGCTAAATGTAAATAGTCATTTGCTTTATCCCATATATTCTATTTACATGGTATATTTAGCTCTTCAGAAACCATCTTATTATCATCGGGAAGCTGAATTCCTCAGAAGCAGAAACCTGAAGTTTTAAAATGTTTTTCTCTCATTGCTCTAAAATTTTCCCTGCAGCTTACTTACTACTTCTTACTACTTACTACTTACTTACTAGCTTGGAGGCTAGCCATAGCCAGCGTTTTCTGGCTTTAGGGGCTCCACCCTGCTGCACCTCTGTATCCATCCGTAAAAGTCCTGTGCTTCAGCATTTTAAGCTCAAAGAAAAACAGATGTCCACTTTTTCTTACAGCCCCTCTCGTTCTTCTTCTCTATTTCATCCCCCCTTGTGCTTGCCAATTTTTGCTCCGCTTCTTCTCGTTTACTTCCCTCCTATTTGCTCACCTTTTTCTTTTCTTCACATTATTTCTCATCAACTCATCTCTTGTCAACATCATTGTTTCTTTTTCCCTCCAAAAATAATAAGAACATTAAAGAATCGGCCACATTATTCTTATTTGTTGCAGCGGTATCATTCTAATGTGGTCATATGTCTACGAGAATGAAAATAAGAGAGGTGAAGTGGAGCACATCAACATAAGAGAGAAAAAGATGAGCACGTGAGAGAGAAAAATAGAGATAATCAGACTAAATCATGGCAGCTTCATCTGCAATTACCTGCTGTTGCCACGTTACGACTGAACGAAATCACTGCCTACCATTAGCCCCCACTCCTCTACCCCCCCACCCCCCAACCCCCCCACATGCGTCCTAATGCAATGGATGGCTATTAGAGCACAGAACAAAATAATTGACATTCAAATAGGAAGAGGAAAAAAGAAAAGGGAGACTTTTTTTTCTCCTGCTTATTACATGGCTGTTTACTAAAGGAATCAATAATATGACACAAAATATTGATTTTTTTT
>JAQLOL010000012.1:2896928-2910354 GCA_029783665.1 Naso thynnoides
CGATCTTATTTTTTTTTTTATTTTGAAGCTGATTTTATTTCTTCCACTAAAAAAGTTTGACTCTGTGGTTGGAACTGCTCACATAGCTGTTTTTTTTTGTTTGTTTGTTTTGGATCAGGACCTTGCTTTGGAAATAGGACCAAAGTTGTTTCTGCTTGACTTTACCAGCAGTAGTCAGACAGGACACAGGAGACTCCATCTTGGTTTTGAGAAGCTGCGGTCTTTATTTACTAACTACTTAAGTCGGTACAGTACATTAAAACAATTGTTTAACCGCTAACTGCCTGCTCCCATCCAGTTGCACCACACACCATGGACAGTAGGCCCAGTCGGCTATGAGCTCTGTACTCAAAGATTAAACTCCCAAACTAGCGAACGTGCCTGAAACTGTGACATTTATTGATGCATTGAAGACATGTCATCCTCAGTCTGTCGCTTCACCTTTTAACAAAGCACAGTGAATGGATGATAGACACACAGACACTAGACTTCTTTCTGTGGATTAATCTGATAGGTCGTGAACCTCTGGAGCCTGTGGATGAGCCGGGTCAGAGCTGCGTCCCTAACAACGGTCTGTTATTCATAGAAACCCTCTGTTATATAGGAGTAATAGACCTTATAATTCTGTGATTGACCAATCAGAATAAATAATTAAACAAAGTCATTAAATAAATAAATAAATAAAAATAAAGTACATAAATAAATATCAATTGTTGTGTGTTGAATTTCTGTAGTTGGTGCTCTATTGTTTACATCTTCACAAACTTCTGCTGCTGTGTGTGGCTGAAACCATAAACTTGCAAAGGATTCTCTCAGAAATCTTTTTAAAAAGAACAATATAAAAACACTTCTTTGCATGGATTTCATCAAATTATTCACTGAATAACATCAGTCATGTAAAACTGTCTCGATAAAAAATTGTATTCAAGATTACTCATCTGAAAAATGAGTTGTAATTTAAAGACAGCTGAAGGAATCGGTGTGTAATATCTGAAAACCCCTGAGAGAAAGTACTTGGAGCAATAATCTCACATTTGTCACTTTTGTCTTTTTTGGTTTTATTTTCTCTCCACAACAACTTTTGCAGGAAACAGCTCACACACATGTGGACAGGAGGAAAATGTGTTAAAATGTGTTAACTTTGCCAAATTCCAGTGACTTGTGGACTTCAGCAAAGAGTAAATGGCTTTACAGCATAAATTGGTCAACTACAGTTTGCTTGGTAGGTGGATGTAAACATGGAAAAGCCAGAGCTGTCATATTCCTGGTTTGGTTCAAACAGTTTTGTAACTTTGGGCTTGGCTAGTTAGTATCCCATCCAGTCAGTTAGCTGCTTCGATCTGTGGGTAAATGTAACTTTAGGCCTGTTGTATTTTTGTGCTATCTGACCCCACAGACGATCACACCAGAGTCCGACTGCAGCTGCTGGACGGAGACCCCCACTCTGACTACATCAATGCCAATTATATTGACGTGAGTCTTCCCACACAAACACACAAACAAACGCAAACATACGCATTTGCTTTGAGGGTTGTGATGAACCGTAGAGTAAAGACCTTCATTCCCAACCTTAGCCCTTCACATTAGAACAGAACGCTTTAACTCTCCCATCATATTCTAATATTCACCCTAAAACCAAGTCTTAACCCTCCAACAGAATTCTGAAGAAGTCAGAGCCACTAGTGTTAATGTTTTCGTAGGTTTAAAACTCAATCTGGTTCTTACAAAGATGGAAATACGTTGAACACAATATGCAATGTCTTCGCTGAAGTGTAGACGACTGATACAAACGCAAAAACAAACAAAATTCAGGTATAAAGTAACCACCTTTATAAAGTCTTCTAGGGTTAATCTTGTAAATTTGTCAATTTAAGCCAGTTTCAGTGACCGCCAAGTCAACGCACGCACAATCACACACTCACTAACATGCAGATTACTCTAAATGTAGCTCATGTAAAGCTGATCCATACATTTGTGTACCTGTGCAGACACACATAGACAGCATTAGCTAGTTTTTCCAGCCTGTCACACGGACACACTGTCAGGGTTTCACTGAGGTTGCCTCAACAAATTTCTGAGCTATCTGAGTCCCATTTATGTTTTTTTTTATTACTGGTTACCTGGATGCTTGTAAAAATCAGAGTTACTAGAATTCATAATTATTTTTCTCTTTCCTGTCCAGCTTTGATCCTTCAACACCTTCTTGCCCATTAACTGCTCTCTTGTACAATTTCATCTGCCTTCACCTTCTCACCATTTTCTTCTATGTCCTCTCTCCCTTACATATCCATCCAGCCATCTGTCTGTTAGTTCCTAATTTTTTCCTCTTTCCTCTCTTGTTGTTGTGTTTTGCTTGTTGATGTATTCTCTCACACATAGCTCACTGTTTTAATAATATTCTTTATATAAAGTTTATTTTCAATTAGTCTCCACAGACAAGATTTTTTACTTAGATGAAAAGTAAGGAGGAGACTTAAAAAAGAAAAAAAAGCCCTCAAATTCCAACAATACATATTCTCGGTAGTTATAATATCGTTTTAATGGCAGTCTGAAAATGATAAATGTTTTTAGCTCATCAAGGTTATCTGTCTCATTGGGAGGTGTTGGGTGCCAGGAGGGGTGTGCAGGGACAAGAGGACGATAATCATTGCTTTGTGTGTCGTCGCTTTTCATCTCTCCTGTGGAGGGAAAATTAAGATCCCCTCTATTATTTAATTTGATGTTTATTCGGGAAACGACCTTGAGTTATGTTTCTGAGGGGAATGCAGAGACTGCAGAGGAAGACGAGACAAATTAAAGGAAAAAGAGGGGGAGGGGCAGCCTGAAAAGAGGAGGAAGAAAGAGATAAACTGATTGACAAGAAGAATGGAGAGAATGACAAACAGCGAGATCGAAAAGGGCGGATGCCGAATGGTGGACAGAGCTGTGGAAAGAAAGGGAAGCATGAATTGATTGAAAGGCAGGAAAAGAAGGAAGGGAGGAGGAACAAATTAAAAGGGAGAAAAGGCTCCTGTCGTAATCACCTCGGCAGGAGTAAAGGGGAAGAATGTCAGAGGAAAAACAATGATTCTGAGATGAAATAACAGAGGAAGGAAGAGGAGGTGGAGAAACAAATGGCCAAATTAAAGTGATATGGCACAAAGATAAAAGAGAAGGAGACAAATTGATAAATAAAAAGGGGATGTTATAATAAAATGAAAAGGACAGAGGAAAATGAGAAGTTGAGGACAGGAGGGAAGGAAGGAGGCGCCAGGTGAAAAGAGAAGGTAAAGGAAATAAAAAAGAAAGAAAGAAAAAGAAAGGGAAGAAACAGGAAAAGTGGTGGACTGAAAATCAAGGGACATTTTGGAGAAGGAAATTGGGAATATGCGAGGAAAAAGATGGACATGACGAAATGAGAGCTTTTTTAATGCTTCACTTTTTGCTCTGTCTCACAGGGGTACCATAGACCCAGACATTACATCGCCACACAAGGTAATTAAACTGACTTGATGAGTGTGTGTGAGAAGACTGTGTGATTCTACATTTGTGCAGATACAAATGTGTATGTGTGCCCCTTGTACAAGTGTGTGTGTGTGTGTGTAGTAACCACCTGCTAACTGTCGTCCTTTCGGGCTCGGAGGCTATTACCACAACCTCCTAAATCTAAACCGCCACATAAAATCCCCCTGACAAATTTAAGACCCTATTACCTCAAACCCCCAAACCGCTATCTGGGATTGATAGTGTATGTGTATGCGTGCGTGTGTTCACACATGTTTTTCTGTTCATGTGTGTATGTTTTTAGAGTGTGCCTGTGTAAGTCTTGGCTCTCATGACATACTTTTATATTTGACAATGAAGTTTAAACACATGTATGAAATGTCTTTTAAAATGTGTCTGTTTTGTTCGTACGTGCGTGTGTATGTGTGTCAGGGCCCATGCAGGAGACAGTCAGGGATTTCTGGAGGATGGTCTGGCAGGAAAACTCGGCCTCTATCGTCATGGTTACCAATCTTGTGGAGGTGGGCAGGGTGAGTTCATCAACAAAGAGATTAAAAAACCTGTGTATGTGTGTTTGATCATCATGAAGAGGCCGAATAGGTATCAAATTTTATTGTAATTGATGGAACAATAAATAGATTTACTGTCCAACTGATGAAAACCAGGTCTCCCTGTTTACAGCACATTTGAGAAATCAGCTTGCTTGGAGAAAGGTGACTGTAACACAGTTACTTATAGGAAAACTGCACTTTTTGAGGAGTTTAGCCTTTCATCTACAGTCCCTATAGGTAAGAATAGAACACAGATGCCTTTCCTTTCTCTGTGCGTTCAGTAGGTCACCAGATAGTTGCCTAACGCTGGCAGTTTTGCTCATTCAATGGAAGTAGTGGGAATATACTTTCACTGCCCTCTAAAGCCCCAAAAACACACCCAGATAATCTCCAACATGCTCCATCTACATGCTGTGACCATGTGGTGATTGCTACATTCACATTGGTAGTAACTTTAACTAACCAAGGTGCTGTAACTGAGGCGCTGTGACCCAGCTCTGTGTCACTACGCCCAGAAAAGTAGTTCTTTGGTACTTGCTCCCACAGTGACAACGTGTCTATAGCATAGTTAACATGCAGGTCACAGCATCTAGATGGAGCGTGTTGGTTGTTGATTATCTGGGTGTGTTTTAGGGGCTTTATGGGGCAGTAATAGTGTATCCCCACTACTTCCATTGAATGTGCAAAACTGCCAGAGCGAGGTGACTATCTGGAGACCTACTGAATGCACAGAGAAGGAAAAGGCATCTATGTTCTCGTCTTACATAGGGATTTTGGATAATAGGCTAAACCCCCCAAAATGGCAGTTTTCATTTTAAGCAAGTAGATAAGAGAACAGCGAAAAACAGTGTTGGCTGTTGGCATTGAGATGATGCAGTATTCTGGAAGTTGACTTGGTACATCTGCCCGTTCACAAAGTCCTCTTACTAAAGGAGTGTATGTACTGCTATTGTAACTGAATATGAAGATACATTTTGTGAGAGCTTTTTATTAAAAGGCAAGACGGTTGCAGTAACCTTACCATCAAAAACACAAGCCTGTTCATAACTCCAAACATCTGCACCCAGATATTCAGTTCAGTTTCAAGTGGAATTGTAAAATTTAACTACACAATACTAGAACCTTGGATGCTTGATTGAGATTATACAGTAAATTTTCAAAATAATATGTTTCAAATTTCAAATAACTGTTGTCTGCTATCTGTTTAACTTTCCATCAAAGCAAAATAAATATTGATATTAGTCATTTATTTTGTCTTCTTTGTTGATAATCTTGATTTCCGCTTCATCCCACTTTGTCAGTACTCATTTCATTATAATGACTGCCCTGTAAAACATATTTAAATTTACTGTATATATGTTAATTGTGTGTTCCAGGTGAAGTGTGTGCGTTACTGGCCCGATGAGACGGAGGTTTATGGAGACATTAAGGTGACCCTGATAGAAACTGAACCACTGGCCGAATACGTCATACGGACATTCACTGTCCAAAAGGTAAACAAGTAAACATTATCAACAAAACTTAGACAGATATTGAAGTTTTAATGCATAACTTTGTAATAAAGGAATCCTCAATCCAATATGCTTTGAGGACTTCACTGCTTCAACAAACAAACAAAAAATTACCATAAATCTGAGGAAATATTTTCACATTCACTGCTGCAAAATGTCTGTTCTGCAAACAGTTTGATTTGGGATTATACAGATTTTCCTTCCGTAATATCACAAAATGATGCAGCTGTTATTATCTTTGTCAACATATTTACACAGGATTTCATGCATGATGTCATATCAATAAATTGTGACTTTACAGAGTATTTTCACAGGACATGTAGACGCTCTCATGCTCTATAGCTGCTTATTGCCCTCACTGTTTTCATTTTGTGAACCCAGAACCTGGATTACCATCACACCCAATGAGTGATTGGGGATTTGAGGCAAGCAAGCAGTGTTACTTGTTTGTTTCTCGCTGTTTTAGAGGAGGCTTGGAAGCGTAATTGGGCCCTTGTAATCAGGCAGCAGGGATTTGAAAGGAGGAAAGACAAGAGCGAGTGGAATAATGTACCGTCATTGTTGTGATGCTGTTCTCCAAGGCTGTGCACAGTGAATGGAAAAAACAGCTGAAACACACTTCAAAAAAAAGGCTCTGGTCCAAATCCCTGATTTTCCAAACAACTTTGTTTACATCTTCTTCTGCTTTCTGTCTCTTTTTTCCATTGATTACCTCTCCATGTTAAATTCATTGTTTTCCTCTCGTTTCCATCATTTAACTTCTGCTTCTCTATCATATTTGCCTTAAGTGACTAATTTCTGTCGACTTCCTTGATTTAAAAACAATATTAGCCAAGTGGTATGCAAAATACTGCTGCAATACGATAAACAGTCAGTGGTGTTGCTATTGTATTTTTTAATTACTAATTTTTAAAATCATGTACATAAGAAAATATACATTTATTCTAAAACAAAAATGAGGCAGCAGACAGGAAAGAGCATCATAGTTATTTCCCTTCTCTTCCTTTACCTCTTTCTGTCTATCTGTCTCTCCATTTTGTATTTTCTTCCCCCTTCACTGGTGCAAAAGCAGCTTATGAAGACAAGTCTTCAGGTCCTCGCTGTCAGCTCATTTAGCACACCATTAATCCATACAACCTCAGCCTGTGTGTGCAAAAGTACTCTCAAATTCAAAGGAAAGCAGATTTTGAAATGCCTGTCATTTCAGAGAATGCATTAATAGGTACAAATACACATTGCATGAACACACACTCACACACACACACTAACACAAAATGATCTATCTTTCAACTGCCAAAGGTGTTGTGACTGCGTGTGTGAGAGTTTTAAGAACGAGGAGAAAGCCAAACAAAGAGGATGAGAGAGAGTTCATATCCAGGTTCTGCACCACACTAAATAGCTTTAATTGCGTTGAATAATGAGAACAGCATCTTAATGAAAAGGTTTATTAATGGCATGTCCAAGAAGATTAACAGAGCACCGCGGAAGCGAGGGTGAGAGTGAGAGTCTTTTTAAACTTGTAAGGATGAGGGCATAGGAGGCCTTTCGCATTTATGATGCTTTGACCATGATTTCACGTCATGCAGAGCCTTTATAGACATGTGCAAACACACAGATAAAGGCGTTAGACAATAACTACAAGTCTATCTAAACCCCCCGGCTGTTCTGCTTCTGCCTCCACCTGTGAGTGACACAGTGAGACAGTGTGACTTTTTACAGCTCTCAGTTCAAATACACATTCTTCAGTCATTCTTATACAAACATAAGCCTAGTATCTGTCACAATGCTGAATCTCACTATTAGCATATTACCAAGTCATTCCAACTCACCTGCGACCTTGACTCTCCTTTTAGCTGCTACACAGTCAAGCTGCTTCTGTCACCTGACAAAATAACACATCAGTGCTTAATGAAGAGTCAGGAATCTATGTATGTCTTAGTTAAGTGCTATTGTCACTGCACATTAGCAG
The DNA here is from genome assembly GCA_029783665.1 of Naso thynnoides. Classification (NCBI taxonomy): domain Eukaryota; kingdom Metazoa; phylum Chordata; class Actinopteri; order Acanthuriformes; family Acanthuridae; genus Naso; species Naso thynnoides. Next base: position 2,904,443 of record JAQLOL010000012.1, read on the forward strand.
AGAAAAAAAAAAGTCCTTCAGTGATTTACATTTTGACTTGTTGTAAAGTAGTTCCCAGTGTCCACCTTTTTCCACTGGCTGAGTATATCAACAAATTAGCCCAAATTGCGACACAGACACACTTAGTAATGTCATGCCTGGGCCACACATCCTGCATCAGCAGTGCATTTGCATCACCTTGTTTTTTCGGTGCCCATATTAAAGAATACACATGATACTTATTCTAAGGTCTATGATACTGATTTTGGACTCCTATAGGGCAGCTAAACACAATTGACTGAACAGTAAAGTTGGTAGATCTTCAGACAGCTGTGACTTGCATCCTCTGTCTTTTCTGTACTCTCTCAAAAACGGTCTGTGTTGGTTAATTATTCCTCTTTGGCATCTCCACACTCCACTGTACTCACAACCCCTTTACTGACAAAAAAATAAACACAGATAGGACACTGATGTGTCCTATCTGTGTTTGAAAATGTTGCTTACAGCTTGGGCCTCTCACTTTTCAACACAACAAAGTAATGTGGAAACAGTGCCGTCCTTCAGCAGCAGTTTAGATAGTAATCCAGCTCATGTGCTCCCGTTAAGGAGGTAAATAAATCCACACGGAATAAATCTACAAAACCAGGAACGCTTTCTTTTGTCTGGTGCTTGCCTCTTTAGGAAAGTTTAGCAAAGTAAACTGTCCTTCATTCACCTGGGAAAACAAAACAAAACAAAACAAAAAAAAACTCTTTATTGGAGCCATCTCAAAAAAAAGTGCTGGCAGTAATCTGTGGAGTAGAGAGCAGAGCACAACGGTATTTGAGCAGAGCAAGGGAGGTGGTAAGCACAGGCCGTGTGCACGAGCTGGCATGCTCATATAAGGAAGATCAGGACGCATTAATGTCACCAGAAAAAACGCTGTAAAACACAGGAAACAGATTGAGAAATAATCAATAAAATCTTCAGTCTTACCAAGATCTAATTATCCTGTTTGGGCCTTACCGAAATCTGAAACCAGTTGACACAACAACAACAAATCGGACAAACAGCATGTTTAGATGGTGTTAAAGATAACTGTGAAAGCATTTGTACCGACCACAGTTTCTCAGTATTTTTAGAACCCAACAAGAAGCTTCAGCAGGGCTTAGTTCATCCAATGGACCACATCCAACATGACAGAAGAATAATCTGCACTCTGGCGCTCAGATCTGGAGAAGGCAAACAATTGCATACCACAGTGTACATCGAACTGCACAGGAAAGGACTCAGCAGTGCATACAGATTGACAGGCCAACAAACACGGCTTCAAGGACCAGCACAGACCCGTATTAGACAGATCGGACAGATGGTTTGAGAGATGTGTAAACCAGGCTGTTTGAGTCAAACTGGAAAAAGCCTCCCTGAAGTGGGTTGAAGCACTGTTTGCGTGTTTACAGTGCCTGAAATTCTGTGTGTTTTGATGAGGATGTGACTGGGGACATGTACCCCCAGTTTTCGTTTAACTCTGAGTAAACCTGTCACTCTGGCAGTTTTGTATAGTAACAAAGTAGAAATACTTTGTCACTGCACTTAAATATTTTTTTTTTTTAGAAATCAGTACTTTACTATTTATATGTCTGTAGACTTTTCCTTTTACTTTACATTTTCCAAAGAAAACGGATACTTCTACTCCATCACATTCCAAATGAGCATCCTAGCTATTAGTTACTTAATAAAAAAAAAAAAGAAATTTGGTAGGCTGCTAGTCAATGACTTTTTGCTTTGTGTTTGTTTCGGTAGCCAGTAGTGTTTGAGAAACGCTGCAGAGCTCTTTCTCTTCTGCCACAGCGCTGAAAGGATTTTAAATGTTTCTACATCCTCATCACCTATTTTCAACATGTCAGGAACCTTGATGTTGTTATTTTTTTTTTTTACCAAACTTTCATGGACTTCGGGCTCTGGCTGTTTTGGACTGTCGTCCATCGATTTAGAGAAGTAATTTCAACATTACAAGAGAGCAAATCAATGGGAAGTGGAGTAATCAAGTCACCTTGTGGTTTTCTGGACCTTATATTTCTACTCTTGGCCTCCACAACTCCTTCACTCTCTTTTCATGCCCATGCTTCTCCCCTATAGCTAACCCTTTTTTTCCTTTCTATTTATTCTTTGTCACATCTCTCTTTTCGTCTTTCCCCATACCACCACTTTCACTCTCAGCTTTTATCTAATTTCTTCTCTATCTTCATTGAACTCTGCTCCTTCCAATTCACTTCTGTTTCTTGACCTCTACCCCTGTCTTTCTCCACCTGATGGTATTGTTGTGTCTCAGGTTATCATAAAGCCATCTGCCAAAGCAAATGATTCACTGAAGCTGTGTCTGTGTATCAGAGCCAGAATGAAAGCTGCAACAACTGCTCCTCCAAGTTCCTTTTTTAGAAAGTAAACTGAACTGAGGAGGACATGGCTCCCTTAGCCTTGTTTAGTTTGGATAATTTTATGAAATTGATTGGTCGAATTGCTGAGTATAAGCATTTAGTGTTATGGAGAAAAAATGAACTCCTGAGATGGTCAGACTTTTATAAAACTAAATTATAGAACTTCCTGATGATGCTACAATGTGGAGAACAAACCTGTTATATTGGCAGGAGGAAAGCAACTAGAAGGTGATTGTCGGCTGTTTGTAGCATTTGTTTTGTCTGTGTGCAGTAGAGCTGTGCAATATGTTTGGCTAACAAAGCTAACAGCTAAACACACAGCATGATTCAGAGTTTCGTTTCAGAGGAAATGAAGCTTTGAAACGCTGGACTGCAGTTTGATGTAACAACAAAGCAAGTTCACAGTAAATAAAATGTGCTGATGTCATTCAGCTTACAGCTATAGATGATAATAACAAAGTAAAAAAAACATTTTGGTTTGGGATAGTATACTTTAACTTTGTTCTGGTTATGTTTTTGTTTTTGTTTTTTTCACGATGAAAAACATTAGTCTGGAGCAAGATGGAGAAACTGCTGAATGCTAATTAACAGCTTCTATTTTTTTGTAAAACGCATCCATAACTCTGCTGTTTGACTTCATGTGATTTCACTGAACTTCAGCAATGTAAAAAAAACCCACTGATTTTAATGTTCTTGATACATTGAAGCTGAAGAGAGCAGCTTTAAGGTGATGTGATCATCCTCATCCATAACTCAAAAATGCATTTAAAAATGACATGGGAGCACCTTGATATCGAACCTGCAGTGAAACTTGTGTCGAGTTCCTCCGTGTCACTTCCTTTGCTGTATATAAAACGCTTCCATCAAGTTATTTGGAGGCAGTTTTCAGGAAGACACTCAGATGTGAGACTTAACTGTAATATATAAGATACCAGATTGTCAAGATTAGTGTATAATACAGATTAGTGTATAATATACCCTTTTGATAGAATAAACTATATACCGGTCTTTTATCTTTCAGCAAAGTTCATCACAAAGAAGTCAAGATGCCAACTCTTGGACAGTTGCTATCTCATATTTCTAAAAACTCACACTTTATCTCTTTCAAAGAATAGTCACAAGTACAGTGTGGAGTCCAATTTATTTTTTTAACTTGGTCTTTAGAAATTAATTTATCCAGCCAGCTTGTCTCTGTTGTTGAAGTGAACATTTTCTGGTCTTAAATTATAACTTACCCAAAAAGTTTTCAGGTGAAGCACTTTCCATTTTCTATTTTCTTTCCAAGTGCTTTCCTTGTAAGAAAACAGTTTATTATTTGATGTCTTTTGTTTTTATGCACACTCTTAAAATGTGCACAGAGAGGAGGCAAACTGTTAAATATTTAAAATCTCTGTGTGATTTAGGCAGCTTAAGTGAACCATGACATTTCCTTCTGTAAGTCTTTCCCAAAAGGGCCATCATGAGATTTGTGAAATCAATTAATCTTTTTTTTGTGGAGCCAAAATGGCCATCGGTTTCCTCAAATCTCTCCTGTAAATTAGGCAAATGAGCCACGATAAGTCTTCCTGTCTCTCATTCCCAGAAGTGGCCCAAAGTGCCTTCCTGACATCTACGAGATCGATTTATTTTCCATCTGAAGCCAGAGAGGCTGCATGGGGCCCCAGATTCCTGAAATCCCTGCTGTAAATTAGTCTGCTGAACCGTGATATGTCTTCTTGTCAGTCTTTCCCAAAAGGACCATGATGAAATTTGTGAGATCCGTGGATTTTTCATCATCAAGAGACAAAATGGCAGAGAATCCTCTCCAGCAGTTGCTGTTGTAAAATGTGCAACCAAGGTGTAACCCTCCTCTCTTATGTGTTTTTCAGAAGGGTCATCACGAAATTCGTGAACTCCGACAGTTTCACTTCACCAGCTGGCCCGACCATGGCGTTCCCTGTTATGCCACCGGACTGCTTGGATTCATACGACAGGTCAAATTCCTCAACCCGCCAGATGCTGGACCAATCGTGGCACATTGCAGGTAAGAACACAGACAGACGCTTAAAGTACGCACGACTTTTGTGCAGAAGATGAACTTAATTCCCTGGTGACTGCACAGACAAGACAAGGACAAACAAGTGGAGCCACGCCCTCAGAGGCAAAACTCCTGGCTCTTTCTTTTCACCTGCATGACAGAGATCAAAGAGCTCTGCAGGGTCAGCAAAACACAAAACGCATAAAACAAGCAGCAGGCTTGTTTGTTTTTATTTTATATGAAAAACAAATGATTTTGAGTCACAAGGTTTTTCCTCACTGTATTGCTGTTTGTCAAATTTATTGCACAACTAAAAATAACATTTTGCGTTTTGCATAACACACAAACAGTTCAAGGAAGACGTGAGAAAAACATCCAGGTCCTTACTGTTAGATTAAGGATGTTTCCACAAGAGGGATATCAACATAATTACGTCTGTTTGAAAGTCTATTATAATCATTGTTTACTCAGACCTGTTTAGGACCTCAAGCAGCAGAGGGACAGTGACTCTCAGTCTGTCAGGAGCAAAGGCGAAAGAATGACATTGTTTTTAGTGCCATCAATTGTCAGGGTGAATGAACGGGTCAACAAAGTATGTTATTTAGACTCGGGAAACAAATGGCAGAGTAGAAAACAATTAACTTTTTTTTCTACTGGCCACTTGCATTTGGGAGGCACTAACACATGTTACTGTGAAAAAGAAAAACATTTAAAGGCAAAAACTTTTTTTGTTTGTTTGTTTTGTTTTTTTGTTTGTTTGTTTGTTTAGTTTGGATGACTTGTTGGTAAGATTATTAAGCAAATATCTTAAGATCCAAAGAATACAGAGAGAAATAAATGGAACTGGAAATGCACATATGAGGAGAGAAAGAATATTAATGTCATAGTTTTGGATAAGGATGATTAGAACTGGAGGGTCAGCACATTTTTTGACGATTTTTCACTTTTCATTCTTTTACTCAGAGATTTTTCCCCCTACATATGTTATATTTTCAGGCAACAGACCTACTGTACATGTGTGTGCTGTCAAATAAAATCTTAATTTTTTTTTTAAAAGACTTCTATAGGGCAGCTTGACACAAGTGACTGAACAGTAAAGTCTGTAGAAGACTGTCACTCCTTCTCTTGTATTTTCTGCATTCTCTCAAAACGGTCTGTGTAGCTTCCTGCTCCCCCTTTCCCTCCTTTGCGCACACCTCCACACTCTGCTGTATTCACAACCCCAGACAAAAAAATAAACACAAGTAGGACACTGATAAAATGTTACTTGCAACTTGTGCTTCTTACTCTTCAGCACGGCAAATTAACTTGAGAACAGCACTGTCCTTTAGCAGCAGGTTAGCCATTAATCCAGCTCTTATGCTCATGTTGTGGAAGAAAATAAATCCGCATGGAATAAATCCACGAGAAACAGGAATGCTGTCAACTTCTGTCTGGTGCTTGCTGGTTAACTTCTCTTCATCTGACTCCCCCCCCCAAAAAAAAAAAAAAAAAAAACA
>JAQLOL010000012.1:2948582-2963319 GCA_029783665.1 Naso thynnoides
AGGAACTTTACCTCCTGCCTTTGTAGCACCTTTACACAGGAACTCTGATGGTCACTTACTCCTAATTTGTATTTTGCAACATCACAGTCATTTTTTATTGTATGTATGTCTATAGAGTGTCTAAGTCACGCCCCCTCCGGTGGAGTACGGAAAAAAAATGAGTGATAGTCAATGAGGAAAGGAAAATTATTTTTTGATCCTGTCTGACTTGTGCCCTGAATTACACATATGATGTTCATAAATTTAAATGATAATTTTTCATGTGGACAAAGTCTGTGTTTATTGTAAAATAGTCGATGTATCAGCTTGTGAAAATGCATAATTAGAAAGACTACAACACCGGTCACGTAACTGATGTCATAGCATTTTTCCTCGTCTGAATCAAGGAACCGAACAACTCCCCCTTCGAGTAGCTGCAGCTCTCAACACGACCCGATTTATAACGGGGCCCACCTCTTTTCATATTTTTCCCCTCGTCCTGGAAAAACACTGTGAAATCTGCCAAGCAAATGGTCATGTCTGTACTGATGACATATATTGTTCAAGACGAGACTTGTAGTTCACTGAGGGGTCTCACAAAAAACGTTTTTACTTTACTGTTTCAGGGCAAAATTTGACTTTCTTAACATGAAAAATTAGTTTTTAAATTGCCAACCACCGTATGTGTAATTCAGGGCACAAGCCAAACAAGATCAAAACATCATTTGTCCCTCTTCATGAACTGCTGTAGGCCTATGGCCCATAAGTAAAGGGGTGTGACATAGGCACTCTCAGCTCATTCACAGTCCATGGTGTTTTTGTTTTCATTAGTTGTATTATGTGCTTGATATGTAGTTTTTTGTTTTTCTAAATGTGCAACATCAACCTGCCAAGGGACTACAGATGGAAACCAGCCTATAGATGCAATCTGGCATATTTACATATCAGTGTTCATTAATATGAACTGTCATTCATTAATATGAACTGTCATTTGTCACTGTCACATTTGGGAGACTTATGAACATGAATAAAACTGATACAGCAAAGGTTTTGATATCGTACCAATTATGGGTCAAACTTAAAGATCCTACAGGTCCCACAATCCAGTTCAGTGACATTATTTGTAAACTCTTCTTACCTGGTAGATATCAGTGTCTTTCAATCCCCATGAGCTAAAACATCTTTTTTTTTAAAACTCACATTATGCAACATTTTCACATAAAAATATCTAAGATCGACTGTATCATTGTTTAATGTTTTGTCAAATTGTGTACTTTAATAAACTTGTGTTTTCAACACTGTTTAAACACTGTGAAACTCATTATTTTATTTAAGGTAATGATGTGTTTAATCTGGTCATCTGTCTCTGGTCAGATATTGAGGAAGTTCGTCAGCAGATATGCCTATCGTGAAGAAAACTGTTTACCGTTCATTACCTTGTCTGTGAACATTTGTGTGTGAGTCAGTCAGATGGCTCTTCAGATGCAATGGTGGCTGCTAAGTGAAATAAACAAAATCCCAAGTTTCCCCTGTGAGAAGTGTAACAGCAATGCGGCAGAACAACAACAAGAATGTACTAAAATATTGCTACTGGTACCACAGTTGTATAGCTGTGTGCATTCAGGTGGTGTGCATTACAGTGAAGATGCAGCTGTAGACGGATGGAGGGTGGCCAGCAGGGAACAGGAGGAGAGCAGCGGGCATCATTATAATTCTAGGTAGAAGGCTGACTTATCACCTCCTGGTCCCCTGCAATGCACTCAGTGCCCCATACTAATACACACACACACACACACACACACACACAGCGTCATCACGCTGGGTGGCAACATGACCCCTGGTCCTGCTGTGTGACTTATAACAAGTATGCGTGACACAAATATGCAAATATATGCATAATCCTTCACATATGTGTACATGTCAGTACACAGATGCATACTCACTTCTACAAAGGTGGAAACACACACAAGTCCACATTTACTCTCCACACAGACTGGGAGTGACTTCTGACCTGTGCTGCTCCCAGAATGTTTTTGAAAGAGGGCAGCGATCTCATGGTGTTGTTTTCATTGGCCTGTCGCTTGGTGGTAGGTCACACACACACACACACATGAGCACCCATGTGCACGTGTACACACTTACAATGTTGTACATCTCTCTTTTCACACATTTTCCTCCTGCATCATGCATCCAAAACGGGATTCAGTCTCTCCATGTCCAGATGTCTGCGCTCTCACACATCCAAGGAGTGACACCGCAGTGACCCCCTGCTCTCCTGGCTGAGGCTTCCTGAAGCTCTCGGTAATAGAAAAATAAGACAGAAGGAAAAAAGACCACAGAGCTGCCCTGCAGGAGAGCTGGCCATGCACATGACAGCTATTCCTAAAGGTTGAGAGGTTGAATTATGCAAGCAGAATACTAATGTTTATTTTTTCTGCTAACGCGCCATTTTGGATCCAAGATTTGATATTTAGGAATTCACATGATAGACAGCACTTCTGACTAATGATGCAAGAATGTGGCCATACTTGAGCACAGTAACCATGCATGTTCCAGCCAAGGTTTCAAATTAATTTTTTTCTTTGTTGTGCATTTATTGCCTAATGTTGGATTTAAAATAATAATAATAATAATAATGAGGTTGACATTTTGATGCTCATAGATAATATTTAGGTTTTTAAATTCACAGCAGATGACTAGACTCATCATCATCATAATCTTAAAGCACTCATTGGCAATCAGTTACAGGAAAGGAGTCCAACTCTAACCCACATACATAAACACGGTCCGTCACTAATGAGGAGTGCTGAGTGAAAAGCACATAGCACATTGTATCAACTTTCTTTAACAAAAAATGATTAAAGTAAATGCAAAGATGTTGTTTCCCCCCCTGTTAAAAAAATAAAGATATATCAGAATCAATCACAGTATAATAATATCAATATATCAACACACATCAGCACAGCACCATCAGCACCATCAGCAATTACCAAAGTCTCCTCTGGAAGGTTTAGGAGGGTGCTAGAACCAATCCCAGCGGTCAGTGTGTGAAAATCATAGGCTGTTTTTGAAATCCACATACTATACTAGCAGTAGGTGCTGATTTGGCCAAAAAGTAGTCTGTCTTATACTGTATGTAAACACAAGCAAAACTTGCAACATGCCAAAAGATTGCCGGATGTATATTGATTCAGAGGAAATTCCCAGTATGCATTTGACCAGTCTACCTGACCTACTGTTTCCCAAAAATGCAATGCGCTGCGACATTACCAAAACCCTGCCAGGCCTTTGTTGATAAAGTTTAATGAAAGAAAAAAGAATCTTGCTATTGCTGCTGATTTGTGCAAAACGCACTCTACATAACTTGCCTGTGTACCGCAGTGTGAACAGATGGTATACTGACTGTTTCTGTAGTATGCAGTATGTGCAGTATGTAGCACCTGCAGTGTGTTGTATGCAGTATGCAGTAGACGGTTCCCAAAACAATGATGGTCACATATAGATGGACAACCATTCTGGCTTAGATTTACACCGGCAGCCGATTTCCGAGTCGAAGGTTAATCTGACACAGAGCACACACTGAGAAAACCCATGCAGGTACAGGAAATCTATTAAAAGAATTATACCAAAGATGAAAAAGAAGCAGGAATCTGACTCAACACAAGACTCTACAGAAGACTAAATAAAACCAGAGTGTGTGCAGAAAACGTGTCTTATACCTCAAACTTAAGCTGTACAACATATGGTTAACATTCCAGAAAGTTCAAGACTTTCATTGATTGAAAATATCACATTGAATTTGCAGAGGTGGAGAACTCTGATTGCAGCCCTGTCCTATACAGTAAAGAAAATGCTGTGCAATTGCCGCCTTCAGCTTTGCTCACCATTGGATTACACTTTTGGCCTTTTTAATGCTGGTTGCTAGTCAATAACCTGAGACCGCTCAGCTGAAGAGGTTGTTGTCGGGCAGACGTGGGGGCCCTGATTGCATTCTAATGTAGGACTAAAATACCATGATGGAGGTGTTGTGTCTGTCTTATCTATATGGTAACTAGCTGTGTTCCGAAAAACATTATTATTCTGAACACAGCTCACGTTGTAACCACTGATTACATGGATCTTTCAGCTTGAGAGGCAATTCCAATTGTTTTTCCATCCGACTGCAATCAACACACGCTCAAGCAAGTTTGTATCTCGAATTGGTTTGAATATGAACTCCTCTAAAATTGAAGCTTTAAGGATGTTTGTGTCCAGCAGACATTACAGTTGAAAATATGAAGTCAGTTCTAACAAACAAGTAATTACAAACAAGTCATTAAAAAATTTTGGCATGACATTTCTGCATACCACAAAAAAAAAAAAATTACGTGAATTTAAACTTTATGTTTCTGTTTTATTTTTTATGTTGCACAGCACCGCGGTTTGGTCTGATTAAAATTAGTCACAAAGACACAAAAATCCTAATGCACACTGTGCAATTTTGGCCATCTTAGAAGTTTATTGGAAGCCAAACTGTATGACATTGAATATATAAACTTGGGTGGTGTCAAATTTTAAGTATGCACCTACTGAATTGCAGGCTACAACACAAGCCAATAAAACACTTTTAGTGTGATGCACCTCAATGAACCCCATCCACGTATGCTCCAGTATTAGAAGATCAAAACAATAAAACTTGTGTGTGGAATAAACTCAGAAAGAGGAAAAGGAGGAAGAGAATATTGGTCTCCATTGGGGCGAGGGAAAAGGCCAACAAGAGAGCCTTGCATAAGAATTTATTAGCATGCTAACCCTCTCTGTCTGTTTGAGTTGAGCGTTGGTGTTGAATTTTTCAGTACGTCACTTCATGCTGCATTTCTATTGGTGGGTTAGTAGATGTGGGTCATAGCAGCTGTGACCTCGTAAGAAAACCGTCCTAAATATCTGACACTGTCAGGATTTTGGCCCAGACTGCTTTTGGCCACAAGGCCAGGAAAATGGCCATCTGTGAGCCTTTCTCATTGCATCATTGGACCACCCTTTTGGAAACACCAACAAAGGTATCATCATGTTTATTGATCTTTGTCTGTGATGGCCCGAAATTGCACAGTATGTAGCAGGCTAGGATCAAATGAGATGAAGTTTCTCCTGCTACCTTGTTTTAATTATACACATAAAATACCTGTTTTCGTTGACAAAAACATGTCGGGAAACAGTTTTGACGACATATAGAAGTGCAAGAGTCCAAAGCTGTGTTTGAAATCGTTCGCTCATTCACTCACTCATTCACTCACTATTACCTATATAGTTTTTATTATAAAATGAACTATATAGGGAATGGCCGAACAAGATTTGGGACACTGTATAGAATTTTTCTAAACCTCATTGTATCATTAGATGCGCCAGATATTGGGGCAATGCAAAATCCCAAATAAATTGTTGAAATTCCAATGATGTGGAGGTTTGGTTTTGTCAACTATGGTCCTGTGTCCTGATAGCAACTTGTAAAAGCCCACCATTAATTTGTGAGCTAATGGCTAATTTAGCTATCTGTGGCCAAAGCTGTTAGAATATAAGTCCTCTGAATGTTTTGCTACTTAGGGTAAAGCTTTTTCTTCTCAGCACAGATGGAGGCAAAAGCAAACTTGCCTCAGGCATTCATTAAGACATATTTGGTTTATCGACCAACCGACTTCTATTAGCTAATATGCCAACTGACATAAGCAAACCCTAATAGCTTTCAGGCTACTTCTTCTCCTTTGGAAATACATGACAGCATTGCATAATGGTATACGGGAGTAAACTGTAGGGTACATTGTATCAGAGATGGTTACTAGCAGGAAGCGAGACATCTCACTGACCGTTCATTTCCTATATCAGTGTCACATGTGTTTTTTGTTTGTTTGTTGTTGTTTTTTTTTTGCAATGGCCCCACCCCTTTAGGAAACTAGAAACAGTTTTTAGTCCATTCATTCTTACAGGAGACATGAACATGAGCAAAGATTATGCACAATTCTTTTGCCCCATTGTCACCCAGATACAGATTGTACCCATTTTTCACAAGACACATATCTTCTGAACATTCTGACACAAAGATGCCATTTTTCAGACATTTAAATCAACAGATTTATGTCTCGGCAGCTGCAGATTCTCGCAAGATTTAGGTACCAGTGCCTCCCGCCTTGCTTCGCAATGAACATAAACAGACATTTAAATGTTCTGATAGATGAAAACCATGAATAAAAAGTTTGAACTTACATCATACAAATATCACCTGACACAAAATCCATCTGTTTCAGTCCATTCAAACAACGTTATAAGACTTCTAGACGAGGCAGAGGGATGGTGGTTCCTAACTGTTGCCATGGGAGACGTGACTCCGCCCAATTAGGATACGGGAAGTGTATGTACCATTTCACACCATTAGCAAAGCCTAGAGTGGGGGATCTTGTGTTAATAACTGGCTCTCTTTGATTGTATGTACACTGAATTTTGCTGCTCATTGTGAGTATTCTATAATGTACTATATAGTGCATGAAATTAACCATTTAGAATTCAAACACCACTACAAAATGGCGAACACACAATGTAATGCACCATTTTCGTGATAGGGGACATTCTGAACACAGCTGAAGTGTCTTCTTCCTCTCCTCTCCCTGATGACACAGTCAGCTCATAGAAGTGATCTAAACCAGTGTCAGTGTTAGATGAATGAAATGTACAATATAACACATCAAAAGTTTTTCAGTAACTTAAAATAACAACCACACGCGAAGAAGTTCAGCAGGAATACATCAGTGGCACAGAGAGTAACTTGATTAAAAAAAAAAAAAAAACTACTGCTAGTACATTGTATTTACTGCTCTGATTACACACCCACAATACAGCGTGTTTCAAAATGAAGTATAAACATCATCCTATGAATACCATTAGCGCTGACTGGTCCACTGCCAAGCACTTATGTTTTGACACGCCATCCCTCACAAACTGTCATTTTCTCGGGTGAAACAAAAAAATATATACTTCATTTTCTCTGGAAGTTGTTTAAGGGCAGCAGAAGTTGATTGTGTGAATTCATCTGAGAGCGATTATATTTCCATTTGTTATGACAGGCCCTTTCTAACTCGTGATGATGTTTCTTGGTATAAGCTGTCATTTTAACTGTCAGTTGTTCAAGCTTGTTGCTTCACATATGTAATCCAAGATCAAATAAAGCCTTTTAAAAGTGCAGTCATTTTGTTAGCAGAGAACCAAATGCTTGTTTCTCATCTATTATCCTGTAATAATTGGGGTATTGAAACATCAAAAATAAGTGTTTGTAACTAATTAGTCTGACTGCTCAACAGCTTTGAAAACAATAAAACTTAAGTTTTTCCTGACAGTTTTGTGATGAGAGCAAAAACACAGTACGTGTGAGTTCAACCGGCTTTCTTGCGAGTAACACTTGAGAATATGTTAGAGTCTCTAAAGTAAGCTTGTCTCTGGGGGCAGCTTGGTTATTATTGACTCTGTATTTACTGTGACTGTGACTAAAAGTGCTGCCATTTCAGCAGCATAAATGGCACATTTGATTGCTGCTTTTTATGTAGAAACAGCACATTAAGTTAAGTTCTGTCTGTCATGGCTGCAAATCGCCACATCAGACACATAATCCATAGTCATCTATCAGTGTGATGGTTATGAAAATGATGGAAATGAATCTGGTGAATGTGACTTTGAAAAGCAGATAAGAGTGTAAATATTTACAGACGCTGAAATGAACTGCATGAAAAGTATCATTCTTCTTGTGATTCAGGAAATTAAGTTCTATATTTTCCAAATGGAAGGAAAAATGCTGTCAGACCCCAACAAATATACATTCATAACTGTTTTGGATGATCTCTAAATGTCTTGCAACTTAGTGTTTTTGTTCTACGGTTTGAACTATTAGTTTCTGAAAACAGTTTGCTGTGCAGAATAAAGTAACGCAGATAAAGTTTCAATAAAGTTCATTATGTCTCTGTTTGATAATTAAGATACTGTGTTCTATTTGACACACAATAAAAAAAAAGTATATTTTCACCTTGACATGTTTTGACTGATGCTACAGTCTTCCTCAGAGGGGTCACCTGATGTGTATCAGCTGTTTCCCCATAGGTGTGGCCGACTTGGCAGATCTGTCAAACGTGCTTGGTTGGCCACACCTCCTGCCGTCAGACGGTCTCTGGAGGAGAGCGTCCCAGGTGTAAGAGAGCATAAAAGTTTCCTCGTCCTGGTTCATTGTCTTTTGGGCCCGTTTTCTGATTTCAATAGCCTCCTTGAACCAATGCCTATTGTTGTTGTTCTCTGATCTGACAATTTTTGCATTTTCCCAGTCCACAACATGATTATTCCTTTTGCAATGGTCTGAGTCGATTGAAACATGTCAAGGTAAAAGTATACTTTTTTACTGTGTCTGTCAAAAAGAACACAGTGTATTAGAATAACAGAGTTCTTAAATATATATATATATATATATATATCATATCTCTGAACAAGTTTTTAAATGTATTAAAACAAAAAAGCACCACAGAGAAGAACCCTTCAGTGAGCACCAGCTTCTGTCGACTTGGTACACAAGATAAATCATCTGTCCTGTTGGGTAAATTACATACAGACACATCCATTACCAATATCAGATGATAGCAGCACATTCTGCTCTTTGAGTTGCACTTTGGATGTAATTCATTTTCCACCAACCTGCCATAAAACTCCATTAGAATCTTAGTTAGAAATACAGTATGTCCATCCCATGCAGACGAGAACAGTAATTTAACACATTTTTGGTTAAAGAAATCCCCCTTCTTCGAACCATAGATAGTAAAAAGCAGAACAGCGGATAAATCATGCTCTTACACAACAAATCGTTTCATGTGTTTCTGTGGACTGAGTGGATAGGGCAAAGACATTGTAAAATAAAGGAGAGTAATCTCCAATTTCTTTGCTGATGGTCCCATTTGCTGATATAGGTAAGTTGCGAGGCATCAGCAATAAATTTAGACTGCTTCATTAACAGTTAACAGTTCCTCATTTACCACCTTAAAGCAACAATATGTAACTTTGACCACAACTCACAGATTCGAAAATGAAACTTAACAATGTACATCACTAAGTTGAACAAAACAGCAATTTTAGTGAGACTTAGTCATAATTTACGAAGAAAATATGTCCTGTTTTTGTCTTCTGGCATCTTACGACTGTTCTGCCTGTCTGCGGCCTTTTATTTAGCGTAGCTGTCCCCAACAACCACCTGGTGCTGCAGCTGCAGCTTCTATCTGCAGGCAACCTTCATGTTACGTTTAAGAACCTCTGTGAATCACACAGTTGAGGCAGAGCAGTCGTAGAACATCAGAGGGAAAACCAGAGGATATTTCCTCCATAAAATATGTTCCAGTTTTACCAAAATTGCTGTTTTATGTGACATATCAACGTGCATTGTTAAGTTTTGTTTTCAAAACTACTGGTTGCAATCAAGATACATATTGCTGCTTTAACTTAACAGGTAAATATCAAAATATGTTGGCTTTTTTAACAATTATGACAATAGTATTAGTCTATCATTACATAAAGTTTCTTTGTGGACAGTTTAACACAGTTCTCTGATAATGTTGCATAAAGGATAAGTACTGTTGCTATGGTTCCCTGGAGTTTAATGTACTTGGCATACAATGTAATCCCCGACCTGAACAATGTTCGAGGTCTGAGTTATACAAATGGACACATCAGACACACAGAAACAAGTGCTTTCTGAGGCCAGAGTTTAATAATCATTATCAGACCAATTCTAATTGGACGTCATAAATGCAACAAAAGCCTTGAGCCAAGATTTCTTTCATCACTGTTACATGAACCATAAAATCCTTTTAGGGATGAATACAGTTTATGAAAGAGGCAAAAAACTAAACCTTCATCAGTGGAGGGTCAGCAGGTTTTCATCCATATAAAGGGAAAACTCATTCTGCAGAAACAAGCTGCTGGTATCAATCTCTCTCTCTCTCTCTCTCTCACACACACACACACACACAAATACACACGTCCAGTGTTTGTAATGCATTCGGTGATGAGGGTCAGTGGCCTTTTTGATCTTCACTGAAGTGAAGGGAATGAATACAGCAAGAAGGGACGGAGAAAAGAGAGCGAGAGGTGGAGAAAGAAGTGAGGTAAAGAAATAGAATGACTTTTTTGGAGTAAGACAGGAAGACAGAAAGATGAGGATGCTGAAAGACACACATACATATCCTCCTGCTCTAATCTGGCCTCTACACTTGCTTCTAAACTCTCATTTTAAGTACTACTATAAAACAATGTAACAGTATTCAAAACTGATGACACATTACTAAGAGCTGACCCTATTTTTATTTAGTGTTTAAACAGTCAAGCATGTGCACCGAACCACAAGGTGACGGTGGATAAGATCATCATCTTAAGTAGGTAATTCCAAAATAATGTGTATATTAAAGGACTCTCGAATATTTTGATGATTTTTTTTTTTTTCACAGCTCTTAATTTCTTTCACCATCTGTTGGTGCCAGATTTTCACTGAAACCCAAGTAAGTGTTTTAAATGGACCTTTCTGCGTGGCAGCACAAAATCTGCAAAAAGGCATACATTCCCCTAATTTGAATATACTTTGCTTATTTCATCGATATTTGAGATGCTCCAGTTGCTTTTATAGGACCTGCGTATCACCAACAGATCGTGCTGCAAAGCTAAAATCTGTGTTCATTTTCCCACCACTCTTAATGCTTTGTCATCTGCATGTTTAGGTGTTGTAGACATTTTGCTGATAGACAGACTGTCTGTGCACTGAATTTTATCCTCATTCGTCAGGAAAAGCAACTTTTTAACTAACCATGGCTATAATCTCTATTGAAATAGGCTGCAGATCAACTGGTCACACAATCTACCAAAAGCGTAGCTTTGGTCTCAGTATTGGTAGGCACGCTGGCATCATAACCTGACCTGATATCATGAGCCAGATTTACCCATCTTGTCCAAATATTCCGTTTAGTTAATATGGCATAGTTTTCCATAACAAGGGGTTTCGGCTTGCCTGAAATTCCACTCAAAATAAACATGGCGAGGGGAAAAATGGGGTAAACAGCTCTGATTGGTTGTATGGTTGCACATTTATCCAATTGCATCCAGAGGCAGTTTTGACTGCATCTGTTGCATCTGTTCCCTTGGAAATGAATGGTGGATTGAGAGGTGTACATATTATTATAGTAATTATACATATATAATTATGGTAATTATAGAAACTGACTAACTCTTATTTGAGAATTAGTTTGGCTATGCTAGGGTAACTGCGTTGGATGTGTCTCTTGATATCATAAACAGTGGTGAGTGCAGCTGAGCAAAATGTGTTTTAGTTGAAGTTGATTAAAACGGAATGTGAAATACTTTTGCAATCAGGAATTGCAAAGCGGAAGGGAGAAAAGACATCAGACCTGTATGACCACTGAACCCACTGAGGCAGAGGGAGGCTGAATTGTGGAAATGCAAGTGCAGTCTCTTTTCCGGGAAGGTGGGCGTAGGCTCTGGCGTAGGACACGTGCCTACATGGAGATGATTCAATGCAGAAACATAAATCAGGCCACATATGAGTCCTCCCTTACACTGACACTCGAATGCAATTCATATCCCAACCCAACATGTCACACTGTTTATCATTAATTCCTCTATAAACAGCCTAGATGAGGACATCATATGAGAACTACATCCAACCGGACTTGCCTTGTGCTATGCCCACACATGGTCTACATCAAGCACATGACCAAGGGCCCATGACACCACATTTGTATTGTGCAAGCTACTATCTGCAACATGAAAGCATAACCTCTCCTGTTTCAATTTTGACATATTTAACAAGCCAAAACAAACACCAAGACATTTTACATCAAAAAAATTCTTTGAATGTTCTACATGTTTGTTTGAACATCCTGGGCGGGCACTGGACATCGGTGTAACGTCAGAAAGATGTTGGACTCCAACGTTTGAAAGACATTGCAATTGGGTTGAAAATGAAAATCAGGTTGAGGTCAATCTCAAGCGATGGATAAGTGTTGAATATCTGTAGGAAATAAAAATCCAGTTGACGTCAAAACATAATGTTGGCTTGACATCAGCCTGCGCTGTTTTCACACACAATTAGGTGAACTGACATCAAAACATCACTTTGAATGTTCTACATGTTTGTTTGAATGGCGGGGGAAGGACGCCATTCCTGCCGACCTAGACAGCGTGCAGTTTGCCTACAGGGAAAACCGTTCCACAGAGGATGCTGTTTCATTAGCACTTCATACAGCCCTGACTCACCTGCAACATTTCAACACCTATGTTAGGTTGCTATTTGTGGACTTCAGTTTGGCCTTCAACACTGTTCTCCCAGACTTGTTGGCCCTGAAGCTCCAGAACCTGGGGCTGTTAGCACCGCTTTGCTCCTGGATCCATGACTTCCTCACCAACAGGCCCCAAGTGGTGAGGTGAGGGTCCACATCTGCGTCACTGATCCTCAACACTGGAAGCTGCAAGGTTGCGTGCTCAGCCCTCTCCTCTTCACCCTCTTCACGCACGACTGCTCTGCCGTCCATCCCACAAACATGATCGTGAAGTTTGCGGACGACACCACCGTAATGGGTCTCATTTCCAACAACGACGAGACCAACTACAGGGAAGAGGTCCGTAACCTGACTCAGTGGTGTTCCCGGAACAACCTCATCATGAACGCCAGCAAGACCAGGGAGGTCATCGTGGACTTCAGGAGGTCAAGGAGGACTGAGCACGCTCCTCTCAGCATACAGGGGGAGGTGGTGGAGTGTGTGGACAGCATAAAGTTCCTTGGCATCCATATTTCCTCTGACCTCTCCCGGTCCGCAAACACCAAACACCTGGTAAAGAAGGCCCAACAACAGCTCTTCTTCCTCAGAAAACTGAAACGGTCTGGACTCTCTTCCCAACCACTCGCAAACTTCTACAGGGCCAGCATTGAAAGCATCCTGTGCCTCAGTGTGACTGTGTGGCACGGCAGCTGCACAGCACAGAATAAGAAGGACTTACAGCACAGCACAGCACAGAATAAGAAGGACTTAGGTAGGTGGTAAAAACAGCGCAGGGGATTGTGGGCTGCCGTCTGCCAGACCTACACTCAGTCTATGCAGACAGAGTCCAGAGGAGAGCCAGACGCATTGCCACAGACCCCACCCACCCAGGCAACGCACTGTTTGTACCGCTCCCATCAGGGAAGCGGTACAGGAACATCATGGCTACAACAGAAAGGCTCAAAGACAGCTTCTTCCCCAGAGCTGTAAGAGCCATTGCTCCCCTGTAAATGCTGAGAGACTGGACTTGCACTAATCCGAACTTTACCGTTCATCTATTTAATCTATTTATTCTTTTAACTCTTTTTAACTAAGATTTGCATTCATGCGTGTGTTGTTGCTGTTGTTGTGTTGTTGTGTGTTTCTTTTTTTAAAAGCCAGAGTATCTGCAAAATTCTGTTATGTTCTCATAATGACAATAAAAACTCTTGAATCTTGAATCTTGAACATCTCACATACAGATAACTTAACATGTAAAAAGGCTGTTGATTTATGTTGTAATAAACTGTTCCACATAGTATATTATATTTGCATAACCTTAAAGGTCCCACAGACAACTTCAAACCATCACCACGTGGAATCTTGATCCCTGACAGTACAGAGATTTGACTTGGTAACATCGTCACTCTATTGGCTTAAAAGCCTTTGGCCATTTTAGACAGAGAGGGACGAAACATATAAGACCTGATAAGATATTTGAAATATTTATTTTATGATCATAATCCTTTTATTCTGCACCTTTCTGAACACTTTGTGGATGAGTTGTTTTTTTGTTTTTATGTTTTTTTTTAAATTATTATTCAACTAAATGTAATTGTTACTAATATATCCTTTAAACCTCAAAGAGTAGGAACAGTTTTTAAAACAAAGGTCTTCAAAAATCCTGATTTGGCACTTTAGACAAACCTGCAGATTTTGTCACATAGCTCTAGATGTGTCTCTGTCTCTCTGTCCACCGTCTGCTGATGACGAAGGACAGATCAAACAGTCGTTGAGTGACAGACTTTTCTTTGAAAAACTGCAACTGAGAGATTATTAAAAAATCATGGAAGAGAGATCAGGCACCATACCTGTCTGTATCTGTGTGTGCATGTATGTGAGGGTTTGTGAAGAGTTCTTTGAAATTAGATGAAAAGTGCTGACATCAACAGTCATTCTCTCCTACACGCACACTCCAACAGCCAAACATGCAGTGCGGATACACACTTTTACACACACTCTGCTACTCTCTCCCTCCTTCTCCTCTCTGGCTCACAGATGCTCAGAGGAGACAAACCACATTAATTCACAACTCTTGTTCTTTCTAAATTGTAACGCTGTCAATCAGTCACACTCTTCCCTATCATTTGTTCTGTCTCACAAACACATCACAGACACTGGCAAGAACCATACTAATCATATTAAGTCAAAATCTCTCTCTCTCACACACACACACACACACACGCACATTCATCGGAATCTCACAAGACCCACGCTTTTCATATCATTTAAGTCAGCGGCTTAAATCAATGGCTTTTCACCTGGGCTGAGTGCACCGGATGAAGGTTCAGTCATAAGTTTGAATCTGTTTTAATTTTCTTCATCTTTCACATGAGTTTATGTTTTACATTTTAATGAAAAATAAAGATTAACATCTTTAACGTCTTTAACCATCTGACTCT
>JAQLOL010000012.1:2973786-2989897 GCA_029783665.1 Naso thynnoides
CAGCTGGACTTGTGTGTCAAGTTTCAAGTCAATCAGACTTAGGGTATGAGGGGTGTGGCCTTTTAGAGACAATCCTTAATTACAGCGCCACCATGTGGCCAATTGGGTTCATATTTCTTCAGAACCTGATGCACACACTTTCCAGTTATTGTGCCAAGTTTCATCTTTCTGGCTCTTTCATGTTGTTGATTTGTTTCTCTCATCCTTGCTACAACTCTAAATATTCACTCACTCTCCATATCTGATCTCTTCTGTAATTGTTCAACATTTAGTGCATCTGATCCACTCTTTACGAGCAGTTCAACATGCAGATCCAAAAATGAGTTTTCTGCCATATGATTTGGGATGGAATCTGTCCTCCAAGTTTCCTATGTGATACTCAAGACTTCTCTAAAATGTTCCTTCAAATAGTTTGTTCTTCAGCACTTGGGCCTTTGTTGAGAGTTTGTTGCCATCTAGTTCCATCAGGAGTTTTTGCAGAACCGCAAATATGTACTTCAGGTTTGTTGGATAGCTCAAGTCCAGTGAGCACATGAGGCCAAGCAAAATGGCGATGTTACCAAGATCATGAAGCACTTCCACTCTTTCAAAAATGATTCCAACATCTGCCAGGCAATCTTCAGTCTCTGCACCCTCCCTCCTTATGGCAAAGGATGGTCTGGTCCATGGCCTCCTGGTTGTCGTCAACATCATCAAAAACAGAACAAATAAACATCGAGTTATATCATAAATCACATTTTCAGTTTCTGGAAAGAAATTGCAATAGAAACCAAAAAACAAAATACTCTTTTATGAGATCTTCAGCATCCTCATTGAGATGAACCATTATTGCTTTCAGTAAACAGGCTCTTCTTGTCTCAATTGCATCATTCTACAGCAGAGAATACTGGAAAAGCATAAGAGGGTTTAAAGGGGTTATATAACTATTGCATTTGTGCAGCTTTTACCACTCTAGACCATTACTGTTCAACCAAACTAGTCAGCCTACTAATTTTTATAATGCATGTTTTAATGTACAGGCAGCTTTGGGTATTTTTGGCATGGCGTAATGTGCACTTATGTGGGTTACATGAGTATAGTAAACAAAACATGTTTTTCTGATTTTTTTCACAAGACCACAAATGTGCTTGGTGCACATTCTTGGTTTTGGAGAGAATGGAGCTGTTTTATAATGTCTGCTATTTGCATATTAGCACCACAATCACTCACACACGCAGGTAAGCCTATAACTGTGTGGAGGAGAGATGCACCGATATACTGGTGGCCAGTTTTCAGCCCTGTGGTGACCAGCTGGTTTGTCTTCATCATCAAAAATACATAAAATAAAACCTACCTAATCCAAGTCTGCCATAATAGTCCTTATTTTACATCTGGCTGCTCCTTCCTTCCTTTTGAAGATTGTCATTAACTATGTAGAGTGGTGATCCAGCTGTTGCATGAATTTTGATCTCAGTGGGACAGTGGTGATGCGAACAAACTCTGCCTCCACCTACACACATTTAACAACAAACAAAGTACAAAAATAGCAACATGATACAGGTTTACACTGCTGACTTGGTATTCAGAACAGACATGTCCCATGATTTTCAGCTTTCAATTATTATATTTAAGCTATCAATGATTATATTTAGCCACGGACATGCACAAAAAAACCCCTAAACAAATGCGTCTTATCACTTTGGGTTGAGATGCCAGTCTACATTGCAAGTTATGGGTTTGTGCAAGCAAAATACTACACATCTAAACGCCCCCAACACACGCACGTAAGCAAAGACGCTTTTTTAACCAATGCCGAGGCCACCGAGGTGGCCGGCCTTGCAGCACCATAGCCATATTTGTTTTTTTGACAACAGCACAGCATGTATTGACAATGAGCACTGAAGGAGAGGAATGGCAACCAGTGCATCAAATGATACTAGTTTAAAAATTACTTTGCATTTTACTATCATTCAGGCTGGTGATGAATAATTATTGAAAAGTCACTTTTCTGTCACATCATACAGCAATATCTGACTTAAAAAAAAATCAAACTCTGCTATGCATAAAGGTAATGCATAGTACATTTTGTCACAAATGTGGCTCATATAGTATACTTACAACACTATACTCCATTTCAAAAGCTAAGCCAACTGTGACTGATCCAAGCCTGTCCTGACAGAGTTGACACTCCCTCACTTTTGATCGCCCAAACACTCCGCTAGTTCACTGTTAGCTGTTGGCCTGCAGCTAAAATACAAGCTACTGACACTGCTTTTCAACCCAGCTTAAAAACTTTAAAAACTTGTTCCCCATCTTAAAAAAACATCAACACAATTTTAAGGCCGTTTTACCTTGCTACAGAGAGCTCTGATGCCCACACAATGAAATGTAACCAATACAATGCCATTAAACTAAACCAATGTAATGTCTCATCTGGGTGGATTACTAAACAACAATTACAGAGCTAAATCCTTATTTTAATGTATGTCTGTGGTCTGGTAATTATGTTAATTGGCTAGCTTGTTAGCTAGCTAACATGAGCAAATGTGTAATGAACATCGTAAATGATAGATTTTGGCAAGACAAATACTGTACGACTGGCAATATCACTCTCTAACCATGCACTGATCATGTTCCAACATCACAGAGTGCATCAAAAAATATACTTACTCAGACAGAGATGGATGCAATTTGAAGCAGGCCTTGACCTCCCACATTCACCCGCCAAACTGCGCAGTACACACCCAAAATGGAGTCGGTGGAATCAGCTTCTGAGCATGTGCAACATAAGGCCTTTGGAAACCCATCTAGGACATTCTTAGTGTGTACAGAGGTGATTGTGTGATTCACTCAACGGTGTTGTGTTGAATTTACTTAGCTGGTTTCTCTTGCTTTAACAAGTTGCCATTTTACGCTACACTTATGAAAGTGGACTAGGTTTTAAAACCAAACACAGAAATGTTAATTAAATTGAATAAAAGTACAGTTATTAGATTTAACAACTCACAGAGTTTACTTTTTTGAGTGCATAGAGATCCTTTCTAGATAAGTTGAGAAGTTCAGATGTACTTCTGTTCACAAACATTGTCATTGGACATTCCTGTCATTAAGATCATATATGATCACACATAACCAACAACTTACTCTGCAGTTAAAGGTTTTTGTTGAAGGACTCTCTTCTTGAGCAGCGCTGATTTACTCAACCTTTAATCACATTGAGCCCTTTAAGTGTCAAGTTCAACTGCAGGATTCAAATTCTTTCCACCACCTAACATCCAAAACCACAGCAAAGCAAAGCTAACACCTGAGCTCTGTTTGTGTGTGTATGTGCGTGTTGTGTGTGCGTGTTCGTGTGTATTCAGGTACATGAATCTGTATTACGTGTATATGCTAAAATGTGTGTCTGAGTTTGTGTGTGTGTGTGTGTCCTATAGTGATTTATTTCCTGTTTAATCAGGTTTGGCAGAGCGGACAGAGCTCAAGCTCAGCGTCAAGGTGTATTTATGGTGTGTGTGTGTCTCAGAGAGAGTATTTATAGCTTCGGTCCAATCTGTGTTCCATCCAGCTGCAGTGAGGAGATAGCAGTTTCAAACACAACACAGAGAGCCTTTACCGATATATTTCACAAACACACACACAAACACACACACACACACACAAACACACACACACACTCACACTGGGCTATGGCACAAACATAAATGCATGCAAAATAAACGGAAACAAACAGAATGTGTGTGCATCAAAGTATGATTCCTGTAAAGTAAGTGCAATAAGAAATCCTGCCTTGGAATAAGGATTCAAGTTTTTTTTTAGATTGATATTGTAAATTTGATTTATTAATTTAATAATAGCAACAATAAAATTATGCAGTCCCATTAACTGCAATATGAAAAAGCACCATAATTTTATTTTGCTTTTATTTCCCTAGATATTATTAAAAAAAATTAAGCAGTAGCTATTTTAATCATTTTCATATTTTAGCTTTTTATCTGACACAGACACATCAAGACATTTTTAAACAACCTATTTTATTATTTATTTATTAGTATTTTAACAAATAGAACAGAATAGAAAGCCTTTGCTGTCATTGTACTGTGAATACAACAAAATTTATAAGTACCACTACAACTGTATAATCATTACTATTGGTGATGATTACTGAGAAAAGTGGGAACATTGTGATACAACAAAGTAGAATGTAGACTCTCGCACACTTACTTTTATTGCATCGTTTTGGTGCTAGACCTTAGTCAGGCAAATGTTGTGCTGAAACTTTGCAATTACAGTTTTTTTGCCTGTTAGACAGCGTGTGGGAGTCTACATTCTAATTTGGACTTTCCCTCTCCTACGCACCTTGTCTTAAGAAACAGATGTGCAAAGTATCCTCCCTGCCTTAATTCAACAAAGCAAAAAGAAAAAGAGAAAAGTTTGGCAAAGCTGTTTTATTTGCAGTCTGTGTCCCTACATCTGTTTTATACTTAGAGTGGCTAAGTCATGCCCCTTCCAGTCAACCCCATAGGACCTTATTTCGGAAAAATTATGAAAGGTACTCAATGGAAACAGAAAAATTATTTTTTGATCCCGTTTAAATTGTACCTTCGATCTCAAATATGATGTCTGTCAATTTAATAAATTACTTTACAAGTCAAGAAAGTGGCAGTTTACCACACAACTGCTCCAACTATAAGGCTTTGAAAATATATATTTAGAAAGACTGCACATTTGATCATCAAGTAACATCTTAACAATGACCTCTTACACAACAGACTAACTTCTAAATGCTTAGCTGCAGCTCTCAACATGCTCATGCTTGTAAAGTTACAGTCATGTTCGCATTTGTGTCGTATTTTGTGCCATATTTTTACAAAAACTAAGAGGAGCTTTACTAATTTCACAACAAAAACTATGACTTCATTGATTTTTTAAATAAGCTTTTAAAATGCCAAACATCATATTAGAGAATGAGGGCACAATTTAAATGGGAATCGAAAAAATTTGTCTCTGTCTATTAACTACTGGGCAAAATTCTTCCAAAATAAGGTCCCATGGACCTGAAGTAGAGGGGTGGGACTGAGGGCACACATTTGGCCATTTGGCCCTCCCCCCCTCTCCCCCGCCGGCCCACACTCACATCACTGCAGTCTAACCAGGCCTGAGCACACTTGAACTGGCTGATCTGTGGAGTGCAAACCACATTTTTATCACGCATTTTTTTTTCATCTCGTAATATAATTTTTAAATTGCTCTCTGGTGTCAGCTATCCAAAAGACAGTCGCAGATTTTTCCACTGCTCTTTATCCGGACTTTGTGTGTTTTGTTGTATGCCTGAATTTAAACTAAATCCTCCACAAACAGTAACAGCGATGTCAGCGCTCCATACTCGTGCATAAACATCTGTACTGTCCAGAAGCCCACCTCTTTTAACCATGCCAGGGGCGACAAAGCATGTCATGCTTGGGCATGGCACAGAGGGCCCACACTAGTGACACAAACTGGACTTTGGGGGTCAAACGTGCTTAGGCACGGTACAAATCAACCAGTGTGAGTCAGTATTAGGCACTCTTTTGGGTGCTGAAACATTGGGTTGTTCCTTTATTGTTCTTGAGACATTTTAATGACTTGTGGAGTTCAAATTCTTTTAGAAAGTGCACATAGTCAGCACTTTATAAACTTTTTTCCCCCTTTTTATTTTAAGTTTTCAGTTAGTTCAAGGTAAATCATGTGTTTCAATTTGTCGCTTGCATGTCGCTAACTTCCGGGGTAACACAGACAGTGAAAAGGAAGGAATTCAGCAAATCGTAGTTTGAGTGCCAACATCTACTCAAACAGCGACCCCTTCACAACAATAGAAAGCATTTTTTGGTAGGAAGATTTTGCTTACAGATGCTTAAAGGCACCTCGTACGTCTGTAAAAGACACTGAGGGAAGCGACAAAAATGACCTGTGAGTGAGAACAGGTTGATCTCTTTCCCTCCTTCACTCTCTGTCCCTCCCAGCTCTGTCACTTCAAATTTTTCAGGGCAATACCCACCAGGACTGTTTGAATGATGATCCCAAATCAAAAGAATTCATAATGAAACAGAATCTAACAAGCACGTGTGTATGTGTGTGTACGGGGTTGTGTAAGAGCATGTAAATATGCATAAGGTTGTTTCACGTGTTTGTGTGTCTGCAGTCATCACTGATTAGCAGATGTCATTAAACTACAAGGTGTTGTCAGTGCTTTGCTCCTCGTTAGCAGCTGATGCATCTCCCTCGTTAGCTGGCATCACATCAGCATGCGTGTGTTCATCAGTTCAAACACGCTCGTGTGTGTGTTTAACTGGGTAATTCGGCGTGAAGCCTGCAAGGCCTTTGGAATCTGCACACTGTCATTACAAGAGTCCTTACGGATTAATACTAAGGAGAGAGAGAAGGGTGGGGGGGGGTAAAAGAGGAAGAAAGAGAGGAAGAGGGAGAGCAACTGAAAGAAAAGAGGAGGGGGAGGAGGGAGAGGGTGAAAAAGGTTAATGAAGGAGTAAGAAGTTGAAGAGGGAGGGGTAAGAGGCTGAAGGAAAGAGGATGAAGGTAAAGAGGGATAACAAGGGGAACTAAAAGGGTGGAAATGGAGATGAGGAGGAAAGAGATGGGTGCAGACAGAGGAGAAGTGAAGACATAGCTGGAGAAAGCAAATGGGTAAGAGGGGAGGAGATGAAGAGGACGGACAGAGGTGAACAGAGGAAGAGAGACAAAAAAACAAAAAAAAGATGGAATAAAAAGGGATACAGGAGGAGAAGATGAAGAGAGAAAAGATAGAAAGAGAGGAGTAATGTGGGAATGTGCTCTCCCGCTCCTTATCTCCTCTCTTTCTTCTCTTTGTTCGTGATCCTGTAAAGGTCAGACATTACTTACTACTCCTTAAAACAACTTGAATTTAATGATGAACTCCACAGATCCTCTGGTCTCTATTATTTCGCTGTCACCCATCACGAGCAGCAGGACAGAAAAAGAAAATTTTTCAACTTTGCTTCATTCTCTCTCTGCCTTACTCTCTCAATTGGGTTCTTTGTCTCCCATAATATTCTCAATTATTTTGTAGTCTGTTGTTCTCCTCTGTGTCTCACTTCTATCTTTCATCTCATCCCTTTTTTCTTTTTCTTCTTTTTTTTGGTGGTGGGTATATTTCCCTGTCATTGCCACACTTTATTTGGGGCTCCTTCTGTCTCTCTCCGTATGTCTCTTTCTTTTCATTTCGATCCATTTTTTTTCTGGGAGAGACAGGAAGCAGGAGGTATTCAAGGATTCTTTTCATTCTCAGATTTACGGTCAGCTCCTCTGTCAGCTTTTCTTTCCTACTGCTTCTGTTCAGGTTTGATCTTTGTGCCTTTCAAAGATACTCCGAGAGGGGCTGGATTGAGAAGCGTGTGTGTGTGTGTGTGCGTGTACCTTATTTTTTTGCGGCCATGTGTGAATATACGCCTCTGGACTATGCTGATTTTTCACTGCTGTTTCGATTGATGTAGGCGTGTAACCATTCTAAAAGCGTTACTGAGGTGAAAAAGAAACTTATAATATAGTTTGCTGAAGAAATGCTTCATTCCGAAGTGTTTAGACCTTTGAAATAACTCAAGACACCATGCAGCTTTCAACCATTACATTCATACCAAAAACACATTTACTGAAACATGAAAAAAGATAGAATAATTTCTTCCCTCTTTTATAATTAACATGTATTATTGCAACATGTTAAGAATACTGTTTGGAACTGTCATTATCAGCAAAGCAAGTCAACATGTCTAAAATAACTGCCGTTGCCGTTAATAACTGCTGGCCTGGGGTGCCAGGGCGCAGCATAAGACAGAGCCAGAGATTGGATGACAGTGTAACAAGTGATGTATTTACTATGTACAGCAAGTGTGATATACACAGGTAAAGCAGTGACTTCAGGGTGAACCAAGGCCAAAATAACAAATGAAACCCGAACTACCTTCCCCAGTTAAAACTACCTAATCCCTAAACAGGAAAAGAAACAAACAAAAAGACAATAACTAACCGTTACTCCTTAAACTAAACAAAGACGGGAGAAAACACTGATCAAAGAAAACGGCAGTTCACCCCTGCAGCTTCGTGACTAAATGTTATGTACAAGTCTTAGTACTTTATACATTTAGCTTTCACAGCGAGTCAAAGCAGCAACACAATAACTAGGCTAACAAACACTTTGGCATGATCTCAAAACACAAGAAAAACGAGGGCACAGCGAGGAGAGTCTCGGCACTGCTGCGTTGACTCTCAACAACTGACTCTCTCATTCAGAGCGATAAAAGCAAAAAGACCTTTAGTACAGTCAGAACTTTTACTGTAAGGGCTGAGGCAAATTTAATACGATCGATGAATATCGACACTTTGTATAAATCAGTGTTACAGAAATCGATTAGCTACTCTAATCCATTGTAACCTGTGTCATATTTGTTTTATGACCAAAATACAAGAAGCTTTTGTCCCTAAATTCATATTAATGCTTTTAGCTTTTCACGTTTCATACTTTCAAATTTGCTTTTGTGGACTTGAAAAGGATTTTCTTAGAGCCCTAAAATGGATGAATGGCTGATCAAAGAGTCTAAATTCATTGCTGGATTTAGCTGCTCTTATCTCTCCCTTTAACTAAACCAACTTTAACCTGAGAGGAGGCAGATCAGAAAACGCTCGCCATCCATGATAAACTACTGATATTGTAAAGGAATGAAGCAGCACTTAAGGCCAACTTTTAAAAAAGGAACTCACTAGCCGTTGCACAGTTTGAGCCTGCAGCATTTCACTGATGGCACAAACTCTGTAACCCCTGCATGGGCTAACCCGCCTCGCGCTGCATATCAAGTCCTCCACTCGCTTCAAATCTGCCATTTTTTATAACCTTGTAGCCGAGTCTATACACATCTTACAGGAAGTAAACACAACTGTGCTCATCCCTTGCTCATCTAAAGCTTTCTCAAGCTTTTAAGGAATTGAACCTCTCACCCTCTCACTATAGCATCTTGATATCACAGCAAGCTCCTTGGCAGCAGTTCCAGACTCGATGTGCATCAGGATGTTTTTGATGCAGCCACACCAGAAATCCTTATCCCAGTAAATCTGACATGTAAACAAAACAGTTTTTGTTTCATTACGGATTTTCCAAGGCAAAACAAAAGAGCCAACAAAACTCTTTCAGCAGTATGATTTTGTCTTCCCTGAGGGGGGTACTTTGAACAGCACTCAGATGAATTGGGCGAGCTTATGCTCTCATTAAAATAATTGGTGAAACAGCCAACTCAGTCACTCCCTACACCGACCGCTGATTTATCTAAAGGCTGTCAACCCGACGAGGGGGAGAGGAAGTCTGCAGGGATTCACTAGTATGTGTGTGTGTGTGTGTGTGTTTATGCATAAAAGCAAGAGGCATGTATTTTGTGTTTTTCTGTTTTTGTGCACTTTCACAATTACACAATTACTGCGTGTATATGTGTGATGTGCACCCACTGTGTGTTCGTGCTGTTTAAACCGAGCATCCAGCAGCTGTTTGAGGCACTGCTTTGTTTTTTCCCTGTTCGTCTTAATTTTTCTTCATGTCTCGCTCTTATTTTTCTTTCTCCTCTTTCATCCCCCACCTGCCTCATCACCTACCACAACACATTTCTTCTGTGCTGTTTTGCCTAAATTATCAAATCCCAACCTGCTATCACTTTGTCTCAGTTTGTCTGCATGAATGACATCGATCGGAGCTGGAGGCAATCAGACGCAGACCTGCTGCGTTCATCATAACAGGGCTGTGAGGAAAAAAAAAGACATTTCGAATTAGCTCAGATGTAATAAAGTTTGCCATGTGTGCGCAAGTGTGTCCCTGCGTCAGTTGAATTTGTGAGACGAAACAAAGCTCACCTGCTGCACACTCCAAGTCAAAAGATAATCAAATGTACTCTTGTGGAAAAAGGTAATTGTCTGGCTGTCTGCTTGTCAACTTTTGCTTGACAAAGAGAGAGAGAGAGGGAAGACAGAGACAGAGAGGAAGAACATCAGAGAAAAAATGAAACAATAAAAAAGCAATAACATGAGTGGGGGAAAAGAAAAGAAGGCAGAGGAGAACGAGCAAGAAAATGATGTATGTAAAATGATGTATCAGCTGGGAGTTTATTCACACCTAAACCAGGTACCAGAATTAATGTCGGCACTGTAATTTTCTGCATGACCGCCACATTTGAGGTTTAAGTTTCTTTAAGTTTTGACATGTTTTTGTCCTGTAGTTGAGTCTGTTTAGATTCTTTGATATTTCATGTCATGCATTTCTGTTTTTATTTTGTAGTTCTCTCTGTTTTCTGTTTCAGATTCATCTTCCTGCCCTCCCGTGCTTCCCCTCCTGTTTGATTACCTGCCCCGCCCTAATGTGCTGCACCTGTATTTAACTGTCATGGCAAACATGGCAGGGGAATGTCCTAACATCTTGTTTAAGACATCTGATAATGTCTAATGTGCAGTATTCAGTGACATCATGCAGTGAGTTTAAAGACGGGAGTCAGCCGAACATCCTTCTGCTCCCCATCCTCTTCCAAGCATGTAGGAGAGCCCACAGTGGCAAAGAAACTCTGGAAAAACATGAAAAGTCGTCTCACAAGCCAGTGTTTAGTTTGTCCACTCTGGGCTACTGAAGAAACATGGTGGTACAACATGGTGGAATCTGTAGAAGAGGGCACCATACACAGGGCTCATTCTCTAAGCTAATAAAAAAAATACAGTGATCCTTATTTCCAGTAACAAAAGACTAATCTTTTAATCTTTAATCTTTGTGGTGTGATTTGGGATCTAATCTTTTATGGAGTGGTCTGCTGGGGAAGCAGCATGTCGACGGCCGACAGGAAGAGACTTGACAAACTGATCAAGGAGGCCGGCTCTGTCCTAGGATGTCCCCCTTGACTCTGTGGAGGTTGTAGGTGAGAGGAGGATGATGGCTAAGCTGTCATCCATGATTGAGAGCGACTCCCACCCCCTGCAGGACACTTTAACAGCACTGGAGAGCTCCTTCAGCGACAGGCTGCTTCACCCAGAGTGTGTGAAGGAACGCTATCGCAGGTCCTTCCTTCCTGCAGCTGTCAGACTTTACAACCAGCAGCGCTCCCAGTGGACCACACTCTCACCAAGACTTTTAAACTGGCTGCACTATAACACAACTGTGTTCACTTATACTGTGTATATACTTAACTCAGGTGAATTTCAACTGAAGGTGCAATATATCAATCTTTCAATCAGGCGTATTAATACTCTATGTGCAATATCAATCTATGTGCAATAACCTATGGGCAATCACATTGTTATCCCTACCATCTTCCACATCTTCTTCATTTAGGTTGCTAGTTTCTGTATTTAACCTGTTTAAATTGTTCATATTGTTCATTTTTTTCCCTATATTACTTGTTTATATTGTTTATATTTTGTTATTTGGGGTTTGCTATGTGTTTTCTCATCACTCCTCAATATCTCTGTGTGAACCTATCTGTGGGGAGTGATTAGGTCGGAGCCTGGAACATGTAACATGCATTTGCTGCTGCAATAAACATTTCAAATGTGAGTTGTCTGACTGAAATGGATTTATTGTCTACATTTGGCAAAGTTTTGAATCAAGCTGTTATAATCTTGATAGGTCTTTTGTTTAATGGCATTGTTAATCAACTTATTATTGCACTTAACATCAGTTAGATTGTAAACATTCACTTTTGAAACTGGTAGTGATGCAGTCACATCAGAGTATAAAAGGGTATTTCTGATTAACTGAACCAAAGATAAAGGGATCACTCTGCAAATCCTCTTGAAATCACTGTAGAGACACCTTACATTATACAAAAGCCGAGAAATCCAAAAGATTACCATGACAGTCTGGTAGATCTTTCACAAATATAACCCGCTTTTTTATACCAGTCCTTTCTAAATCTTGATTTGCTACCTATAGTAATAACTCTGCAATTCCACAAAAATGATCCATGTGGAGAGAAATTATGGTTATATATCATTTTCCAGAACTGTAGAATTTGTTTACGGAAATCTGATCATTTAAATGGAATCTTATTAACACCAAAATCACATTTTAAAAGGAATTCAATTCAATGGAACTCAGAATATGAAACCACATAATTTGTGGAATTTGGTTGCAGAAAAAAGGCTTTTAACCATTTGATTCTAAAAGTACCAACCGTCACTTCAAAGTCTAGGGCACTAATGCCGCCCTTTTCAAATTCTTTTACAAGTTTGGACCTTTTAATATAATGTTTTATTTTTCCATATGAACTGAAAAATGATCAAGTTAGCTTTCTTTATATTTTTTGGCAGACGTATACATGGAATGACCTGTGAGATGCCCTCTGCCTCAGTCAGCAGGTTTCTTCCAAACAAAGTCGAGTCCCCAGCTAACCGACGGCTCAGACTTTTGTCATATCTGATAATCGACTTGAAATATTAACATCCTCTCTTCTAACGACATTGTTAGACAGCAGGATTCCTAAATATTTTACTTCATTTTCAACTCTGATTGACACAATATCATTATGTACCCAAGTATGGATGGGAAGTATCTCACATTTTTAATATTTAGTTGTAGACCCGACGCCTTGGAGAATAAAGAAACTGTATTAAGGAGCTTCTCAACCGTGGAATTCTTTTTTTTAACAGGACTGCTGTGTCATCAGCACACTGACTCATTTTATATTCCCCATCAAAAATCTTAATACCTTGTAACTCAGAACTATTGTTGATGAGTAAAGCAAGTAACTGAGTAGTTAAAATAAACAATTTGGGGGAAACTGGGCATCCTCACCGAATTCCACGCTTGCCTTTAAATCTAGAGGAAAGTCCTGAGTTGAAGGAAACCGAGCTGTGAATATCACTACAAAGCATCTTAATCATATTCCAAAAACTGTCACCAAAGCCAAAACATTTTAGGGCTTCTAATAAAAAGGAATATGCAATTGTGCCAAATGTTTTATAGAAATCAAGGAATAAAATCAAACTATCACAATAATCCATCATGTCAGGTATGAGTCTAATATGATTGTGTATGTTTCTCCCCTTAATAAATGCTGACTGACACTCCTCGATCACGTCCTTAAGTCCTCTGTCTAGTCGGTCAGCAAAAGCGTGGGCCAAAAGTTTGTAATCATTACATGATAAAGTAAAAATTGATAAAGTTCGTCTTTGTTAGGCTTTGGAATTACAGTGATTATCCCTCGTGTCACTGTGGAGGAAAGATTCCCAGTTGAGATACATTCTAAGAGAGCTTTGACGTCCTTCTGAAAAACCTCTAAAACTCTGGTGTGGAACCGTCTAGGCCAGGTGACTTTCCCCAGGACAACTTCAGTATAACTCCTCGACTTTTAGACTCTCCTCCATGAATTGTTTGAAATCAGTATTCATGATTTTGCTCAATTTCGAGATGGCATTCAGAAAAAAAGACAATTGGTGTCAGAATGATTAGATTTGTATAAGTTGCCATAAAAATCTTTTCTTTCTCTATGAATTTGGGCTTGGTCTTCAGTGATGGATCATCTATAATCAGTTTTGGGATTTTCTTTTTTGACTGTCTATGTTTCTCCTGGTTATAAAAAGGAGGCGTCCTTCTCCTCTTCCTCGATCCAGCGGGCTCTTGAACGTATAAAAGCACCCTGAGCTTTTTCTAAATACATGTTGTCAGTTTGCTTTGTAACTTCTTTAATTCAACAAGTTCATCCCTTGACAGCTTAGTCTTTTGACAAAGATTATTTATATTAGTAATAATGTTTTGTTGCTTTTGTTTTTTCAATTTAGAGGAATTTTTGCTTGTTTGAATTGCAAGTTCTCTTATCTTAAATTTAAGCCATTCCCATTTACTTACAGATGACATTTCCAAGGCATCAGTTTCCACTATCAGCTGTTTAACATCCTTACAAAAATAAGTATTGACCCAAAGAGTATTATTGAACTTCCAGATATGATTCAGACCAGGTTCAAATCTAGAAAACAAAAGAGATAAAGTGATGACACGATGATGGTCAAGGGTGAAGCAGAAATATCACATTTAGTTACATAATTCACAAGAGGAGTCGAGATAAACCAAGAGTCTATTCTTGAACTTTGGCCATTGCCAGATGCATTAAACCAGCTAAACTGACTAGTTCTGGGATTTTCACCCTCCAATAATCAATCAAACTTGCACTTTTAATCAAGGTTCGGTTGCTTTCCCTTGTTTTTTTGGATGGGGAGCTTTCACGGGAGTGTGAGCCTAGTTAGTTTCCTGTGCCTCGGGGATTTGCTCATCAGTTTCAGTGTCAACAACATCTTCATCATCGCACGCTTCACGGGAGCGACCAGGTCATAGTCGTGGTCAGCCATTGTAGCTTACTCCCTTGTACTTCTTTTAGGTTTCTAATGTGAGTAATAAAGTTCATATTTTACCTTGATTGGCACCAAAGACTTGGTAAGGGGTGATTTTTTATTTGTTCCGTGTTGCGCACTGCACAGAAACTCACTTTCAAGGACTAAATGAAAGCTGTTCTCACCACAGCCTGCAATGTGCTGCTGCTCACTCCGCCATCTTGGACACCCCGCCGAGCTGCAGCTGCAGGAGGCGGTTGGAGCAGCTCTTCAGTGTTGAGATGTTGCTGCTGAAATCAAATGAGTGAGAGCTGCTGAGCCCACATCCCGACACACAAGCAACATGTCACACGGACTGTGCTTCAGCCCGCACGCCTTCACGCAGCCGCGTCTCTGCGTGGTGGCGTCGGCGTGCAGCTCCGCATACATGAAGCCACGTTCACCACTTCATCACCAGGACAACAAACACACAAACACGCAGTTAAACTTTATAGTTGAAACTTAGTGACACGTTTCCGGCTCTGTCTTTGAAAGTGCACAGTCAGCATTAACACGCTGGATGAAGCGGAGGAGTAACGTGTCGCTTCATCCTGCAGGTACGAGAACGAGCAGCCGTTCAGGAAGGCGGTGGAGGAGGAGATCAGCTCTCTGTACAAAGTGATTGATGACGCCAACCTGACGAAGGCGGAGCTTGAGGAGCAGATGGAGAACATGAGAACCGAGCTACGCAACCTGGAGCACAGCCACGAGCAGGTCCCGCCAAACCGCCCGAACAGCCACCCAACGCTTTCACAGAGACAAGAGCGCCACCTGAGCGCCACCTGAGCACCACCTGAGCGCCACCTGAGCGCTCTGCATGCATAACATGCATCATACATGGATGGATTACAAAGTCCAAAGCAAAGGAAAATTACATTTCCTTATTTAAAAACAAGAACAAACAAATTTAATTAAGTTCATCAAGTTTGCTTTTACTGTCTTTACAGTGTTAATTAATTTGTTAATGAATCTGAAAATTTCCCTTCAAAGTTCAACAGAAACAAAATGGCGAATTGAGCATAATTAACTAATTAAGTCATTATATTATATTATATTTCAGCTGTATTCAAATTCTGTCTGTCCATCAGGACGTGCGAGTCCTCTACAGTCAGATGGCGGGACGTGAGGTGGACGAACCCGACGCTCCCATAGAAACCAGTCTGGACCAGATCCTGGCCTACATCCGGAGCCACTGGGAAAAGGTGACGGAGAGGAACCGAGCAGAGACCGACAGCTACCTGGAGTGCAAGGTGAGGATGTCTCACCTGCGCAGGTGTCCTCACATGTTGGACTGTTTCCCTGAGGTGTGTGTGTGCGTGTGTGTGTGTGTGTGTGTGTGTCGTCGCAGGAGGCGCAGAGTGTGAGCAGCAGACTGAGTCCGGAAGAGGAGCAGGTGGAGGCGCTGAAGGCCGAGTGCAGCGACACCGGCTGTAAGATCCAGAGTCTGCAGGCCGAGACCGAGTCCATCAGAGCGCTGGTGAGCCGCGCGACAGCCTGATCACATGTTCACTCAGTGACATCACCCACAGCTCATCATGTGACTCCCTCTGCAGAAACGGGGCCTGGAGAACTCCCTGGGCGACGCCCGGCACTGGCACGACATGGAGCTGCAGAACCTGGGCTCGGTGGTGTCCAAGCTGGAGGCGGAGCTGGCCGACGTGCGCGGCGAGATCGAACAGCAGCGCCGCGACTACGACACCCTGCTGGGCAACAAGCAGCGTCTGGAGCAGGAGATCGGCAT
>JAQLOL010000012.1:2989997-3003807 GCA_029783665.1 Naso thynnoides
ACCAACAAAAATCTGTTCAAATAACAGTTAGTTACTGCTGCAAACTAAAAGTCAGAGATTCTAAAAAACAGAAAGAGGGGATAGACTGATGTGGCCAAATTCACTGAACCGAGCCCTCAGGGGTTGATCTACAGCTGCCATTATTAATAACAGTTGTATTGTTAATATTGATGCATTGTTCATATGTTTTATTGACCCGATTTTATACCACTAAAAATACATATGGATTTTTATGATTAAGTTTTCTTTACCTGCAGTTGGGCAGTGGTGGTCTTATGGTCATGATTAGAGTAGTAAACTTTTTGGAGGGTCATTGCACATTGCATTGTGCAATGCAATGGTGCGCAATGCTCTTTTTATAGTCGTCCCTGGAAAAGAGAGTTCACTTTCAAGTGAAACATTCCCTGAATAAATGAATTAAAACATTAAAAAAAGTCTGGCTTCGTGACGAAAAACTCATATTTAACATGGTGCATTTGCCTGAGAACAAGGTGGATCTCTAAAACATCGCAAATAAAGATAATGAGGTGCAAGTGTGCCAGACTTTGTTTCTACAGTCTTATAACTTTTTCTTATGACAAGTCAAGTGCTGCTGAGTCGAGGGGACTTAACTCTGGGTCTTCTGAGACCACGATTAACAAAGGAAGCTGTTTGTGAGGCTGTTTAGACTTTGGAGTCTTTTAAAGTTATTCCTCTAAGGTGGGATTTCAGTTGTCTGTCACCTTCAGAATATGTGCCATCTTTTGTGCAAATCCGCAAAAAGTTGAAATGGTGCAAAATTACCCCCTTCTTATGCAAATAGGCCTTATTGCAAATACCATCAAATTCACAAAGTCAAGTACTAATGACCACCGGCAGTTACAGTGGTGCAATTAACGCCATTGAGACCCATGTATTAAATAGGTGCAATTTCTCTCTCACTCTCTCTTTTCAAAGCTTGTGACTTTTGAAAGATATTAAATTGATACTGAGTGACACTATGGTTGGAATCCACAGTCAGAGGGGGAATCAAGGGGGTTGTGAGCTTATAATGGAGTTTGAAATGACATGTTTCCGATGGAGCTCAGGATTCATCCATCGCAGCTGCCTTATTACAAACAATTTCACCATATAAACCCGAGTTCTGTGTGTAACAGTCGACCTGTGTGGCTGTGAAGCAGAATATAGAACATTAATAACCATCAAATCCTGGCCAGTCCTCTTCATGAAGCAACCTTGGCACCGTGTGTAAAAACGCAATGACTTTTTCTAATTTTGGAGAAACGTGTAGTGTCAACTGCTGTAAAAAACTGTTGGCAAAAAACAAAACTGACACTTTATGCAAAATACTGTTCTCTCTGCAGTTTTCATTATGACCCAGTCTGTGTTTTGAAATATGGCGAAATGACTAAAACACTGAGAAAAGCACTGGTTACTCAATTTAAAGCAAAAGGAAGGCAAATTGCGATTAGCTCTCTAATCTCGCAGTACCAGACAATCGAAGATCTCCACCTACCAATCGTCTGGGGACGTCAAAGTGCAAGGCAGTTGCTGGGACAGCAGCAAGAACTGCCACTAACAAAGCAATGCCCCTTACATTTTTGAAAAGGAGACGCCTTCCCTGAAATAGTGTGCTCCACCTTTTCTCCTCCATAGGGAAGCAGACCAGAGATATGTGAATCGCTTTGTAACACGTAGAAAACTTTTTAAAACATTGAAAATGGATGCCCAGAGCAAAGTTAGATTATTTTATTTCATTTTATCAAATGTCATTGTCATTTGGCTCTGTACCCTCGGGCTCATCACATTGAAAAAGGCTTCGTGTCGCTGGACTGAATCCTAATCTGCTAGTGACACACAGTGGTTGACACATCAGATGTTACTTACATACATATTTTAAACAATTAAGCAGTAAACCCTCCATATAGACCAACAGGTCCTGTCACTGTCAAACTATTTAGCCTTTGAAGGGTCAGACCACTAATGGCATAATCCCTTTCTGTCTCCAATACAATAATTCCTGTCTGTGTTTAAATGAGTTTATATAAACTGCTGTTCTGATGCTCTGCATGTCTCTTTCATCCGGAATGACAGATGTCATAAAGCATCTGTGCTATTGTATAACTGGGTTTGATGTCATTTAATATCCTTTTAGAACCAATTTAGGTTGCGATCATGACAAACTGGATCATTTTGAAGTTCAGTGTTGTGTCACCGGAAAATATACAAAATTCAAATTGAGGTGAGAACTTTATTGACCAGGATTTACTACATGGTTCATATATGTTGTTTATATGTGGTGTTTGGAACAATACACTGTTCTTCCTTATACGCCAAAGAACACAGCAGATTTTGCTTTGCTTTTTCCCCTGGCTGTGCATGTTTTATGATACTATACAGCAAAAGCCAACTGAGGTAAAACTGTTTCTTCTCTTTTCAGTAGATAATTAAACATGGCAGTGATCCTAAGTGTGATGTTTACGGCTACAGGTCCACTGGGAGCTCGTCTTTACAGCACTGGCCTCGTTTTCTAATGTTCAGAGAAAATGATATTCTGCTGTGCTTTCTCCCAACAGCCTGGCAAAGTTTAAGTGAAAACACGTCCACTTTTGCTTACAGTGCAGTGGCACTTGCTCAGCAACAACAGAAACAACGATCAGGTTTTCCCAAAAGAGCACTGTTCAGTGCTCGCAGCTAAACATAGACACACACAGTCCAGAGTCACAGACGCAAACACAGCTGAGCAGCACTGAAGACAGCAGGCGAGTCACTACTCCCGATTCACTTTGTTGTCTGTAGACTTTCCTAACAGCCACTAATGAGATAACTGTGAGTCACTGAAACAACAAATGGATGGAGGAGAGTGAGATTGTGCTACTTTCTGGATTAAATCAGAGTCTTCATTTTAAAATGCTCAGAGGACATTGGTTTACATGCATGAACAGAAGGACTAAATGTTTTTTTTGTTTTTTCTTCTCACACCAAATACAGATTGAAGAGGTACTTAAAGCCCTTCTCAGAGGAACTTTCATTTTGGGTTGGTTGTAGCGGTGTGTAAAGAGGTACTACTTACTGTCCTTACAATCTTTTCTAGTGCGAGCATTTGTTTTGGAAGAGAGTGAAAGAAATGCGTCAACCTCTTTCCCAAAACCATAAACACAAAATATAGAAATTATCTAAAGAAAAACATCCTCCTGCTTGCAATCATAGATATTAAAAAAGAGAACAGCAGGTCGATCATGCTCATAAAAAATCATTTGTCTATTCTGGTCTGTGTGCCATAAAGTGTATTGTGGTGTTTTTCCGCTGACTGAGCAGATCGGGCAAAGACATTGTTACAGACAGAATAGTAATCTCCAGTTTTCTCACCAATGGTCTAATTTGCTATTGTGGGTAAGATGTTAAATTTAGACCACTTCATAACTAGTTAAAAGTTCCTCGTAGGGGCTTTAACTTATTTTGGTACCAATTTAATAGAACTTAAGGGAACAAAACACCTCCAGAATTGCACAAAGTACATTAAGCAGCCTCACAGCTTTTAAAATGAATCTTTATTGACAATTGACAATAGCCAAACTGTCTATTTTACATCCACAACATAAGAACAAGACAGTAAAGTGTAAGCACTTAAATTATGAGCTTTGCCTTTAAAAAAAAGTACTCTTAGAGGACTTGGAAATAAACATTTCTAAATAATACAAATAATGCTTTGTTGTTTAATACCAGAAAAACTGAAAAAATTGAAGATGTTGACAAGTTATTCATTAATGTATAAAAGTTGAGAGGGCTTCAAAATGATTACACAAAGGCCACAATATCAGTACAGCTACTTTACATTCCATTTATTGTGCTCAGAGATGCTGCTCAATTGTATTTTCAAAGATGCTTCAACACTTAAGTTAAGTCTACAAGATTCCTTCCGTCTCGATGTTGTACTGCTGAGAAGAGAAAATATGGATTCACACCGACATTTCTCATAATATTCACTCAACCTCACGATTATCGTTTGGTCTGAAAATTAAAACAGCTTCACAGTGTTTGAAACAGCAGCAATACAGATATCTCATACTGCAAATACTTTAATCCCAGTATCTTGGGTTTACAGAATTCCACAGATCAGTTAGCCTGCGGTTTAAATACTGTGAAGAAAGTTGTTTTTGCCTTTCATTAAGCCTGCACGGCGGACCCAGAGGAGAGAGAAGACGGTTGTATCGCATTCATTCACTCTAGTGGTCTTCAATTAATCTGAGCTCTAAGAAGAAAAAAGCAGCTATTGTCTCTTTTGCTAAACAATAAGCATCTTAGAAACATGATGACTCATCACCTCTGTCTTGACTTTCCTCCACAGCTTGTATTCAAGTCTTGTCAGCACACTGGGGGGGTGAAACAATGGTCGCAGCTGCCTGTTGTGTATCATTTAAAAACAGAAAAAAAAGCAGAATCCCCACAAGGGGATGCAGCGACATTTACAACCACAATCCCCTCAATGATTTTAGCTTAGCTCATTGCTCCGAGTCTCACTTTAAAGCCCGAGCACTGGCTGATCCCCTAAAGCAGATCTGAGTGTTCAGAGAGAGACAAAGTAGCGCACAGTGGATAATTGTACAAACACAGAGAGTGAACAGAGGAAATGGGCGAAGAAAGAGAAAGTGAAAATCCTCGTTTCAGCTTTGTTTACAGTGCGTCAAAAACCTTCTGACCGGTTAATCTGTTAAGCGCGTGGCCATTGTCTGGCTATCATCTAAAGAGGACGGAGTAATTTCCCCCTCCTTTTACCCAATACTGCTCTTTTTCAATGCCACAAAGGAGCTTAGGCTAAGCAGTTAAAAAGGCCGCTCTAAGCCGTAAAGTGTGCCTGCAGCATCCATTATATGATGTCGTTAAAGGGATATTGTGTCAGCGAAGAGTCTCTCCGCCACACTAAGGGGCAGCTGACCCAAAAACACCTCTATTGTGTTAAGCTGTATTTAACCTCCACTGGGGCTAAAGAGAGAGAGAAAGAGAGAGTGTGTGTGTGTGTGTGTGTGTGTGTGTGTGTGTGTGTGTGTGTGTGTACATGTGTTACATTTTATTTGTATGCGTGTCAGTGTGAGTCTGCTGCTGTCTTTAAGAGCTCTGAGTTTGCTTTTGTGTGTTTTCATGCCCATTTTGCTCCTCTGGCATCTACGTTTCATCTTGACAAGTGTACATGCACATTTGTTTTTATGCATGCATGTATTTCATATTAAGTTACTGCACTTATAGGCTTCAATTAGCATGTAATAGTGTTTTGTTGTTGTTGTATGTGATCTCATTATCTGCTGGAAGTTAATGTGCGGTATTCATTCGCTGCCTCAGCCTTGTTGTTTCTGTGACTGTGTTTATGTGTGTGCATGTTAGCCCTTTCATCATTGTAATACTGCTTTTGAAGAGTTAAGGGTGGCCCATTTTCTCGCTTTGCCCAGTATGAAAAGAGCAGATTGGCACTGAAAACAAGTCTGCCTGTCTCCCTGGTGGAGACAAAAAAAAAGTAGGTGTCTGGCTGGCAAATGTTTCTGTCTGGGGTGCTGCTGTGGCTTTAGCTGGCTGACTGTTAGCTAAATAGCATCACAATGTGACAAATGGAGAGCATGAAGGAGCTTCAAACCTGCAATAGCTGAATTTTAAATTCAAAATAAAGTTAGGAGAACAACAATCACATTACAACACCTTTCAAAGGACCATACTGTACCAGTGTCATTATCCTTTGTCAACACCAGACATCTAGGTTACATAAACCCCACCTATTTTTCCCAAAGTAGCTTTATCTATGAGAAACTGGGTTTGTTTACATTTTGTTCATGTTCAATAAACATCACAGAAGGTAGCAGAAAATGTGTGACAGTCTTAGTTAAAAAGAAGATGTCAAAATCCCTCGTCAAACTAATATTTAAGCACAATATTCGCTCTGTCTGTTGGTGCTGCAGGTGGTGTAAGGAAGGTTTTTCAAGCCTTTTCTCTAAAAATGGCTACATTTAGAGCCCCAAAAAATAACTCAACAGCAGCCACTTTAAGACAAAAATGTACTTAACTAGACTTTGGAGAGACAAAGGGCAACACACTTTTCAATAAATTACTATCATTCCACGGACACTTCCTCAAAGCAAATAACCAAACTTTAATTCAGCTATCGGTATAACAGTTGCCTGGGGCCTATGACGGCGAATTAAAGAAACACCTGAACACTTGAGAGCAAAAATGTCTGACCAGTTTCAAAATAGACACACGGACACAGACACAAACCTAAATGACGTATAAATTTTTTTTTTAAGCAATAAAATGTTTATTGGGCTTAAGTGTTGATGTCTGAAATTTAATATAGTGTGTTTGACAAGACTGAGAGGGTGTTGATTTGCGGATGTCTGGCATAAAGCATGTCTTCGTGATTGTTATTCAAATATGACTTATTATGGGACCAAGAAAGAGCCGTGTTTGAACTCATGTAGTTAAGTTTTTTAGACACATGCCAAGCACGTTTACAAAAAAAATAGAAGATGTCACATTTTAAGTGAAGCATCATACATTTACTTTGCATTCATCCATAACCTTCCTCGGGTCTTTTTGTTCTATACTTTGATCGTTTGCAATGACTGAATTTCTGTACTGTTTTGCTGCTGTATTGTCTTTGCCACACAAGAATCTTTAATTGTACTCATGAAAAACTTGTTTTTCTTTCTTTTTCTTTTTTTTCTGAAAGCGTACAGAAAATATGATTTTATTTAATTCAGTAAACGATTGCATTTTCATTCTGGCAGGTCAGGTTTTATTGATGTGTTTTGTGTGATATGAATCAAGGTGCATGAGCGTGCATCACTTATCTCAAGTGGAAGATGCTGAGTATGGAATACAACTCTTCATTATTGTTACAATTTTTAATAAAACAAGAAGTTAAGAAAACGTTTCAGTTTATAATGTCCTGATATTAACCTTTAGTGACAAACAGGTAAAAACCTGTAACAGGTTTTGTCTTTGAAAAATACATCAAAACAAATCGGTCCCTTCTATTTGGCAAATTGGGACATTAGGAAACATCGCTTGTTTGTCGTAATTGAGCGCAATACATCACACTCTGAGTGGAATGGATGGCCCATTGAGGAAAACTCACCTATCTCACCCCTTCAGGAGACCTTCAGTAATGAGTCTGCTTTGATTTTATTATACCATTGCTCTTTCTCTTCACCTCTGTCCAACTCATTTTATCCTGCTGAGACAGGGGGGACGTTAGGGAGGGAGAAACAAGTGAGGTGGGTGAGTTGAGATAAAACAGACTTAATGGAGTATGGTGAAGGTTGGGGTGGGGGGGTCGTTTTGGTACAAAGCAGAGCTGAAGGATTTGGAGAAGAAGACAGAAGGAACGGGAGAGGTGCCAGCCGATAAGGCTCAGCTCATTACAAAAAAAACCCAAACAAAACATATATGCATTTAAATGTACAATATGTAAGTGTCCGCATTGAATTGTCTAAAATTACTAGAGCCATGTTGTATAACTTCTTGAAATGTGAACTTACACAATCCTAAATGTTTCCAATAATGTTCAAACCCAGACAATATTCAGGGTGAGGGAGCGTTTCTTTTGTTTATTTGTTATTATGACCTGCAGGTGAACTGACTAAACACAACATAAAATAAATGTAAACATTTCCTCATCCATCCATCATCCATGATCCCATCATACTTCATAGTGTCATAATAATATAGGCTCTTTGGATTTCTCCAAAAAAAAAGTTCAGTCACATGTGAAGGGAACAGATTGTGCTGAAGCCCAGTTGCCACCAGAAAAGGTTGAAATTTCAGCAAACTACATTTTACATTTCACATGTGATATATCAAAGGTTCAACAACTCTTATCTACGAGACATAATTCTGATTTAATGTTGGTAAACAGAGATCAATTTTCTAATCAGGATGAAAACAAAAC
This sequence comes from Naso thynnoides, assembly GCA_029783665.1. NCBI lineage: Eukaryota > Metazoa > Chordata > Actinopteri > Acanthuriformes > Acanthuridae > Naso > Naso thynnoides. The sequence continues at coordinate 2,997,913 of JAQLOL010000012.1, forward strand.
ATGACACATTGAAGGACGGCTGCCGAGCGGTTGGCCATTGTTCAAGACTACACTGATAATCAGTTTCAGCCAAGTAATGTGGTGTCGACATCATTTATCAGTATTCAGAAGTATTGTTTACAGGCTGGAAACAAGAAAAACAAAATAAAGCTGACCTGAAATAAACTACAACAAATCAAGCGACTCAACTCATACAGTTTGTAGAGCAATTACTCTGGTCCTTTGTGGAAAATATGAAAATGAAATGATTCAAATATATTATTATTTATTATAAGATTATGAAACAATGTGCCAGATACAACAAGGACACTTTGTGTCTCACAGTCTGCTCAATCTGAGGATGGATCTATGCGGCAGCCATTGAGCATTTCCTTTTTATAGTAATGCTTCAATCAGATGTGATGCAACGCTCATGTAACGCAGCAATAGAGCAGCTTTCACTGATTTCTAAGAGAGCATTCCCACATGACTGATGGCCGTACCTGATGACAGAGGGCTGCACTGCAGCTCGCAAGATTTCATACCTGAATTTTGACTTCAAAGAGCATGTTAACCTTTAAAATGTCTGATGCATCAAATTATACCTGACATTATTTGATGTATTTGTATAAAATCCAGACAGATTGGATTTTAGGAGTCAGTAATACTTGCATTTGGCACTCTGCGGCACTGAGTTACTGGGATAAACTGAAAAATCTCTCTGAACGTTAAATACAGCAATTTCAAGAGATGCCCTTAATTCTTGAAACTAAAAATGAGATACAGAGAGAAATGCGGTTTTGACGTGGGGATGTAAGAAAAAGAGAGGTGTGAAAAGAACGGGAAACATTTCTGAATATAATGATATTGGAAGTAGAGTTTATAACCAAGAAAAAACAGCAGATTTAACGAATAATGCATGTTACCAGTGCACACTTGTCTTTGTTCTGCCAATGACACAGACCTAGATTACACACTAGCGTTTGAAGACATGCCAGGGAAGTAGCAAAGGTACAAAGAAGCAGCTTTCCATTCACACACATACGCACACACTCACTGAGAAATTGTTGGCAGTCACTCATTTTGGCTTGGATCCTCTTAGGGGAGAAAATAAGCCAAACCTTTCATCTCAGTAAACATTTGCTATTTTAGAAGTCAGCTACTTGCATACTGGGTGTGCATTTGTGTGTTTGAGCATCGTGTGTGTGCATGTGTGAGTGTGTGTGTGTGTGTGTGTGCGTGCGTGCGTGCGTGTGTGCTAGAGAGCATATTGTGTCAAGAGGTTTAAAGAGAATGATATTCAGGGAGGAAAAGTTAATCCCAACCTCAACTGCATTAGTCACACTCCTTGTTTTTACACACACACACACACACACATACACACAGTGCTGTAAGTGACTCTAGGTTGCCCCCTTCTGATCAGCTCAGTGGCACCTGCACATTGTTGTTGTCCTGTCAGGTGAAGCCTCTCCGCTCCAAAAGCTTATTCACTTTTGTCCCTCTCAGCATAATGATGTCTTCATCTTGTATCCTGCAGTCAAACCCAAAAGCAATTTGTCTTTAGGGCTGAATGTAAGACCCAAACTTTGGTCGTTTATAAGCAGCATTGCAGCCATGCTCACAATTATTACGGGTGGGGCAAAATATCGAGATGGCAATATCTCGTCATCCTAAATCTGCCAGTCTGACTCACCAGCGTCACTACTTCATGACTCCTCGCAGTTGTGACATGAACGTGAGTACCATGAATGGAAATTAATTGGCCAAAGAAGAAGTTATGTCCTACAATATATTAGTTATCGCAGAATTGCTGTATCGTAATATCATTATCATGGACCACGTATTGTGAGTTTCCCTGAGATTCCCACACATTCATGCTATCTTCCCTTAAAAGTCCTTCTTTGTTGCAATTCCAACAAAGTATAAACATAAACATCCAAGATAGCTTAAGCCACAAAATAACAGCTTCTTCTAGTTAGAACATGATAAAGGACAAAACATGTTGCAGGACACTTCAGAGTGTCAAATCATACTCTAACCATGACTGTAAGCCACTGGAATTTTTATATATATATATAAGATTATTTTATCTCACAAAAAACAAACAAATGATGTTGAGTTCAACAACACAAAATATTTGAAAATCACAGAAATTATCTACAGTAGATGATCTCAAAATTCTTTACTTGTCAAGAAAAGCCCCTTCATAACATCTGCCCAAGTCAAAGGTCAAACTCACTTCTGCTGACGATTGTGACTGCAGGCGACACCATCAGCCGGCATGGGTCGAGCTCAGACAGGCCATTTCATACAGCTGCAACTTTTCATGCAACCATTTTTTCTGTTTTTTAATTATTATCAAACCCTGTGAATTAAAGCTGAAAGTCGACACTTGAACCACATCTTGTTTTATTTCAAATCCATCGTTGTGATTTAAAGAGGCAAAATTACAAAAAAATGAGTCACTCTCCAAATATTCATGGACCTAAATAAATGCAGATTGTACTTGCTGTCTTGGCCTTGTACCTGACACATCTCCCTCTAGCTGTGGTCTGTTCAAAGTCACAAATCAAACTCTGCTTTGGGACAGTTGGGAAGACCTTAAGGGAACAGATCTTGTTTTCTTTTATATCTGCAGGAGGACAGAAGTGATGTCAAGTTTTCTTTTTTTTTTTCTAGGTGTCTAGGTGGCTTATAGGGTTGAGGTGGATATGCTGAATTCACAACAATGTTTTTGATCTGTCCTTTTTTTTGCCAGACATAGACACTTTGTAGGTAAGCCAGAATGTCTGGTTCATTGATAAACACTGTGTTACCAAACACTATCAGCTCAGAACAAAAGGTGATTTTTCACTTTGGCAGGACAAACACTAAACTTTCAGTGCTTTAAGTTTTTCTCTGTCCAAAGCCAGTTCAGTCCCCCCTGCAGGAATATTCACACAGTGTTATGTCAGTGTTTTACAGCATCTGATAAAAGCTGCTTTTTCCAAGCTGTTCTGCTTCAAGACTGAAACAAGAAATACAAACAATAAGCATACACAAGCATTTTGAAAAGGCTATCTGAATTTGTCCATCTATGCCAAAACAAAACAAACAAACAAAAATGCTGTCTGATGCATGACTCTTGAGATTTGATGTCAGTGTTCAGTGAGAAAAGTAAATAAAAGCATCACCCCAACAGATTTGCAAGAATAATGATGATACTGGTTAGCTCTGCTAAACTATGGGTTATATTTATTGACAGTTTGGGAATATCAACATGTTATCTTGTAGTTTGAAACATTTTAAATAAATATTTCTCCGTTGAATAATATCTAAATCCACAAAATTAGAGTAATCAGATCAAACATTCAAAACTACTGGAAGGGTCCTTTAAGTTAGAATTTATTATATTTACATTAAAAACATTAAATGCACACACACACACACACACACACACACACACTCTTCACTCCTTAATTCTAAAAGACACACACATCTGAAGAAAACAACAAAAAACTGAGTTATGACCCTATTAATGGGCCACAAAGCCCAGTGCAAAAACAAATAATCAGGTGCACACAAAAACAACAACATCATCAACAACAAAACCAACACACAAACATCATCGGCTGGCGGTGAGAATAATTCTTTTGTTTGTTTAATTATCGCAACATCAATTTGCCACAACAGGCACCATTCATCTGTGTGTGCGTGTGTGTGTGTGTATGTGTGTGCAGGTGAGAACTGAGTTATCAGTTAGGCTGGCGCTGGCAGTGCTGCAGGCTGACAGATAAGAGAGCATTCCTTCATTCTTTTTGCTTTTAAATCCGCCATACCCACATGCTGTTACTGCTGCATAGGTGTGCAAAAAGGATTATATGGCTGATAAACTGGGTGTAAAAACACAACTTAAGTGAATGTCTCTGCTAACATGTTAGAGATGAGTTCACGTCATTTCCAATATATTTTGAAAACTTTATTTTACTCTCAATGGTAGATTTGTGGATTTTTTTTTTATTTAAGGAAAAGGTCCCATGCATATCAATGAACATTTGCATGTAAATATGTGAGATTAGCCTGTGGCTACTTTCCATCCCTAGTCCCCTGGCAGGCACCCATAAAACACATCATCAAAAAGAACAGGGGGAAGGAAAAGTACAGACACAAACCTAAAAAAAAAGTACAATAAACAATGTCGCTGATGACAAACCAGAAATTAAAGGACTACAAAAAATGCTATAGAGTGCCAAAGTGCTTAACTGCCAAAACACCAGGGTACTAATGTTATTGCATATTGAAAATCTAATGTGCTAATTAAACTGCAGATCCCTATTTTTTACTCACAAGTCAGGCTTTGGGCGCTTTGCTTAACTAGAGACTGATGACACGCCCCCAGCTTTCGTTGCTGCACTGAGTGGAAACAGTTGCAGAGTTTTAAAAAACCCTTGCATTGCAGAACCAATCCTTAATCTTTTGGGCGGTCCTTCATATTGGGGGTATGAGGCGGTATGTGGGAGCTGTCACACGCTTTTGCGACGTTATGGATGAAGCAAAGCCGATGTGGAGCGAATTGGCACTTTGTTTTGTTTTTGCTTGTTTTTCCGGGCATCTATTTTCAATATTTAAAAACTTCTCTCCATGTTACAAAGCGATTCACTATATCTTCAGTCTGTTTCTCTACAGAGGAGAAAAGGCGGAGCGCAATATTTCCGGGAGGGTGTCTGCTTTTAAAAACTGTAAGGGGCGTTGCTTTGTTAGCGGCAGTTCTCGCCGGCATCCCTGCAACTGCCTTGCACTTTGCACTTTGACATCCCCAAATGAGATCTCTGATTGTCAGGTGTCATGAGACTAATACCTGTTGCACAAGCCCATAAAGTCCAAGTGTAGATTGCATGTTGCCCTATTGCACATGTTTTGTACATACAGATGTGTGTGAGCATGTAATAGGTTAGCATACATAAATACAGTACCTACATGAGCACAAATATATATATACATGCAAGGTCACAACTCTGGTTTGTCTTCGACAAGTAAAACAATACACCCAATAAATTTTAAGCAGGATTATTAGTGTAGATTTAATTATCCAGTAACCATGTTTTTAGATGTTTGGTGAATGAATTAAGGGTTGGCAAATCTCATGTAACACTTGGTATCGTGTTCCAGGTCTGATATGAAAACACTGCCTGTCCAAAAGCACTTTTCCTTGGACCAGATCAGACTGTCTTCTTTAGAGTCTGCTCTAGTTGACCTGTTTGGGTTTTTCTCTATAAATTCTTGTAATGGAGGTGGGACTAGTCCAATGAAGATTTTGTAGACCAGTCTTATTGTCTTATTTTTGCTTTGTGCCAGTACAACTGATCACACAGCGACTGGGCGTGTTGTGATGAACTTCTGTTTCTGTCATAGGAAAACTGCAGGTGTGTCTGTCCTCAAAGGCCAACAGCCTAGAATTTGTTGTTAGCCTTGCTGAATCATTTAGTATCTTAACCTTTAAAGAAATCAATTTATATCAGTCTGCCATACGTTCATTAGTTTAAGATCAACTATAGAATCAACATACCAGCCACTTATGAATTTTCTTTTTGTGGAGCTGCACATGTTGGAACTCTTGCTTTCTCAAAACCACGACTTTATTTGAAAGAAGCAGCGATGGATATCATGAGGTTTAAGTTGTCTCAGGAACATGAATCGAGTGCACAGAAGAGTATCTGGGAGCAGAAAAGCATGCTCGCGAAGGAACATTTCTGCTGTAAATGCCAAGCGCCAGCTCAACCTCTCTTCAACAGGTAGAGGCAACTTGCAAAATAAATGAAATTGAGCTTGAGTCACCACCAGGTCTGAATCTGAGAAACACAAACAGCAGGAAAAAATGCCTTATAAAGACCAAAAAACATCAGTGAATTGCCTGCACTGACACGTGTTAGCTGTGTA
>JAQLOL010000012.1:3010455-3023411 GCA_029783665.1 Naso thynnoides
TTTACCAAAGACACCTTCATAACAAACACTTATACACACGCACGCACACACACACACACACATATATAGATATAGATATATAGATACACACATTACATCTTTTATGTTTGCAATGAAAAATATGAGAAATCATTCTGCTGGCATTTCTCAAAACAATAAGTGCAGCTTTGACAACGTTATGTCTTTGTGATGCAATAACCAAATTATTCAATAAACTATGTACATGTCGCTTTCCACTGTTTCTTTCTTTCATTTAATTTCCTGCTGTTTTGTAGCTTTTTTAAGAATTAAGTAAGAGAGAAAAGCAGAGTGAGCGATGGGCGAAAGAAAGAGAGAAGGAGAGAGAGAGAGATGGGAGAGATTAGTAAGCATGTATATTTTTCCACTTCACTGCATTCTCATTAAGGACACATTCTACTCGTATAAGCCCTCAGGGTGCACGCACACACACAAAAACACACATTGAGATTCAGACAGAGGCGTATACACACTTGGTATACTGACCCAGACACAGACAATAATTCCCTCAAATCTTTTGTCATTTTGTACATTCTCTGTTAATAAAAGAACGAGAGGCCAATAGTCAGACAGTCAGTGAAGGGGAGCGTGAAGAGAGAAAGAAAAGAAAACTGCAACGAGGAAGAAAAGGAGAGAAATCTATTCCTGTGTTGTCTCTGCGGGAGCACCTCAAAGTAGAAACTCATTAACTACTGCTTCTCCAAGAGCGATATTACAATTGGCGTGACTAAAAAGGCAAACAATTTAAATTGTTAATGCCCAGCAATCAGCCAGAGGGGGAGAGTGGAGGGAGGGAGAACACTGTGGGAGAGCGGAAGAAGGGGAAGGGGAGACACATGGATGGTATAATACAGTTTGGATATGAAACAAGGTATCAAGAGGGAAGACTACTGTTCTACTATTACTGTAAACATACCATTGACACTGATCAAGTAATATTATTTTGCCTTACTATGTCAATTTAGGTCATCTGCCTTAACTGCACTGAAATATTCCATAATAAATATTTGGATTAAGTATGGGTCAAAAATTATTAAACGCAGCTTAAGTTGGTACAGTAACACAGTGGTTCTTTTGGATTTTTTCGTGAACTCTGTCTGTATGTGTTGGTTTGCTCTCAGCAGAGGCGTGTCCAGATTTTTTGACTGTCAAGAGGGGCGCTGATTTATGCAAGGGTGGCATGTGGGATTTGGCAATAGCCAATGTCAGTCACTGTAGCTTAGTGTCCTGAAGTACCGACACTCGTGTGCATGAACACACAAGCACTGAAATAGTAATTAGTTTACCATTTTTGTCTCCACTACCCATGTATACTCACATATACTGCAATGTTCAAAGTTTAATATTAACGATAAAGATAAATAGAACTACCAGTCAAAACACAGACTGGCACCATACAAGTGTAACCTAAAGCTTTCATCTGTTATTGTTTTGAGAATATGCACTTTAAAAAGATGGGTTAAACCCAAATGAAGAAATGACAGGTTTAGAAACAGAATCACAGTATAAAGTGCCAAAAAATAATAATTTAGAGGCCTAAAAGGGCAACGCAATAATAAATAACGTTGGTTGAATTATTTACTTACAATGTGCTTTTACTGCCTCTTAGGTTTAAGACTGAATTGCACCTTTATCTGTCAAACATATCAATCAGGCCCGCTTCTGACTATGCGATAAGCAATCAAATGGGGTGGCACCTGGGGTGGCCAATCCTATTGCAAGGTGATTCATACCACCCCTGGTCACTCCCTAGACACGGCCCTGCACACCCCATTTTGGTGAACTACGATTTCGTCAGGGAATGAATTAGTCTCTGAAAGTAATGAGAATACTGTCTCAAAATGAAGACTTATGAGGAAATAGTAGTAGTAATAATTAAAAACCCTTACAGAATATAACTTATAAAAGTTGGTTTAAAAAGTTATCAATTTTCCCAACTTAATTTTCTCAAAATTTGCCCTGACTAAATGGGCCTCCATGTTTTATAATGAGTCAAAACTTTGAGAAAATTTGTCATTATTTGTAGACCTTAAGTCATTATAAATTTAAGGAAGTCTCACTATGGAGATACATCCTTATGTTATTTTTAGAGGCCATGTCATTATTTTAAGGATTAGAACTTGTTACCTTTATCACATTTACTGAAGTAAGCTTCTATAAGATACAATCACTGATGAGAATAGAAACACTGAGTGGCAAATTACAAAAATCTGATGAGGAAGAATGTGGGTATGTATTCAAACTCCCACATAGCACTTGGCATCAATTAAAAAAATACCTTCAGTGGAGATCCCAGTAATCATCAAGGGTTCGTACATGTGCTGACATAGGGCACCATCAGTGTTCTTGAAAGGCTGTTGGATGTCTTGGACACTGCAGGCAGAAAGCTTCTTTCAACCGCAGTCAAAGTCAACATATCATTATCACATAGCCCACAGTGTGAGCTCATCGTCTGATGGTGATCATGCCTCTGGAGGTAAATCAGTGTCCAAATACTGCCACTGCTTGCTCTCCAGATTCAGTTTGAGGCTTTTTTCTCTGATGTCTTGTTGATTTGAGTTTTTCTTTTTCAGTGTCCATCTGAAGCAGCAAGCATCACATTCAACTTAGAAAAGGAAACAGTGGTATCAGTTATCTATTGTATGCATTTACTCTGTAACTATACAACACAATCTTGCACATGTAAAAAATAATGTTTTCCATTACATTTTTTCTTGGTCTTTTGGCTTTGATGGTCTGAAAAGCAACTACGTGTCTATGCAACAAGTAACATATTAGTAGATATTTGCAGACTACGGGTGTTTTCCCATTAGGCATGATTTTTTTTGCGTTCCGTGCCAGCACATGATTGCTCCCCCCACTGTGAGTCATGAAAAAAAAAAAAAAAAAAACGGGAATGCTCTCACACAGCCTATCACATAGTGGGCCACTTCTTCATTTGGGCATAGTTGCTTTCACATCCCATGGATTGTGCCCGAGTACACTTGAATTGTGCCCGAGACCACTTCTTCAGGTGGACTCAGGCACAGTTTGTGAAACGTGCCTGAACACAAATGCCTGTGTTCACACCAATCAAATGAACTGGACTTTGGGGTCAAGCGTGCCCGGATCCAGGCCCCGGACCCTTAGTATGAAACCACCCGATCCTTTATCTATTGTACCATTATATTGGTCTATCCTGCACAACTTTCACTGTCCATCCTGGAAGAGAGATGCCTCGTCATGGACTACACTGAAAAACTAGAAAATTTATCTTAGAAATTTTGTATGTGCGTCATGCTTTGTACTGAAAACCAGTGCCAAACCAGTGTTACCTTTGCTCTGTAAATATTACTTCCCAGTTCCCACAGAGACCATCACTTTTTAATCATTGTCCCCATAAAGATACCCAAGCCACAGTTTTTGTGCTTTTGTTTGCATTAGTTTGAAACGTCCTCACAGAGATATTTAAGTGTGTGTGTGTGTGTGTGTGTGTTTAATTTGCTAATCAACATCAGCTGTGTTTAAGTGTAACTTTACAACTTAATATTGGATCCAACTCAGAGACAAAAAAACACCCTGATTGTACACCTTAAACAAGTGGGTGTTTTGGAAAAACCGTGAGTTGTATCAACAAAATGACCTAATGTATAGTGCCACAAGGACTTGCTAAACAAAGTTAGATAACTTTTGTGTGAATAACTTTACAAATCTGGCAGCCCGAGCAAGAGAGACAAAGTGGTCCTACCTGCTTTTAAGCCTCAGTTATAATGGCTGCTTATGGGAGAAATTGGTGAACTCTTGTCGCGCAGAGTCTCACTGAGCCTAAAGTATAAATCTGACTGCTGCCAACCCTCACAAAATGTCCTAATGTGTTTTGATGTTTTTATGTGCGATTTGGCCAAAGTTGTGGGATTTAGTGGGAGTTGTTTCTGAGATTTTTAAATTACGTTTCACTGCTTCTCCACTCTAGCTATGACATCACCCACTCTAACCTGCTGAAGATTTCGCAATACACACCCATTATAAAATCTGAAGAAGAAAAAAAATGGCATAAAACTAAAATTGCATTAGCTCAAAAATGGTAAAAGATGACAAAAACATAAATTCAAGGTTAATAGTTAAAAGTCTTTTGTCTTGTTTAAAGTTTAAATGAAGTTCGTAGCTGAAACTATGTGAAAGCAGTGCAAGTTCAAAGAGGGGTGGGTTTGATCATTTTTTGTGAAGTTTTTCTACAATTCCCTATTCATTCTTATGGGATTTTTTTTTTTACTTTTTCACAAATTTTGTGAACACTGTTTTACGAATCATTACCAAAAGGCATAGTACACCATTCCTGATAACTCCGCACATTTTGATATGTTCTATGTATGTGTACTCACAGCAACAGCACAAGTTATGCACCGAAATCTGTCAGAAGAAAAATAATAAGAAGAAAGATAAGTATGAGGAATGACAACAACAACAACAATTCCTGTTTGTGCTTTGCACATCAGGCACACTATTTACTCTACAAGCTCCACTTTAATAGTCATGAAAATCTTTCAGTGAGCTGGTGCAGAAGTGTTCGAACTGTGTCAGTTTGTGCCGAGGTTTAAAGCACAAGTCAGCAGTTACATGCTTTCTTTGCACAGGACAAGAGTTATCAGAACTCACAAAAAAGAGAGAGAGAAAAAGAGAGGGACATGTGTTCTGCAATAGGCCAAAATCTTGGTTGTGGTTCATAATGCAGGTCAACAAAGGGAATCCTTCAGTTGCAGTGCATACGTCATTCTCACTTAACCTGTACCTCAGTAGCAACTAATGAGGGGGGAAAAAAGGGACAAAAAACTGATTTTGTGAAGCCCTCGAATAGGAATCACCAGACATATATTGCCATCATGGGAGAATTTCACATGTTATAAATACTAGTTCAAATATCCCCATAAAACATATTACATTTACAGCATATCTTATCAGACCTTTCCTGACTGGAATAAGCCTGCATCTTTTAAAGGATGTGTTCTAAATGGGCAGTGCAGGATTTCTTGTTAAAGATGTGAAATCTCAAAACCCAAGTTTATTTACAGAGTACTAACTGTGATAAACAGATGTGTAAAATCGACAGAGAGCTAATTGAGTGTACAACTGAAAATGCTGGAACATCACTTTGACACCAACGGTTATGGTGCCAGCTGCAAAGTTCGCCTCCCTCCAGCCTTTGGTTAAAATGCCAAAATCTCCCAAAATAATTGACTGCAGGCTGAAATCATTTGAAGTAAAAAAAAAATAATAATAATTAAGTTTAGAACACAGAAAACTTTGCCTAAGAAACAGAATTTGTCAACAAATGCTCTTAGTCTTTGCAGGCCTTTTTGTTTATTCCTGCTTTTCCATGTTTAATTACAGAGACCCAAGCAATTTTGGCGGCTTATTCAATGGATGGACATAAAATAAAGGAACCACTAAACGCAGAGTGAATGCAGAGTGAATGCAAAAATAATGACTTGACAAACAGCACAGACAGATATGTATCACCAAGAGCATAATGGGACCTTTAAGAGAGGTAATGGGTAGGGAGGGGTCGAGTGCGGGATCCAATCATTGCTGGATTGATTTTTCAAGAAACCAAAAGAAACAATTACAGGCATGGGGCGTCTGGTGTTAAAAGATGTTAAGAGACACTGGGATGCGCTATCGATCCAGGCTCATTCCCACACATTGGTAAACACTTTGCATTAAAAGGTGCTAAATTGCTGTTGCCCACGGTGGGCTGATGCCTTGTGGGTAAGTAATAGTAGACTAGACACAATAGTGTTGAGGGACGGACTGCTGGAACACACTGCTAATGGGAGCATCACAAATCTAAACTGAACGCTTTGGCATCAGGCTAAAGTAGAGATGAAAAATGGATGAAGGGTAGAGAAGAAAAGAGAAATAGATTCGAAAACACAAGCAGAGCACAGAGAAGAGGACTTACAAATCACTTGGGGTCACAGAAATTCTGAAAAGCAATTTTTGTATCATTTATTATGAACACATTAGTTTCAAAGGATGGTTTATTATATTGTTGGTAACGTTTCACTTAAATCATGCATCTTTCATGCGTTGTGAACATACTTATGTGTCATAATGCACCTTTAGTGCTGTTTATATTGTGTTAGGGTCAAATTTGACCTGTTATAATGTTAAGGTATGTAAAAAGTACCATCTCGTTTTTTAGGGTTAGGGTAGTTATAACCCTAACCATAATCAGAGACACCTATAACGCATTACAGTTGTGTTCAAACTGTGTTATAATGCATTGTATAGACAGGCCTCATAGAAAAGTGTTACCATATTGTTTATTTCTAGAATTCTGGTTGGTGATGTTTTTCATAAATATTTATGCATAAACTTATTTTTTGCCTAATATTTATGCATTTATTTTTTAAATACAGAAGTACTTTTACACACTTTTTTAAATATTTTAAAGTATTTTTTTGTTTAACGCTGCTTTACACTGTTGTTTCATTATTAATTTTATTACTATCTGCACTTTCTTCTTTCTCTGAGTCGACTCAGTGAGCTATGTACAAGAATGTTTACTTGTTTTTAAGTGCAAACGGCAAATTAATCTCTTGTGTCTTGTATCTTTTTCTTCCCTTTGTTCATAGTAGTTTTATGTTTATGTTCATGTGTTCAGCTTTATTGTCCTTATTTTTAGCCATACGTCTATTTCTGTTGTTCTAATTCTTCCTAAATAGTTTGAACTTTGTGTGAGTTCATTGTCAAATCTGAGGATATTCGATTCGAGCCTTTTTTCCTGTATAAACCCATTGTCACTGTTGCAGGCTTAGTATATTCCAAACAATGGTCAGTCAGCCGATAAAGTGGTAATTATGTTGCTTCTGGTAAAGCTTGTCAGAGCTATGACAAGGCAACTACAGTGTTTGTAACATAACGATCGATGGTGAGGAGAAGTGGATGTTTGACCCTGCATCTTCATGTTTGCCATGACTTTTGGTCTTCATTGATATCCACTATAACTGCTGTGAATCCAGCGGTCAAGTTTTTCAGAGTCACCTCTCACACCTGCAGGCGGTGAGTACTTCACAGCTCAAAGGAGAGAGTATCAGCGGAGTATCTCTTTTATGTGGTTGTATTGATCTGACTTCACATATTTCTCAGTTACTGGATTTTTTTTTTAAATGTTTTAATGTAACTGTTTGACTGGTGCTTTGTACTGTAGAACATTTGTGGTGGAAGTATTAAATAATACCAGGGTAACATTCTTTATGTGGATTTTAAAAAAATGTCTGATGATCAGGTGTCTGTTTGGGACATGATGCTGCTTGGATGTGGTTGTATTGATTTGCTCAAGCCTTTTGTCTATTTTTGTTTCCCTCCTTTATTTCTCCCTCCTCTGTTTCTGTCATTCTATTCCCCAACTCTTACTGTGACCTTCATTTGTCTTTCTATACTTGTTTCCCCTTCTCTGTATGTGGTAAATGAGTGTCTGTGTGTGTGTATGTGTGTGTGTGTGTGTGTGTGTGTAACCCTGTCAGTCTGCCCACTTCAAGTCTCCAGTGACAGTCTATATTATTGAGGCTTGCCTTCATTAAACAGATAGAAAGAGACAGAGAGATGCCAAAACAGGGAGAAGAGACGAACATGAAACAGGAGTCGCAAAGGGAGACAGAAGAGACGGTACAAAATAAAAGAGAGGAATAAGCAGGAAACGGAGGTGCTTTGCAAGGTCTAAGTAACCTCTATTCCATCCTTGTCATTCCTTCAGTTTCTGTCCTCCGTCCTCTGTCTGTCACGTTGAAAATCCTTGTTTCTTCTGCACAGCAGATTTCCCATCAACCCCTTTCAAATACAAAAACAGTCCTTACAAGTGAATTGTCATGGCATCCTTTGGAATTACAGACTTGTTGTGATTGTATGAGAGCAAAAGGGCGATGTTCGGTCTGATGCGGAGCAGAGGGCCGACGAGGGCTATGGATTTTATACAATGGCAATGTATGGCGATGTGTTTGCTATACACTTGACCCGTTTTATTAACAGGTTCATGCATCATTCATGAGCCATTGTTCTACAAAGAAATATGTCCTTCTGGCAGTCTGCTCATTGTGGAAGGCCGTTGCTATGCAACATATTAGCTTAGAGACTCAACTTGCCTGCTGCCGCTCTGTTAGCTTAACCCAATCAAGTTTACTAGTTAGCACAGTCAACCTATCAAAAAAAAAAAAAGACCTATCGATCTATCAAGTTATCCATCACACATTATTATGGAAGATATGATGGTTTGTGTTCGGTACAGCTGGTGGGACGGTAGTGCTCTCCCTGTGTACTCTCCATGGTGCTGAACTGAGTTGGTGAGTCTAAAGGCCAAGAGGTAACTGAAAATGTGTCCTACGCAGACACGGAGGTCAAAGTCAATCATTTATGTTTTTAATTTGAAGCAGTTGTACCAGCTGAAATTCTGAAATGAAGCTCTGAATGTCTCAGTAATAGGAGAGAGGCAAGCTGGAGCTGCTTACACATCTAGTGATGCTGAATTATGTAAAGGATTAGATGTCAGCACCGTTACATACAGTTATTATATATCAGATTTCTTGGTTTGAGAAATGCTTTTAAACATGTTTATACCCTTCCACAGTTGGATTCCACTAACCAACTCCATTTTTGATCTTATTTTCAGATTCAATTCACTCCACAAAAAAAAGAAAAAAATTATCAAAATGTTTTATTCCTTCTTTCTCCTCAAAATTAGCCCTGCTGAAAACCTCAGGCTATATTAACATGTTTCATTGGTATTTTTATTTTTATTCAAATTACTTGCAATTGTTAAGCTTCCTCACTCGTCATTCTCTCCCACATTTCTCCTCTCTTGTTATTTTCAACTTTTCTTTTAAACCAGTCTCTCCACATCTGTCTTCTCCAGCTTTGTTTCATTGTATTACTGTCCTGCATGAGTATTTTTTTTAAATTTTTACCTCAGACGCTCCTTTACTCTTCTGCTCATGTCAGTCACCTTGTTGTATTTTTTTTCTCATTTTTTAAAAAAACATTCTCGTCTTTCTAACCCATTCTAACCTTCTTTCCTTTCATATGTCAGACCATTCCAATATTTCCCATCTTCAGCTCGACCAATCAGATGCAATGAATTTGCATAGCAATCTGTGCTCAACCAGTAATGAGAGGCAATACATTTAGTGAAAATCTGAGTTCCCCAGAGCTGCTTGTGACAACAGGTGTTCAAGGTTATGAAAGTTAACACACACACACACACACACACACACACACACACATATACACACACACAGGCTGAACAGGAAGAGCCTGGCTCTTCGCCCAAATAAAACAACAAATTCTATTTGAAAGAGAGAGAGAGAGAGAGAGAGAGAGAGAGAGAGTGTGTGTGTTTGTGTGTGTGTGTGTGTGTGTGTTCTTAATAAAAATCTTTTCACTGTATGAACAAATTAATCATCTGAATCCTTAAGCTGAATTGAACATACTAAATCAACGGTGTTATGACCCAGTCAGAATATTTACTCTGAGACTTTCCTCATTAGTTTATTCAGAGAATTAAACTGCCTCAAAGTCACGAACTAAGTAAACTGAAGGGAAATTAAAAACTTTCATGACTTCCACCTGCATGGCTCTGCATGGACAGGCATTTAATGCAGTGGTATACTGTTACTTTTACAGACAGACAAGCAACCGAATTTGTTATTCAGTTGTTTACTGCATCACATGAATCAGTAATAATATTCAGTTTATGAATGAGAATACTGACGCCTATTCTAAAATTTAATTAATTAGACTGAAAACATCATTGAGTTTAAATGCAGTGTTGAGACAACTGCTTTTTCATGTGAAATATTCTTTGGGTAAGATAATTTTTCTCATCTCAAAAATGATATTTTATCTTATCCTTTTAATGTTACACTTGTATGTTTATTTGGCATCTACAGGCTCCCTCAAAACAATGTTTTGTTGTATTTGTAAAGTGACAATAAAGTATCTAATCTGACAGACTGGACAGTGAGACATCTCCAGCCAAACTCTGGGTTTAAGGTTCCCTTTATGTATTTATGAATTGCCTAAATTAATGTACATTGCAGCATGCAAGAATCTTATGACCTTATATGTCAGACTATTCTCATAGTTCATAAATACTTCCGGTTAAATCTATATAATTTTTGCTTGCAGTAACTTGCCCCTTTTAACCTTTCAGTCAATTTATAGCATTTTCTGAAATGACCTTCATCTCATACAAGAATATGTCTGTAAAAGCATTTATTACTGAGTTTAATGTTGGGTGAGATTTTTTTTTTCATGCCTCTTTTATGAATTTTTTTTGAATTATGCTAAAACCTTTTGCTTTAGAGAAAGGACTGCTCTTTAATGCCTCCTTCTGCTTTTTGCTTTTCTGAGTTGTTAAATACAAGCACCACTCAGAGGTAAGAAATGTCTAAACAGATTTTCAAATCCTTTTAATTCTATATTTGTGCCTATAATATTCTATTTGCCTTCACCGTAGTCTTTCCCAATAGACTTCATGGTTCTCTTTAGTCTGACTTAGTGCTGTGTCGTTGGTGGATGAACTGAGTTGAATCGGCTCTCTGTAATGATCTGTTCATTTCTCAGTTCACGTCAGTTCATTTCAGCTCAGTCAGTTAAGAGCAAACATGCAGAAGTACATTCACTGAGTGATTCAAGTCATTTGTTTCTAGGAAGACTGTAACAGCTAATATACAGCTGGATTCTGGTGCTAAGCTGTGATGACTTGACAGTAATGGTCTTTGACTGCACACCAGATATGTGATGTTATCTTGATTGATATTATGGGATAGACTAAGTTCTAATCAAGAAGAAAAAAATTTTGTGACATTGTACCATTTAAAATAAATATTTAGATGAACTGATTCTAATGATAAATCATTGTGACAACTACTTTGACAACTACTTTGCCGTCAGAGACGGAGAGTTTTACTCTGTGTTCATACTGTATGTTTTCTTTTGATACGTATATGTTTGCTTGCTTGAAACACTTTATTGTTGCTGTCTCAGCCAAAGCTCTCCTAAAATATAGACTTTCAGATCTAAAATGGACGTTCTCTGGTTTAATAATAATAATAATAATAAAATAATTCAGTGACGGGTGGAAGATTAACTGAAAAAAGAAAAACACTCGCACCCGCACCCGCACCCGCACTTTTTTTTTTTTGTACATAGTTGATACATTTATTTCACCCTAATGTTTTGTTCTTAATGATGTGACAAAAAAAGTTTTTAAAAAGTCAAATTCTCTCCCTCTTTTTTTCCCCACTGTCAACTTTTCCATTAAAACAATATGCCTGACAGGACTGTAAATGGGGAAAGCATTAACAGGATAATTTATTCCAAAAGTCACTGTTTAAGTTGAATGTCTGACTGCTGATCCAGAAGCTCTCCAGTTTCCTTTTAAATGCATTATGCAAATGAACCAGCTCATCGAGGAGAGACTGACGGACCATCTGTGGCTTACAATGAGTGTGAGTATGTGTTCAAGCGACGCGGTTGTGTCTTCGAGATAGATTGGATATACACTTAAATGTCTTAATTTGCACCTTGACCTTAATGTGAAGGCATTGAAAATGTTTTGACTTATTATCTGTTCACCATTTTCAAAGCTACAGCCATGCTAGCAGCTCTGTGCAGTGGCACAGTGATGCTTTAGGCAAAAGGTTACAGCAACAGACTGAAAACCACAATGTTGACATGCTAATTGTTAGCAGGTAATGCTTATTTTATTTACTGTCTCACAAAGTTCAGATATTTGCTAATTAGCACAAAAAAGTACAGCTGAAGCTTCAATCCAACTTTAATTATAAAGCACATTTAAAACAACATAACTGAGCAAAGTGCTACTTTGTTAGGCTGACGGGAATGTCATTAGTTTTGCAGATTTGGTCATAATCAATTAACGAGCATTGTACAAATTATATTGAATTGTATGGATGAGAAGATTTGTTTAGAAAAAAAAAGGACAAATGCTGAATTGTTTAATTCCAAAAATGTGTACATTTGTATTTTTTTTTAATATTTTGCTTTGCACATCTTTTATCCAGTTTATGTGTTTGGCAACTGGCAAAATCTTTGTTTTCATGTTAATTAATAGAATTGTTTTTAAGCTCACAATCCTTCACAAACATAAAAATGCATAAAACTTTTATTCAAGCTGCTGGTGCAGCAGTTTTTTCTCAGTCAAGATCATCCTCCCTCATTTTTCTCTTATCACAATTCTATTTCTTTATTCTACTTGGTGGGTTCACAAAAAAATGTAAACTTGCATAAAGGAGTCACAAAGTGCAAACTCCACACACACACACACACACACACACACACACACACACACACACACACACACAGCATCCCTGAGGTTATGTCCGTCTTTGATGTGTGAGGAAGAAGTTATTACAGCTAGAAGTGTCAAAGCTACTAACAGGTGGGTGTTTGTGTGTTCACGCGAGTATGCGTGTGTGTTTGTATAAAAAGTTGTGTACATTATGCCTGTGGTCTGCAGTGTTTTAATCCTGTGTGCGTGTATGGGTGTGTGTGTGTCCTTGTTTGAAAACTCTCAGAGAAAAGGAGACACACTTTGTTCCATAATAACTTTGATGCCAAACCTTTCTCTGTCTTACTTTCAGGGGATCAAAGGATGTCTGCTGTTCCCTCCCTGCTGAGCCCTCACTAATTTAAACAGCAGCTTATAGATCACTGTACACAGAGCACATAAGGTTACACGCACAGAGATCATCGTACATAAAGCACAGAGGGTTATCACAATCATAATGGTTCCTTTAGAAGTTCTGAGGGCAGAGAAAAATATTTTCAGAGAGGAGAAACTATCCTTTCTGTGTTTTCAGGGATGAATGTAGCACCTCCTTTAGCGCCACGGGGGGGGGGGGGGGGGGGGGGGGGGGGGGGGGGGGGGGGGGGGGGGGGGG
>JAQLOL010000012.1:3091921-3104112 GCA_029783665.1 Naso thynnoides
TAAATAGCGCGCCCTGAATGCAATTTCCCAATAGGAAGCGGGCACGGAGCAGTCAGCTGAGCCATCAGCTGACTGGGCGTTGACAGCTACGCAGAAGCGGCTATAGAGCCTGACGTCGTGGCCTGCCAGAACTAACGCTACACTTGATTTACAAAATCATAAATATTAACACAGATCCACATTATTAACTGCGGGGTCTACAATTCCAACTCCCACAGTGCATTTGTCTCATTCATTTCTGGAAATCCTCAGTTTAAGTTAGGTTAAGTGGGATTACTCTTAATTTATGCCTCCATATTTTTTTGAAGTGGGCAAAGGATGAGGGCCCTTTTTAAACAGTGACGTGTTATAAACAGTGGCATGTAAGACCACTCTTCCATATTTAATTCATCCAAAAATGGGACAATAGGCCTATTTGCACCTCGTCACTTACAGATTTTGCATACTGACTCAGTCAGACTAAAGGGTGAGACAATTACATAATTATGCATTTTGAGTGAGCTATTTCCTCAATCCTCAGTCCATTCATACATGAAAAAAAACTTTACAAGTAGTCTGTGGGCCAGTTTTTTTTTAAACAATTTCTGGAAATAGCTGGTTTGCAACAGATAGGATCAGAGGGGATTCAGACGTGGGTATACTCAATGCAGGCTGAAAAATAAGTGGGTATACTCCGTGTAGGAGCCGTGTTCAGGTTAATTCTTGTTTACAAGATTTACTGATAATTTTTATTTTGCCTCAGGAAGTGTGCACCCTCCTCCCTCCTCACGGGGTGTGTGAGGTGCTTACCTTTTAAGTTCGTGGTGTGACATGTGATGGTGAGAAGGCAGGTGACAGCAGCCTCAGCACCAGTGGATGAATGGAATCTGCTGAACCACAGGACTCTTAACCTCTACATTTTGCTTCCATGTTTGATTTATTTATTACAATAAATTCTAATCATCTGATCATCAGTGAACTGTAAGGCTCCCTGGATTTATTTTAAAGAAGGCTGCGAGTCAGACACTGCACTCTCCAAGTGGTGAAAACAAGAAAATTGGATAAAAATCGTCCACAGGATTTTTGCCATTACACTCTGTATACCTGCGTATACCCCGCACTGCACTACTGGTTGTCTGTACACGTGACAATAAATGAAAATAATTTTTGCAAGCTGATGCAGAAAACAATCTTTAATCAAACTGTTATGAAGTTTGTATAACTCAAACTTACAGAACAAACACACTTACCCTCTGATTAAGGACAGTGTTAACCACCGCTCAGTTGTTGTTGCTGTTGAGTTCAGCAACAACTTTTTGTCTCTGCTCTTTCCTGTAGACCATGAAGACACTGGGCGACTTCTTCACATATGGCCAATCATCCTCCTCTTGGTTGGCACACATCCTCTTTCTTCAGGAATACAGAAAAAAGAAAGAAAAGAAAAAAACAGAGCAAGCACATGTAAAACTGTGAGAAAAGAAAAGGAGACAATAAAGCAAGATGAATAACATGAGATGAAAAAAAAATATTCTACTGATTGTGATCGTCACTGGCCAAATCTCACTTACTTTGACACAGAGGTGTTCTTTTCAGCAGGGGGACAAAAAGTGAAAACACCTGGTGCCAATTCAGTTAACATCTGTCCATTTATACATAAAAAAAGAAAAAGATATTTGCCATAGTAGAAAGAGTTTGCACGAAGGTACACATACGAATCTCAAAGCTGTGTCCACATGTGCATGTGTGTTTGCATTTATTAGGGCTGCAACTAACAATTATTTTCATAACCGATTATTTTTAAGATTCATCGATGAATCATTTGTTCCATTAAATGTCAAAAAAGTGTGAAAATGATCATCTGAATTTCCCATTGCCTGAAGTGATGTTTTTAAATTGCCTTTGTTATCAGAACAACAGCCCAAAACACAATGACTCCATTTTTATTATCATAAATGATACAAAAAAGCAGCAAATCCTCCCATTTAAGAGGCTAAACCAGCAGTTCATTTTACTTATTTATCTTTAAAAATGACTGAAACGATTAATCAATTATCAAAATAGTTGTTGATTAATTTTCTATCGATCAACTTATCGATTACTCGATTAATTGTTGCAGCGCTAGTACTTATGTGTGTGTGTGTGTTTACTTACATAAATCCAGCAGAGACCAGATTCTGGTTCGCTAAACCAAGGATGTTCACAGCTGGCCCTCTGTAATACTGCAGACACAAACACGGAGAGAAATGATTAGACAAGTCACAGTGGATTATTGTTCCTACCAGGTGTCAGACTCTCCTTTAGGGATTGTGACTACTTGACTGAGCTGCAGTGACATTTACGAAGAGTTACAGTTATGCTAGCAGTGCTAAATAGCTGTCAGACTTCGGGGTGCCTTCTAAAAAAAACCAGCTTCATTAAAAAAAGGACCTCTCATTCTGACCTATTAAAAATGACCTGATTTTTAAAAATGCATTTCTGTTTATCAAAGTTTTAAAAAATATATTTTGGGGGGCCCTATAGGGCCAATCATCATGAAACTTGCAGGATATGTTCACATAAGTACCTGAAAACATACCCTAAAAGTTTGATTTGAATCAGCCTATAGGGGCTCTATAAATGCCAAAATGGGTGTGGCATATCATAATCGATACTCACTAGCTGAGAGAATGGCAAACTGCGAAGTACTTAATGATCATGGAGATGACAATGGACATGGTCGTGTGACCTTTGTCTTTTCCTACCTGATACATTGCGGGCAACGCGCAATATCACGGGATATCGCGAGACAATTAATATTGACACAACTGACTCATTTTATTCCAACATGAGCTGCAATGCAACCTCCATCCCAAACGAAGAAGACAAACGAAATCACGTATAAACGTAGTTTAGTGCAGGAGACAGCTCAATATGAGTGGTTTGAAAACGGCCCGTGATGATGCCAGATTCAAAGTGTTCTTTGTTGCCATCGCTTCACCTGCACTGGTGCCTGGCTCTGAGCAGTGATTGGTCAGATGTTGATTGTAAATCAGTGCAGCAGTGTGTGTGGTAGGTGACAGACATCCTTCTCTCCTCTCAAACTCCACTGGCACATGCGGGCTTCCCGAGCTATGCCTGGGAGCCTCGCAAACTGCTCGCTCTGGGGACACTGTGGCAAGCATAACTGCACCACATTTGTGCATTAAATGAGGCCCCCAATGCAACATGAAGCCCTACGCAAAGCACGTGTTCTGCGTTAAAGGAGGGGCAGCCCTGCTTCCTTCCATCCGTTGATCCATCCATCCATTCACGCATCCAGCCAGCCGGCCCTTTATCCCAAAACACTTAATAGATTTCTCCTTCCACACAACTGCCTCCTCCCAAACATACTTCCCTCTTTTCACCTTTTTTTCCTCTTCCTTCCCCTTGACTTGATCCCTCCTTCTCCTTCTTACGTCAGACTGATCCCACCTTCTTCTCTTCCCACTCTCCAATTAATCATCCCTCCTCTTTTCCCTAAGTGTTTGTCATTCTTCCCTCCCTTTGTCTTTTTATGACTGTCCTTCACGTTTCTCCCTCTGTCCCTTCAAGTACTCTTCCTCAGCTACTCATATTTCCTCTTGTACTCTTTATTTTCTTATGATTTGCTGTTGCTCCTGCTATTTTTTCCTTACATCCTCTTTGTTACCTCTGTCGATCTGTTTCTGTGTATGTTGTTTATCTTTTCATTTAACTTGCATATTTCTTAGGATCATTTTTACCTACCCATATCTCCTCTCTCCTTTTTTGCTTTCCTCTTTTCAAGTTTTTCTCATTTTCTCCCTCACTTTAATTCTCTTTATCCCTCCTTCCATCTTTCTTTTTTTCGCATCATATTCCTGCTTCTATCCTTTTTTTGTCAGTTTAAGGTTTTTGTCAACCACCATGTCACCACCACGTGTCCTTCTTTAAATGAACTTGAATCTCTTCTTTATCTTCTCTTCCCTCCATCCCTCTATCATCCCTCCCCTTCATCCTCCTCTCTGACCTCTTGTCAGTCAGCTCTGTCCTCAGCCAGCTGGCTCGTCAGCACTAATGAAAATCCTTTACACTTTATTAACCAGGACTAATGAAGCACCCCACCACTCACACTGTGTGTCTGTGTCTGTGTTTGTGTGTACATGCAAGTAATAGTGCACAAATCTCAGGTAAATGTGGATTTTTGTAGTGTGTGTGTGTGTGTTTGTGACTTTGTGTAATTTGGTAATAGGCTCGCTATTTCTGGCAAATGGATTGCTTACATGGTGCTTTTAGTCCAAGTGCTCAACAATTATTTTCGCAGTCATTCATCTCTGCACAAACTCACACACCCATGGCAAGCAGAAACTATGAAAGGTGCTGACCATACTGTTGCCAAACCTGCTCTCAGAAGAAACAGAGTCAAGACTTTAATTACAGTATCAATTGGCAAACTTGGATAACAAGACATTTGAATTTAAGTTAATGGGAAAATAAATAAATAAACTGGATACATGTGGACTAGGGATGTACATTTTACCTTTTTACTGTACACATTTAAATGCACATTATTTACCTTGTTTAAACGTTTAATCGCCCATGACATCATATCTATAAATAAAGTTGCATTTAATGTGTGCATCTTCAGTATTCACATGATAAAAACTTAATACTTCGCTCATCGCCAGGTAGGGTGCAGAGGGCAGGCACAGCGGAGGCTTGGAGCCAGTCACTGTTGCTAGGCAACAGCCACGCCGGCTGTCACCCTGGAAAGTAGAAGAAAAGGGAGAAGAGGAAAAAGAGTTTGTTCGCTATGTATTGAAGTTTATCTCCTAAGAGTGCTCTTGCACTTGCCACACAAATTATACAGCGGCAAAAAAAATCGACCATAGCAAGTTTGTATGCATGAAATGTTATTACATCGCTACCGTCTTTCTCTCCCTCCTCTGTATATGTCCCTTCCAGATCGTCTCTGGTCACACACAGCTGATATCTCATTGGTTGCGCTTTGAAAGGTCAGCGGCAAACTAGGTCAAAGTTCAAATAATTTGAATTTTCAGCCAGTGGTCGAGGGGCAAATCCGATTGGTGCACAAGGCCAAGGGTAGCAGTGTCACCTAGTCACGCGGTGTCGCCCTCTCCATAGAAAACGATGGGACAGCCAGTGCAAAGCGGTTTTACTGCTGATCATGTGTAGAGGCCTAACAGAAAATAACATCTCTAGTTCAACATGCTGTTGTAATAAATACATAAATAAATGAAACGTGCATGTTTAAACGTCCCCTAATTAGTCCTAAACGGGTAGTGATTGACGCTACAGTTTAACAGAATACTGTTTAATCTGAACAACCCTAATGTGGACATATGCATACAAATGAAATAAGGCATCTCCTTAATTGCCCTGCAAAAGCAACAGTGACAACAGGGAGAAAGGAAATAATTGTACAAAATAAAACTGATAAGAGAAGCGCTTCAGCCCTTTAGCTCCGCACTGTCACATACAGTTCAATTGCTCCTGGCTGCAAGTGCACCTTCTAGCTCAGTTGGGCTCCAGGCTCTGCTAACACACTTTAGCTGCCTGAGGTTGGTTGGAGGCAGAGAGCTGAAGGGGGAGTAGAGGGGGGATGATTCAGACAGAAGGTGAAAGACAAGATTATGAAAAAAAAAAAAAGAGCTGGACTTATTTGCAGCGACAAGAGCAGGTAGAAAGGAATATATAGTTATTCAGTGGTCTAATCAAACAACAGCTTCCTCTGTGATAAATATTGGAAAATAATGTCTGTGTGTCACTGCTCTGTTCTGTCGATGCCTTGTCGTTGTTCCAATGGCCCATTATTCCAAAGCCTAAACAGTTTAAAAATTATTTCAATGAGCCAAAAGTCTTTTGGTCCATTTTCCTGGAGAGGAAAAAAAAAAAAAAACTTTGCTTTTTTTCTCATCGGTACTCCACAAAGTTCCTCTCCAACAGCCAATCAGAGGTCTAATAGGGCAGGTCTTTATCAAATAAAGGTCAGAAAAAATCAAGGGAAGTGGACCGTCAGATGGATGTTTTCTGTTTGTTTGAAAAATGTGCTTCCGGTCCAGTGGGATTTGTTGGGCTGTTGGGGTTTTGGAATTTGAAGCAGTTGGAACATCAGCAGTCACTGGTTGGTGTTTGAATTGTCAATTCTTTGAGCCCTCAGACCCAGAACTATATTTGAAGAACAGCTTCGAAAATTCAACAGCATCCAATTACAACGAACAAGTTCTTCGCCACACACAGTTACTGGCTGTACACACCCTAATAAACACACACATGATATTATGCACATCCATCTTTCTAAAACACACACAAACAGACAGGTTCAAAGGGTCTTTGTGGGAGGATGAATACTCAGCAGATTGTGACTGTGATGACAAAAAAACATTAACATTATACCACTGAGGCTCTGTGTGTGTGTGTGTGTGTGTGTGTGTGTGTGTGTGTGTGTGTGTGTGCGCGCGTGTGTCGGTCAGATTAATGAGCAGTGTCAGGTCACTACAAGAGGTCTCTCTCGCTGCTGCCTGTCACTCATTTGCTCTGATATGGATGTACAAACACCCCCACACACACACACTCTTACACACAAGTTCTAACAAAATCTCAGCAGTAGGTCAGCAACCTAGCCACCATGATGATGTCTGCAGTACCAAAACAGCAGGATGTTTGAAAGAGGGAAAGGCAAAGAAAGGAGGATGGGCAGACTGATTTTGTGTGTGTGTGTGTGTGTATGTGTGTGTGTGTGAGAGAGAGAGAGCAAGAGAGAGAGTGCGCTCACTGCAGTTGTTTTAGTCCAAATTAGGGTACAACCTTTTATACACTTTAAGATATGGTTCAAACCGGCTTTGACTGTTTTAACACTGCCAATATTATCAGCCAATATCTGCCTATCACAGATGTATTGTATAGGCATATATGTTCTCAGATATGCTGTGATATTAGACTTGTTTTAAAGGCCAGAAAAAATGCTTGGACTAGTGATTTATTATGGTGTAATTACAAAGCTTGTCCAGCAGATGGTACTTGGTTGATTAAAAACTGTTAAGTAAAGTGTTTAGTGTTCTGTACACTGATGTTTGGAATAAAGTTCGCTAAAATGTAAGATATACTGCCTCCATCATATATCTTTCTCTCAGATATTCAATAAGTACATTTAGCCAAAATTATGTGTATTTAATATCAGCCAAAATAACATACATATTGCAATTTTCTTGCCCCCTAATAATAGTTTTGACATCTGCCCCTAAATCCTATATCAGTGGGTCCCTATTTTAAACTTCATCTACTTTACCATTTAAGTACAGTATAGGTTTAGAATTATGAAGGTCAGCAGATACATATAAAACTGACAGACTGCACGTATGAGCAGAAAGAATGGAGCAAGTAGCTCTAAAAAGAAAATTCTTCTGAGCATAGAATTGCATCACATGGGTCAAGGCATCTGGCGCTTACACTAAATGACCACAGGTGGGAGAAAACAGGACGTCTTCGTCAGCGTGAGAGAGAGAAAATGACCACAGAGCTCAACAGTCCACCTACAAGATGTCGAGAAAGCCACAGTTATACAACGAAAATGGTGCTCATTATTGCTCTGAGCCACCTATTGCCAGAGGTTAGACACACACATTAGCTTCGTGTTGGGCTGTTTCTATGTTGAACACACACACACACACACACGCACACACACATACACACCCACTTACTGCCGGTGTGTCTTTGTATGTGTCCAGAGTTGATGACATAGAGCTCAAATTAGATGATGACAGTGAGCTTTTGTAGAAATGAGCACATGTGGTTTGAGCATGTGTTTCCCTGGGCCGCAATGTAGTTTAATTTGTGTGTAATATGGGTTTGTGTGTGTGTGTGTGTGTGTGTGTGTGTGTGTGTGTGTGTTTAGTGACACAATGGCACACACCAGACACAGTAAAGACACAAGCAGAGTTCCAAATGGCCCAGCAGACGGGCGACTCGACAAACTGTTCAAAGCAACACATGGAGACTGCGGGAGCCACTTTGGACACAAGAGCCCATGGGAGATGATATGAGGGCGCCTGGAATTAAGATAAACTACAAACATGTGTCTGTGTGTGTATGTGTGTGTGTGTGTGTGTGTGTGTGTGTGTGTGAGTGAGTTTGCTTGTGTGTAGATCATCTTTGCAGGCCTGGAGGGCAGCAGACATTATGTATCCATTACTGTTGCATTATGACTTTTGTCACGTAGAAAGCAACACATACTGGTGTTGTTGCTGTTTTTTGCACTATTTATTTGATAATAATGCATCGCCCCCCTACACACTTTCATAGACACATTCACACAAACACAGTCGCGCACACGCAGGGAGACATTACGAACACTGTCTCCTGTTTTCCTACATCTCATAAAGAGCTGAAGGAAACTGTAACTCCAGGATTGTGTTCCAGAAGTGAAATGTTTAAAGTAATGTAATAATAATGGTTGATAAATGTGTCTGGTTTTAAAGGTTCAACATTTCTGTCAAGCTGAGTTGAGTTATGTGATGAGACGAGGATGGACATGCGTAGATCCTCTTCAGTTCCACCCAGTCTCAACAATAACATGTTGGTATTGTACATTTCTGCAAACCACATGTAAAATGTGTTTATTTCTTATCTATCAGTCGCCGTTTTAAACTGAGAGACAGTAGGTCGCTACTTAAAACCACATGTCGCTTTTCACTTCCATCAGAATAACAAGTGAATTTAAGCCACAGTCAGGACATTTTGCCTGCAGTGTTTGTTGTGTCAAACCCAGATATTTGCAACAAGATGTTGGAACATTTTTCCCGACATGTTTTTGACAATAAAACCAGGACTCTTAAGAGGACTTGATATATTTTCCAGCTGTGTTTATGGCAATAACAGATTTTTTCCATTTTTTGCTCAGCACCTGCCCCTGTTGGCATTCAGTGTGCCTGCAATTGACCACTTTTGTGAATTCTAACCAAGTGGTTTTGTTGGCTAACAAAATCTTAACCTCATTAGTGTCAAAACACCAAAAACAGAAAGTTAGGAAGTACTTTTTGATGCTTTGGCCACCACGAAACAACTGTTATTAATTTGTAATTTCCTGGAGTGGTGACATGAAATATTTGTGAATAAAACTGAAGCTATCAGCATGATTAGAAATGGTGCATATTGTGTGGGGTTTAGGGCTTAATAACCCTGAATTGAAAACTTGATACCTGAAATTTCATTAAAATTACTTAAAAATGGAAAAATGTGAAGATGCAATCAATCTTTTCCACCTAAAACACCCCTGGAAGTGCACATGCACACATACACACACCGACACACACATACACCGACACACACAACACAACCTGTTTCTCCGATCTCTCTGGGACTTATCTCCCTCCCTCTTCCAGCCTTTTATAGACTGATTTAAATTAACATCTGCTGCTACACCGTAAAAAAATGGAGCTTGGAGGATTCATTTCAATTAGAATAGAAAAAAAGATGGCTTAATTCATTTAGAGAGAGATGAACTCTTAAAACTAGGTTGCCCTGGCCACCTGTGAAGAAGTAGTGACAGAAAAAAACAACTCTATTTAATAACAAAAGCAATTTATTCAAGCATTAGGCCTTGAGACTTTTTTTTTTTTTTTGCCTCTGAGAATGGCAAGAGATAATTTTTCTCATTCCTGGCTCTGCTAAGCTTGGTTAGAAGTTCACAGCTTAGAGAGAAATGTCTCAAAATAATTCAGGACATGAATACACATTAAGCCACCAGCAAGTACAAACAACAATCATACAAAAGGGATTTTTCTCTAACAGCTGGCAGACGTTTTTCTGTCTGATGAAAAACCAGATAAAGTGACAAGGCAGTTTATACTGATGGATTAAAAGACAAAAATCTGTTCAATCTCAAGAGAGAGAGTGTGAGAGAGAGACACACAATTGTTTCTGTTTTGCTTTTCAGATTTTATGCTGTGTGAATTAGGCCTTGGATTCACATTTACGACATTAACTATCTCTCCACATTTCTCTCACAAAACTCCTAAGATTATGTGAAAAACATTAAACACAAAATATGGCTGCTTTAATTTTTTGGCTCTTGTTTCTTTTAAATGCACCTTGTGATTATTTGTGGTATAATTAACACTTGGCTCTGTTAGGCACCCACTGTGTTTAAAGATGTATGACGTCACAGCTCCTTGAAAGTGATGTCAAGACATCTCGATTGCCCCCTGGTGGCTAGCTGCAGTAACAGGTCACAAAACATGACCCTTCCATGTTAGCCCAACTGTTTTTTCGAGAAAGAGAAAAAATACTGCACACTACCTGTGCAAAACCGACACTTGCTGATTAACACTGTGGAGAAATCAGCAGCTAAATAAGTAATAAATAGATATTTCCCTCGGGAGGTGTTAGAACTGGGGGGTTAACAATCAGCTGCTGGCAAGTCCACCTCATCAACTTATATTAACACTATGAGCACACCTTGTTTCAACTACTCCCAAAAGGGCAAACAATCAGTGAAGGAGAGGAGCTGATTAGGTAGATAAATATTTGCCTGCTTAAAACCATCCTGATAATGTGAGCTCAACATTTCTTTTTCACTCTGCAGATCAGTCTGGACTTCCAGTCATTGAAAGCGATTTCAAAAAAATTTGAATACCTACAGGCAATAGAGAGCTGCACTGTAGAAGACAATGTAAGCAGCCAATCATGGACTGCATTGTTGTTAATAACGTAAAAATACAGGCCGCCTAAAACAGTAATGGCGGCTCCCAAAGCAACCAGTGTTGACAGGAATGTAGGAGAAATAAACACAGCAATAAATGTATTTTTTTGCAGAGAGAAACTTAATAACAATTAAACAAGAATGAGTTTGTACAGAGAATTTCTCAGAGAAAAAAACATTTTTGCTGTTCTTCCAACAAGATTTGGGAAAAGGTTGTTTTATAAGTCTACTATGTTGAAGGAGAGGTTCTCTGGTACAAATCTTCATGTTTTCACCACTTGTTGCGTTCATGGAGGATGAGATGCTTCAAAGCTGGGGATCACAGCCATGCAGATCAGCGGTCAAAACACTTCAGACGTACAACAAGGAAGCTGCCAGCTGGTATTGGGAAGTCACTCAAAGTGAGTGCTTCTTCGTAGCTCCGCCCACTGAAATCATTTGTAGCAGCTGGAAGTCCAGACTGATTTGTAAAGTGAGACAGAAATTTTGAGCTCACGTTATCAGGATTGTTTTAACATAGTATATATCTCCTGAAGGCTGAGTAAGCAAGCAAAACTACTAGATTACTGGCTTCTCTAAATATAAAACTATCAGTAGCATATCTGTGTCTTTGTGATGCTATGTGGACCTTTGAGGGGACTGATAGGTTGTGTCTCTTTAACATACTGTACATTCCCTATCCTCTGATATCTGCATAGGTGGGTGTCTACAAGCTCCATAAAGCCCCCAGGAAGAGTTCAGCTTAGCTTTAAAGAGTTGATGTTGTATACATTGCCTCTTTAGTACATACTGCACTCACACCAGCATAATCTGGGCCCTGTCTGTGTGTGTGTGTGTGCTTCTGTGGTTGGGCCATTTCTAAGCCCTGTTAAGCCCCATCAAACACTCACAATTAGCCACCCACTCAGTGCATCCCTCACTTATACTTATTTGTTTGTCATCACAGCTGTGTGCAGTGACATATTTGGTGTAACATTAATCCTGTTGGCACACCTACGCTGCGCCCTTTGGGTGATTATTAAAGTGTCACATCACATTTGGCTTCAGCGTCCACGACTGACGAAGCTTTGAAGGATTACAAACGGGAGCTGCAATACAATGAAAGAGAATATGCATGATGGCAGGCAAAGGTTCAAAAAATGGGTGAATACACATAAACAACATGCTGCATATACACATTGTACGGTACAGTGTACATACAGTGACACATTTTTTAATGTTTTATGTTGTACAGGGCAGCAAACTGGAATTAAACTGTAGAAATGGCTGCAATGTCAAATTGCTGACATCTGATATCTATAACCTTTTGCACTGCTTTGGTGTAATTTGCGTTAAATCTTCTTTTCAGACTGGAATGCACAAATAACATGCACATGGGGATCACTTGAAGCTACTCTTTTTGGAAATGAGCAACATTAATCTTAATGAATTTTCTAAATAAATTGCTGGGATAAGAAAAAACAGCAAAAGCAAAAACTCAAATTAAGGAGGTTAACAGTCACAAGATGAGCTTCAT
>JAQLOL010000012.1:3115261-3125421 GCA_029783665.1 Naso thynnoides
ACATTAAAACAGAGGAGATGTAAATAATGTGTAAATAATTAAAACAAAAGTAGTAGAAAATGATTTCATGTTTCCTTTGTTGTAGCAGTCAATCAATACAAAGTACATATTTCTGTGGGTGCACCGTACTCTCAAACTGACTAAATAGATAAATAAATACATTTTTAAACCAAAATTACAGATTTCTTCAGGTTGAATATAGTTTGAATCATCAGATATACTAAGTAAGAACCAAAATATGTAGCATGTCTTGTCACTTTAGCTGCAGAAGTGTTATTTGTTATATTGTTTATATTTGATTGAGTCTGTGTGTGTTGGGCTGCGGTGTGATTACATTCTCATTCCCAATGGCTGCCTTCCTCTCACACTTGCTCTTGCCCACTATGAACTACCGCCTTGCAAAAGTGTGGCCTTGCTCCCACCAGCAGATGTT
The DNA here is from genome assembly GCA_029783665.1 of Naso thynnoides. Classification (NCBI taxonomy): domain Eukaryota; kingdom Metazoa; phylum Chordata; class Actinopteri; order Acanthuriformes; family Acanthuridae; genus Naso; species Naso thynnoides. The sequence goes on from JAQLOL010000012.1 coordinate 3,115,695, forward strand.
TCCCTCCAGCCGCGGCCAGAAAGTGACTGGCTTGACAGAGGCGAAATTTACGGTGCACAGCATCTCATCCTGTCATCACATGGCTGAGTGAGCGAGAAAGATAGGAGGCGAGAAAGAGAGAAAGTGCCACCATGAAAATAACGAGCAGAAATGGCCACAGCTGAGTGCAGTGTGTGGGAGTTGGGCTGCAAAGTAAACTGTCGCTGTTAGCTGCATCGGCAAAACACAATCAAGAGCAAGTCATCCCGCTCAAAACCTGTGTGTCACTCTTGGCCCCCACAGAACTGAGTGTTTAGGTAGAAGAAGATTCATTAAATAAGCTATTTTTCGATGGAATCTTTTTAATTGTACTGCCGGTATGTTTTAAATTGGCATTTGTTTCTAAATTCCTCCCTAGAATCAAAGCTTAGAAACTGTAATACACACAGCAGACCGGTGAGGTTTTTGATTCCTCCACATGTCGATGCTCTGTGCATGCGGCAATAACAAGGCTTTACCCTGTCCTGACATTAATTAGACTTGGTGCAGATCCACCTAAACGCATGATCCGATTTAATGTGTGACAAAAACACGTCAGTTAGTGCTTTAGTCTTTTGACATAGAAAATACAACAAACTCTTTGTGAATACGAACATAAGGTGTCGTTGTCGGGCCAGGTGGTTAAGTCACTGTAACAGAGGGACTGACCCATATTAATATTAGGGAGCAAGAAAATATCAATATCTCATATATCGGCCGATAGAAGTTCTCAAATACTCGTGACAAAGATCTGTAATGAAGGCAGGATCTCTAACATTTTAACAAACATTAGTGCACTGAACAGTAAACATGTCGCTTATTAGTTATTAAATAACAAACCGCCCTCTGCTGGACAAACTACATAATTACACCATTTTATACAAGAGTCCAAACATTTTTCCAACATTGGCTAATAATATCAGCAAACCCACAAACTGTAGCTAAAGGGTTTGGCCCCTGCGTCATGTATAAAGTTGCAGATCAGACTTTCAAAAATAGAAAAACAGCTGAATTTAAGCGAATGGGGAAATTCTTTTTTTAGTAACTAATTACAACTTATTAGACACAATTCCTATTTTTTTATGCAACTTTAACAAAAGTTATGAGAAAAGTATGTTTTTAAAAGTTATTTCTTTTTTGGGGTGCTCTCGTAATAATTTAGGACCTGTTTAGGGCAGGAGCACGACACGTCTCTACATAGCGATATTTTAACTTTAAAAGTAAAGTTGGGCTTTTTGTTGTGTTTGAGTTTGGGTTACCAGTGTCGCAAATGTTTGAGAGCTGCTATTTCTAGACTGCAGCCACTGAGTGTAGTTTAGCTGGCGAGGCTTGCTAGCGCTCTAAATGTAACTCAAATTAAGCAGCTAATATCCACTAATAACAACATAACATGGCTTCAGTATTTGTCTAGTGGCCACTGAAGCAGACGTAACGTTAGCTGTGCTTGTTAAACGGTGAGAGGTTCAACCGGGATTGAGGACGCCCAAAGAGTTTTGCCGGGAGCATAGCGTTTCACTTTTCAGCATTTTATTTTGGAGAGGTTAAGAACGAACCTCGCCGAATAACGAGCATCACTTTTTAAAAGTGCCCCAGACTCAGCGTTTACACGATAAGCTCCAAATCCACAGAACCAGCTTAAAAATGCCGAAAATCTGAGAAGATTGCATCAGTTTCACTGGAGCACAGCCGTGCAGTTGTCAGACCCTGGTCAGAGCTGGCAAATGCTACGCTCTGATTGGCCTGTTTGTGATTGAGGGTGGGGCTTAGCGAAGGGTCAATTTGTGGGTGTTTTTTATTCCTACACAAACAAGGACAGCCGTTCAATTTTGTAGTTCTTGTACAATAAAGATCTACCTATCTATCTGTCTGTCTGCCTATCTATCTATTTAAAAAACAAATCTACATCTCAGAGAGTTTTACTATTAAAAGCACATTTTAATCACTAAATAACAGCAGCAGGAACAGAAAACAGAATTTTTAGAATGGTCCTGCAAGTCTTTGATGTGCTGGCGAATAAGTCATTTGCAAAGTGCCCTCTTGTTTATTTCGAGCTAATGGAGGTATATGGAGCAAATCACCATTTGGAGTTTATTTTCTGATCTCTGAATATAACACCTGCTGTGACAGTAAGACCCTTATTTCCATAGAATCACATTTTACTATTCATGACAAAATATAAAAATAATTTCAAAAAATCAATAAATGATCCATATGTGCTCTGTTTGTTGCAACTGCAGGTTAGAGAGGAAATGAAAAGAGGTTTGTTAAATGAAATGTTCTGTATGCCACATGCTGTTACAAAATGAGAGAATATGATTTGATTTAAAAATAAAGACTTTTTGAAGGGTTCTTCTTGTTTGTTTTTTTCAATAAAACTTTAAATAGGCTTCCTGGTACCTTGAATTGATCTCTTTAACATATTTTAGCAAGTACTCCTCCTAACACCGCATGGCGACAGAAGCAGAACAGAATTATCAGACAGAGGTGTACTTTCTAATTGTTTTTCATTTTGAAAAAATCCGTCATAATCAATTACGACTTGTCATTGTAATTTTTTCAAATGTTGAGACATAATGATTTTCGTTTATTCATTTACATTTCAACAAAATAAACATACCGACACACAGATAAAGCATTTAAGCCTTGGCATGAAGAGAGAGGTTGAACAGCTGACAGCGACCTTTCATGACCTTTCATTGTGCACTGTGTTAAATACGGCACTTCCCTATTTTTCTCCGACTTTTCCTGCTGTATGAACTTAATAAAACACCACACTGAGCAGATGAATGATTTTCCCCACACAGTAACAGCGGAGGCCACCAAAAACATCGTGCCATTGTGTAGAAACAGGCAGATAAATAATGCAATTTTACTCAATTTAAACCATGAACAAACCGCTGGCCCAAAAAATAGCTGAATTAAACTGAACTGACCTGCTGTGACCGAGCGTGAACTCAGATCTTCCTCCTGGTTCAAATGGGTTTAAACTGTGCGCTCGCTTGTGTGTAATCAAAAGCGTCGAGCGCGATCGCTGCAGAGGCGACTGTCTTCACGTTTGGGTTTTTCTTTTGAACAGACAACTTCTCATCACCATTTAAAATTTTTTCTGGGAGCTCTGCTGCTAAACTGAACACTGGGATTTCTAGTCAATAGCTAATTAATTTGACACACCCGCCGCCAACTGGACGGAGGTGTGAATTACAATCTGTCAAAATGACGGACGGCCTTCCAAATTTTTTCATCGTCGTTCATAAAGAAACGTCAGTGATGAAGAAGATTCAGTCGACGTGACCGGTCATAGCTGAAAAAAAGTGAGGTTAGATAACTTGAATTATAGAACAGAAAACTTTTGGTTACTTCATGGCAAATCTGAGCCCCAGACAGACAAGACACACTCATATCACAACATGCAACAATCTACCGTGCATGTACAAAACATTATTTGTCTCTTTCTTCTTCTGCATCCAGCTCCCAGTGCTCTGAAGAGCCTTTAAACATGAACCCTGGGTGCCAGCAGTCTGCTTATGCCACTTCCAACAAATTAATCAAAGAAATAAACCGTGTGTGCTGCACATTCGCTGCTGCTTACAGCATTTTAAGCAATGATTGATCTGATGTTAGTGGCTGCTCACAGACAGACACTTTGAGGCACTTGGTTTTCTTTTCCGCCGCGCTTTTGGGGGGTGCAGGATCATCGCAACTCAGCACTGAGTTCCCGAGCTCACGGCTTCACTTCACCGAATTAAGCATTTGGAACTTGCATGACGCTCACATGTCATCATTGGCTGTTTTGGCTCGGTTCAACTGGCTGTTTGTCTTCTTGCCAAATGTCAGTGAGCGAGGAAAGGGCTCATGCTGCTGGCTGATTTTTCTCAGAAGAACAAACCAACAGTCAAACACAGCTCATTATAAGCATTAATTTATTGAGGTTTTTTTATTGTCTCCCATGGAGCTGCTTGTGAGAGAAAGTCACAGCGCCTGCTGGTGTGGCTGCCAGGCTAAGCTCTCATGATGCCACCATCCGTCCATGCCCAGTTCCTTTGGTTATTTCTTCTTGGCAACATATTGTGTTGCCTCCTGCTATTGGTTGTAACAGCAGCACGATTCGATTACTTCTGTCAGCTCTAGGTTTAGTTCCAGGATTATTTCCTGTAATGTTGTTGAGATCCTTTTGTGTGCTTCGCTTGTCTTAATTTGGTAAAGTGATGGAAGGGAGTCACGTGTGTATGGCTTCACATTCTTAATCCCTAATCCTGACATCTCTGTTGTTTAACTTCACTGTAAACACAACATAGCTTGCTGTGCAGTTCATACATTATAAATTAGGCCTAACGCCTCATTTCCATTTACATATGTTGCTGAGAGTCAACTGGAAATCCATTCATTCATATGGGACTCTCCGATGGAAACTCTGATGTGCTTGTGAAACTCCTCCCCTGTGTAACATTTTGGTCTGGAATTTGCCTCAAGTACTTTAAAAAAAATTTCACTCTTGCGGTGGATTTTGGAGGGACCATACGACAGTACGCCAGCTTAGCCAACATGCTGCTAACTAGCGAATAGGCTATTTTCTTCCATTTAGTTACTCATTTGGATTGTCAAGTGAGTTTGTATAATTAAAACAAATTACTTCATAGTTCTAACACATTGTGAATCTGAGTTATGTTATTCTGCTATGGTCATAATGTTACATTCAGTCAGATCGTCCTATCAGTGTGATATGAAGTAGTCATAGGTATTTATCAGGCTGATATTAAATAAAGATTTGCATTTCCTTGTGTTGGACACTAGAGGATTTATCCGTAATTCTATGGATCTACGGACACGTAAGTGGAGACAAGGCGTAGCAGCTGAGCTCTTGTTGATCTTCTCTTGATAGGCTGCCGGTCTACATTCACACTCAGTGAATTCAAGTCCATCTGCTCTTTATCTGTGCTATTTTATAGGCGATGCAAGTAGATCTGTTTGTTTCAGTTCACTTGATAGTATATTTACCTTAATTGTTGGTGGTACGTTAATTAGAGGCTGTTAGAGAATAATTCCACTTGTCTATAGGTTAAGGGTCAATCCCTCTGTGTTTCTGTTAGATTGCTGCAGGAGACAGTTATCTGTTTGCTTTCTCTCTGAGGAACATGCCAAGGTCATGATCACTCTTTGGCAGGTTGCAGACACAGCCGTAGAGTTAGATGATAACAGCCACCGCCTCTGGATAACACCTAGCTTGTGTGTATCCTTGTCTTAATATTTATGCACAATAGCCAATAGGATGTTAATACATCTCCCCCCTTGCAGGCTCTGTCCACCTTTCTAGTATAAGAATCCCTGCTTTGCTGTTTGACCCTCAGAATTAAGGTGGCATCACGCACTTATGTTGTGTTGACGACTCCTCTGTTCTCCTTGATATTAAGTAAATAAATTCCTTCAGCATAAGACATCCAGGACTCTGGTACTTCTTCTTTCCTTCTCCGGCATCACTCCACATTCCTCCCTAACACAGAGGGATTGACCCTTAACCTATAGACAAGTGAAATTATTCTCTAACAATAACCACAATTATTATTTTTTTCTTTTTGTTTATAATAAACTGAAAATAAGAATCATTTGCATTACCAAAGAATGTTTCCTTTATATCAACAGAGGGAGTGGGTCCTCTTCCACTGAGTCAGCTGATGCACCGACATGTTTCTACAGGAGCCCAGAATTAACAAATCGAACACAGGCTCTACAAAGAACCATCTGTGTTATTTACATTTTTCACTGCCACCCTGGTTTTCCTGCTTGCTTTGTAGGGGAAGATGAGTTCAGTTGGTAGCAATATGTGCACTCAACACTGGATGTTATTACAACCATGTCTGTCAGTTAGTCCGTTATAATGTCAGATATTTGGACTCCAGACGTTTTTCCTGACTTCCTTTATTGTCTGAACATCTGGTACATGTCAAACAAACAAGCAAAACTTGTACAATCATTTGTGCAATAAATGCATGTATCCAAAGCCACCAAGCTAATGTGATACAGAATATTTCAGTCAAAGTAGGATTTGCACAGTTAGTTTGCAGGAGTCATTATTTTTAGTTTTAACAAAACAAAATGGGAATGTATGGTCTTGTGTTTTCACTTTGGCAAAACGGGACTATGCGCTTTATTATAAAGTAACATGTTTCAAGGAGTCTGTGTGCCAAATTGGATAAAAGTCATATTTAAACCAACATGGAAGAAAAAGAAGTTACAAATCAAAAATGATGAATATTAATAAGTTTGCTATACTAGTTTTAGAATGGTGGCTGATGAAGAAAATATCTGATCTTTGTATGATATGTAGCATTATTTGATAACATGTTATTCTTTAACACAAAATGGAGTAATTTCAAAATAAAAATATATATAAAAAATAGCAATATATATCTTGTTAAGGACACACAAGAATACAATCATGTGAGATGAAATCTTTTCCAAGACTCATTCATAGCATTGAGCAACATCATCAAACTTTTGGCTTAAAATTGACAGCTTCAAAGTATTTTTTTATGGTATACCGACTAAATAGTGAAAATGGTGCTTCTTTTATTCCAACTCCAAACACCTGTTCTTACTTTGCAGAACTTGAGTTGAAATAGTAAGATCTATGGCAAGACGAGCATTAACACTTTACAGCATTTAATCACACAAACCAAGTGTGGGTCTTCAGCTACCTATAGGAGAAGCTAGTTCAATTTTATCAGCACAGATATCACCAAGCTAAAAAGAAAAAAAGAGAGAGTGACTGAGTTAGATGCTGAGTTGTTTGCAAGTACTTCACAAAACAAAAAGTTGCAGAACAGACATAAAGCTATACTTCATGCTGTTGGGCTAGTTACTACGTCTGAGTTGCTGTCTTGTGTTTTTGCACTTGCTTGATGTTTGATATGTGAAAATAAAAAAAACAAACAAACAAACAAACAAACAAAAAAAACTGTCAACTCCAAAGTGTTTATTTTGCACTTTGAAACTGTAGGGGAACAATGCCACAAAACTATTTATACTAAAATAAAATCTAAATGGCAGTAGTTGGAAATATTTGTTCCTTGACTAACGATTAAGCAAGAAGCAAAGCAAGTTAAGTGGTTTTGGAAAACTCGTCACTCAGTCCGCTATCAGTTATTTAAGAAGTTGTGAAATATATGGCGGCAAACAACAGCAAAGGTATCAAGTAAATTATTGAGTTTGTGATGGCAGCCTTTCTGTCATTCAGCATGTATATTGGACACCTTCGCAATGAAAGACAAACTCTGAAAATTATAATTAGGGTAGAGTCTTTTTCCTAATGTATTTGTTTTTTTCATGTTTGTTTAATATAGTTTTCCATAATCTATATTATTCCAGAGATAGATTACAGTCCCTACTCTAAATTTATATGGGTTTAAAACTGCAAGGTAACTTGGACTGGATGGTTTTGACAACGTATTAACAATATGAAGTGTGTGACAGCTTACAGATGGACTCACTGTAAATGAAACCAGACTAACATTTGACATAATCTAATGTATTTTGTTACAGCAAAATATAAAGAAATGCTTCCCTTTTTTTCGTATCATTTTACATGAATGTATGTATAAAATCCTGCAACCTCTTACAAATGTCCCTGCTATTTTGGATTATAGTAATTTATAATAAGATCTAGAGTGCAGTGTTGATGCATCAAGCAATCACTTTGACCTAAATCAAAATTAAAATTTTACCAAAAACACAACCCACATTTATTATTGTGGTTTACTTTTGTTGTGCTTGTATTTGCAATTTGTTACTGTTGGTTCTTTCTTTTTTTATATTTCTAAACATATCTTTTTTTTGTTGTTGTTGTTGTTGTTGTTGTTGTTGTTGTTGCATTATTTATCATCCCATTGCTAACTGTTTGAGGCTGAAGTAAGAGAAAAAACACAACATCAAGTTTGGCTATGAACTTGGGCAGAAATGAGACTGTTTGAGTCTCCAGTTTGGTCCATCAATCAAAGTAATAGTTCTGCACAAAGATGGCATGGATGCCTCTGTAGACGGGAGAGTAGTTGTAGATAAGAGCTTTGTCTTCCTCAGCTGGACTGGGGAAATGGTGCTGACTCTTCATGGCTGCAGGAGGGAAAAGAAGTAAGGAAAAATAGGTGAATACTGACATGCAGTATAAAGTGCTATGTAAATGCAGTCCATTTACAACACATATTGGTGACAGAAAGACAACGTGTTACCCTCAGAGACGAAGAAGCTGGCAGTGTAAAAGCAGGCTCTTACAGCAGACGTGGAGTGAACCATGCCCGGCTTATCTACCCACTCAAAGGGGCTTTTCTCTGGATGCCACTGCACTGCATAAATCGGGTAGCGGTAGGCTAAGAAAAACCAGAACAGTGTGAGCAGACAAAGAAAAACTCATGTGTGTATTGAGGGGAAAAAAAAGAAATATCATAATACCAAATGTCATATGAATCATCAGCGCCACAAAAAAACACCAGTTCAGATATTGGACAATGGTGCCATCTGGTGGAAAGTTGTGAAACTGAAAATGCTGCATTCAAAGTAGGCTGGTACTTGTTGCATACTGCCATTTGCTACAACTGTTTTCTATTTATGACAACTGTACAATAAACAACATGAATAATACAGGACTTAAACTGGTCAAAGTCAGCAAGGAATTGTACCTTCCATGGTGGAGATGAATTCCTTCTTTCCATCGTTGTTGGCAGATAGGATCTTGTAAAACCTCTTCAGCTTGGAGTTCCGACTGAAGTTATGTTGGTTCAAAGGTCAAGATTTTATATACAGCGGAGAGGCAAAATTTTATTCATAGCAAATGCTGAAATTTTGGAGAATGAGCAGAAATCTCTTTAGTACAGTGACTAACCTACCCACAGAAAAAATCTGCACACATGATAGTGATTCAATTAAGGATTCATGTCAAGCAGACTAAATCATACAAACATTCATTTAAGGTATGGATGGGGATCAAACCCCTGATCTTTGGTTTACAGGACCAACACCTTACCACTTGGTCACCACACCTTCACATGCTAAATATATGTGCTCTATCGTATCATGCGTTTTGATGTATCGGGTGCTTTTGCTCACTAAAAAAATTATAACCTATGTTGGGTTTCATGGTCGTTTTCCACACTGAATAGACAAAGATTTTTACAGTAAATAAATGTTGCAGTTACTAATGTTTACAATAACAATCATAGAGTGCAACACCTGAAGTACAAGTGAGAATTACGTTACTACGGCAGTCAATATTGAGTGACTGCAGATATATAACACGTTATCATTTCCATTTCACAGATATATCAAATGGACAGATTCTAGTGATGATAACAGTGGATCATGTGGGCAGAAAAAAACAAAACAAAAAACAATGGAAGGTTAGCAGAAAATACCTGCATTGACAGGCTCCAGCTGTGGAAGTTGGAAGTGATGTTTTCCTCAGCCAGAGACTGCAGCAGATCCTTGGGAAAACTTCGGAACAGACGGCTGGACTGGGCGGCTACAGGTGAGACACGGATTTTTGGCATGAAGGAGGTTCAGACAAACAGTTCCCTGTCTGTGCACACATTGTCTGCTTCAACTGATTTTTTAAGAGCATGTAGAGTTGGAAAGGGAGTTGAGATCGGATTGCACTCAAAGTGACCATGCCCTTAGTTATGTTTGCCTTCAAACCCATATATAATTTAAACTAGTAAGTTATATA
>JAQLOL010000012.1:3142619-3162305 GCA_029783665.1 Naso thynnoides
AGTTGACAATGGTTAAGCTGGATGGCCATTGTCAACTGAACTACTGCCATGCCCCTTTAAGTTTTCCCAATTCCTGGAGAAGAGAGTGCCTTGGAATATTTTTTCCTTTTTCCTGTGTATCTTTGATCCCTCTCCAAAGAGCACCTATTCCTACAAGGAGTCCACGAAGTGCTCCCTTTGTTGAACATTTTTTGAAGTTGTTGCTGCTATTGACTTATATTGCTAGTGGGCTTCCCATGGTACTATTTGCTCCCCAGCTGGATCATGGTTGCACTTACTGCCCTGCTTGGGCTTGATACCCACTGCCCATTGGAGTTTTAATGACAACAAACCACAATACTGTGCCTCAGAATCTCACTATTCTCTTTTGTAAATGTGAATGAATTGCAGCAGGGAAAGCCAGCCTCCACTGATGGGGAAATGTGTTTAAACTTCCTTTCTGCAAAAATCATGGGGGGTGGTGTGTCGGCAGTCAGGCCCTGCTGCCATGAGATTTACAGCGACATCCACCTGTGTCATTTTTCCTGCAACAACACCCCAAATTACCTTGACTCATCCCTCTTCTCTGGCATCTATAACTTGTGGTCGCAAATTTCCTCAATCAGTCTGTTAAATTACATTATTGCATTGTGCAGAAGTGAGAGAGATGAACAACGCACAGTGCTATTCTGTCACCTGTTTTCCAATTGGCTCCTGTGAGATTCATCTCCTAAAATTCTCATGGCACCTCGCCTTTGACTACACATGAGCTGGTTCTGCTTATGAATGACACGCTAGCTTCCGATGCAGATTAAAATTACACAAGGAACCTTTGGGATATTGCCCTGTGTATCTTGCCTTTTTATTTTTCAAAGCAGGTTTGTTAATATGATATACAAAAGCCTTTGTTACGAGCCCTGTAGTATCACTGCACAGACACGCGGGCAGAGGGATTTTTCATAAAGAGATATTGTTTTTTCTGCCCGTTTAGTTTGAAGCATTATGGCTTTATGGATGGAGGGAGATGCAGAGGTGGGCAGCAAAAGCGCAAGGAGGAGATTGTTTGGATGAAACCCAGAATGGCGATATCCTATTATGTAGGTTGTCACTTTGGGTAACCCTGAAGCGTGACTGCTGAAAGCATCCAACATGCAACATAATTTTACAGCCACAATAAAAATTGCCATCATTTTTGAACAGAGGTCAGTAAGTGGTTAAAACATGTTCATTCAAGTTAATTTGACTCCCATTCCGCAATATGTTTTGTTTGTGCATGCTGTCATTTGCCTAAACTTCTGATGGGATTTCAGTTACAGATGGTATGTTATCAATACTTAAATGATATCCTGATAATTTTATTTTGCATGAGCAAATCCAAGTGGTATGCTTTAAATATGTCAGATGAAAAAACTTTTTTTTTTTTTTTTTACAGAGGTTAGAGCTCAAACTTGAGCAACAACATTACAGTTGTCTCAGCAGCACATGGGTGTTAATTTCTTCATTGACATGTATGTTTTGAATTTTCAACCCTATACATGCGACATGAATTCAAAATAATCCACCTTAAAACATTCAATGGCTGTACTGAACCTTATGTTAATCAAAACTCAACATGGTTTATTCATTAACATTTATTTCTGTCAGAATCACTTTGATTAAAAAGGTTCAGCTCTTTAAAAATATAAATTGCAGGAGAACAAGAGGCATTTCTTTGTATCTAAATTGAACAAGATGCTTTTTTAAACTAATTTAATCTAACCTCTGTTTGGCATCACATGTCTTTGAACCCTCAAAGCTCAGACTAGACAGACCATTCTTTCTAATCACAATGTTTGAAGGTGTTGCCAGTGCTGCGAGGGCTGTTAACCCCAAGTGGATTATCTTCACTAATGATTAAAAGGCCTGCCTCTTAAACCATTTCACCTGCAATCCTCCAATACAAACTCTGCTACTCAGCTCCTCTCTTTTGTACATTGTTCTTTCTTGTTTTTCATTACTGGAGGACACAAAATCTTATGTCATCCTTTGGAAGTTGGCCAAAGGAATAAAACACCCTCACCTCTGCATGCACACCCAACATGGAGCAAAGAGGAGAAAGAGGTCATGCATAGTATCTTCAGAACAGAGTGTACAGAAGTGAAAAGATAAATAACAGTCCCTTTCTGGCTTAACCTGGTCAGACTGACCTCCTGTTGGCCACAGGTGCAGAAATGAATGAACAGAACCGGGCTTGTCAAAATGAAAAGGCACATTAGTGGAAATTTTGTATAATGCCTTTGCAAGGCTACTAAATAAAACTGCAAAATGTAGTTATAACACATTGGGCTCTATTTTTGTCTGTCTAGACACAGGGCTAGTAGGTGTGTCACAGCTGATTTCAATCATGGCCAACCAGATCAAGTCTTCCCATTCTCTTTAAGACCTCTCTGACGCAGAATATTGTCAATTTTGTTATGATGGAAGAAGGAGCATACAGGTGCCACCAGCTAAACTTTATAAACTTTATGCAGGAGGAAACTGACAAACTTGTCCGATAGGTGCAGGCTTGTAATTGCCGATTTCATGCAACTATGAGTAAGCCTCTAAGTGCTCATGAAGTCAAACTAGCTTGGAAAAAGGCTTGATATTATAAATGGCTCTTCCCATGTTGTTATTAGAACTGCTGCCCAGTGTGTCATGATGCATGTCAGCCTGATTCACATCCAACGCAAAATGACATTTTTTTATGTAAATGGGATGAAAGGCAGAGGACATCGACCAAACCTGCCTGTGGGATTTTGGATAGGTCTGTTTATGTGCGCTCTTGCCCGCCAAAGCCATGAAAACAGGCGCAGGCAGAAGTTGACCAGGTCAAAAATGACACCAAAATTGCAATGCACCAGCACATTTTTACAGACACATTCTTTGATGCGCCACCCCACCCAGCTCGGCCTAGCCGGGCTCATGGCATTCCACAAAAATAGTAACTGAGCGCAGGTGTGGAAAAGAGCCACTTGTGCCATACCAAATTACCAATGCAGCTGGAGCTGTGCTTTGACCTTTTGACTGCGCTTTGCTCATTCCTAGTAATTATTTTGTTAATTAATATTTTTTTTAATATATCTTTTAATTTAATTTAATTTAATTTTTTTTGAGTGTGTCTTGCATGCAGCCAAGCTGTGAGGATTTTGGGTTTTTCCATGTTACAAGTGAATCATGTGCAGAGAGAGTCAAACCACTTGGAATACAGAGGATGACTCATGTTGAAATCACTCAGTGTTTATAAACAACAGGTTTACAATACTGACAAAAACAAAAAAAATGCAAATTAGTCCACCTTTTGGTATTTTCAGGAGCATGGAACCAATTCTTGCAGTCCAAATCAATTAAAGTTCACTGAGCTTGCTGCAGTCAGTGATGAAGAACGTTAGATGCAAATAAAAGCTCCCAAAAAGTAGGTGGATCTTGACTTAAAAATGTTTGTGTCAAACACGGACTCATTTGTTTAGGTCAAAAAAGTGGAGTTTGTGCTGTCAGGTATGCTCTGATTAAATATAACCATTGCTATGTAAAGTCATTATTTACAGAGAATATATGATACTGTTATGTTCAGTTTTGTTGTACTCATTGTATTTTCTTGGCTGTAACTAACATACAGTATGCCAAACAGGAAATACAAAGCTAAATTAAAACAAATGGGAGAAAGATAAAAAGGAAGATGAGAAGAGCAAATGCAACTCTTTGGTTGTGGCTCTCGCCAGCAAGCAACCTGCACTCCATGAGCTGAGGACCAGGCACAGGACTCTGTGTTCACCACAGTGTACTCATTAAAGCGCAGATATTGCTTCTTGTTTTGTACACACACACACACACACACACACACACACACACACACACACACACACCTCCACCTTCCTCCATCATCTTTCTCTTCCTTCCCCTTTCTCTTCATTTCCCCTCCTATACTCACTCCATCTCTCCTTTGCAATTTTCATCTGCTCAAATGAAATATATTTGGCATCCAGAGAATGCCCCTCAGCAATGAGGGACAATATATCTTACAAACAGCGGCCGTCCAGCCATGGTTCATGTAATATTTATAAAGAGAATGTGGCAATGGGTGATGTCAGCCATGTTTACCATGAGCAGGTCGAGCATCCCTCCAAAGTGCACCACCACCTGCCAGTTTCATGAAAAGCTGGCTGCTTAGCCAATCCAGAGGCTCATTTACATGTTACACAGCAATCACAGCTGACCTGATCACTTCTGACATATGTCCAATTAATTAATTATGTCTAAGTAAGGCCAAGCTTAGGCTTTGATTATAGCTGCCATGTTGCTTTAAAGAAAAGTTGCGTGTGTAGTGGGAGTTTGGCAGACAAGCTTCCAGAGAGTGAGGATTTTTGAAGAAGCACCTTTTCAGGTTCCATCAGAAAAGGCTGCCCCTCTTCCCTTATTTGAGAGGCAAGAGGGAGATCAAATCTTCTGTACAATATATATTTTTTTTCTTTTGTGTAAAAATGTCAATATTAAAACTGTTATTAAAACGTGTCAACAGCGACCCCTGCAAGGCAGGCAAAAGCGGAAAGGGCAGCCAGTCTGTGTGAAAGGGTAGTTGGGGGCAGAGGAGGACAGACTCCGGATGTTCTCCCTTTTAAGGGCAATTTACGTACTTTATTTACATTTTCTCTTTACATTTTATACATGCAGAATGATGCTCAACTGAAGTTGTCAGCTACACAACTAACATGATTGAAACTGATTTATTCTAATGATAATTTTCAAATTACATCTTTTATTCTTCATATAGAAGTATATTAGAAAACAAATTAGAGTAAACTTCAAATGGGCATTTCTTTGAGCCTTTTCAACAAAGTCAAAATATACTTTTCCTTTTTTTCTCTCTCCTTTTGATAAAACTGTAGCTAGCTACCTGCATTAGGTACACAGTCATAAAACTGCATCATCCACAAAGTCAACAAAACTTTACAAAGTAAACTTGAGAAAGCTTATACAATTAATTGGGTGTCATCTTTCGTATAGGTGTTTTTCCTCTCGTTGTCACTCAGTCACCAGTTTGTGAGTAGACCAAGCTGAAGCAAAATAGTACAAGATCTGTGAAACAGTTACCAGCGATTGACTGCAGCTTGAAAGCAGCTTTTATTGAATCTCTGTTAGATTATGTTAAATCTTTACCAGCATTAGGCCTGTACAATCTGGACATAGCAGGATTGAATAAAAATATACTGTTTTTTAGAATTTTTATAGGCTTAGCCTTTTTTGAAGAGATTAATGGACAATAGTGTGAAATAACACAAGGCCGTGGGTTGGTACTCCTCTTGCCCTCCTCAATTTTCTTAGTCTCCTACAATTAAAGCTACCATTGCTTGTAGTGTGTAGACATTAAATTATTTTTAAAAAGCTAAAAAAAAAAAAAAAAAAAAAACGCAAAAAAAAAGTCCTCACAAAAATAGCAGTGGCACCCGGTGTGTCTATTTGTATGTGTGTGTGTGTGTGTGTGTGTTGAAGGCATGTAGCCGTAGGTTAGCAGTGGGCGAGAGCGGTAACGCTGCCTCAGTCATAATAGGATCTGACGATGACTCATGCACAGCAAAAACAACAAACGCTCTTCTCTACCCTCCTCTCATCTTCTCTTCCTCTTTACCATCTCATCTCAGGCTTTTCTTATTTCTTTTTCTCCTTTGAATCCTTCTTTTCTCTCTTGTATCGCCTCTCCACCTCCTCATCTCTCTTTTCTTATCTAATCATGCATCATTCCCTCTTGCATCTTAACTGCTCGCTGCGTTTCCTGTCTTCTTCCTGTCTCCTGTCTTCTTCCCACATTTTTGCAGCTTTCCTGTGGCGGCTTTTCTGCCCTTCCACACTTTCTCTACTTCTCTATTTTGATTACTTCTCTTTTAATCCCAGTCGTTTTGATTATTTTCTATTTTCCCATTTCTTCTCTTTTTTTCTTCCATTTCTTAGGTTTGTTTTTTTCCCCTCCCCCCTAATCTCCTGACTCTTTTCCCTTTTTTCCCTTTCTCTTTAATCTCCTTTATTTTCCTGCCTGAATGGGTGATGTTGTTTCCAAAATACTTTTTGTACTTTACGAGCCATGTTTGTTCAAAAAATTCTTAAAATATTCAGTTAAGGCCCTGTTTTCTTTTAAAGTGTGATTCAATCATAGATTTACCACACGTTTATTCCTAATAAATAATGCTAATGCTAATAAATAAATTAAAATACTTACAATTATGGTGGAATTATGACCACCACAAGTTAACATATGGATATATCATTTGGTGCTGGTCAAGACATTATGCACAGTATGATTAGTTTCATTACAAAGTCTTTTCAGTCATTTCACCCACACAGCTATGTGCTCACATGACATGCTCCACTTTCTTTGCAACAAACTGTATATTTCACTGACTGTTTGCATTAGGTTGCAAGCTGTCATACATTATATACAGCCAATTTGCAGTCATAATTACACTGTGGTGATAAAATCACTGTCCATATTATTTTCAGAGTCAGTGTTTCTTTCAGTGAATAAAGAACTTCCTTTATGCTCCACACAGTCGCTGGAAATAGCGGACATTTAAAGCAGGACTGTGAAACCAGAAACCAGGGTTCAAATCCGGGCTCCTTTCCCAGGCAACAAAAATCATTATATATTGAAGCTATCTCGCAGAGTTTCAGGAATGGGACCGCATTAGAACCGCACCTCTTCCAATTCTCGTGTACAAACCCTCCTAACCCTCTACCCCTCTTTCATTCTCGCATTCTGCACGCCCACCCAACCCCTGCTGATTTTCGTAAAGTATTTCACAAGCTCTCTCTCCACCCAGCATCCACCTGTCAGTTACCTTGGGAAGTTATTGTCCACCTTCCCTGATCTCTGCCGCGCTGAGCTCAGTGAATGCATATAGGAAGTACAAGGTCAGAGCCTTGATGCAGTCTATAAACTCTACCACTCACACATGTGTCCACATACCTGCATTAATATATGTCACTTGAATTGACTAAATGAAGCTTTAGTGATGTTTTTTCTTGTTTCATTGATAATAAAACAACCTGTTGTTGCTTTCTGACAAAATTTGAAGTGAAAGATGTTTGTCTGTCCTAGACTCAGTCTGATGATCAGAATTACCTGTCGCTTCGTTTCTCTTAATTCGCTAAAGCTGACATTAAATGCACATCAGCCCAGCTTTTTGAAGAAGAAGAAGAAGTGTGCGTGTTGTTTTTCCTAAACTAATCACTATTCGGTTATGCATTCAACCTGCTGATGTCATTTTCAGTCTTCATGCGATATGTAATTTAACTTGAACCTGCAGGTTTACTGTTTCCCTTGGAAATAGATTTTTTAAAAAGCACCAGGCCATCTGCGTGATATTTATGTTCCAAAGCCTTAAGTCATATTCAGCCTTCATATGAGGATGGAGTTAACGTCAGCGTATCGATTTGAAGGTTTTCATTTTTGTATCATTTTTTACAACAACTAGTAAAGGTCAATCTATTCTCAGTCCTAGCTCATCACATACAGCGGCTCAGTCAGGACTCTTTGACTCCACTTTTTTCAGGACGCTCTGAAGCGCTATTTCTTTAGTGTCTAACTGCCTGTAGTAGGGTATTTCTGAGTGAAACGGCTTCAAACAAGATGCAAAAGTGGGACAACTTCGGGAGGAATTTGACTGGCCAACACCCAAACGCACAAAACGTGTTGTTAGGAAAAGCTAACTAGGTAGCTAACTACTTACTGTAATGGTAATGTTACTGTAAACGTTACTTCATTACTCAGACTCAGTCTGTCTCTCTCTAAAAGCTGTCTGTCTCTCTGTCTATATCTATCTAAATCTGTCTCTATCTGAATCTCTCTGTCTGCTCTGAGCTGCCTGACATGTGAATTATGATTGACAGGTAGATGTCATGATGTAGTTGGTTGAAAACTGTTTTTTCTCCTTTAACCAGGGATATGATCCAAAAGGATCAAAACTGCATTTTTCATTTCATCTTACTTTAAGCAGAGGGTTTCCCTTTAGTGTTTGTTCATTACTCACTGGCTTTAAAGTAACTACAGTGTAATCCCATCTGCAGCAGTAATCCACAATTATAGCAAGGGCTGCATCAGACAAAATGCAGATGCAGGGGAAAAAAAGTCCCCAGAGGGCCATGGTCGAGGTAGAGAGGAGGGTCACATGCAGGACCCTGAGCCAAGACACCAGAGTTTGAGTCACAGTGAAAGTCAGCAATCTTTTTTCCTGAACCTGACCAAGAGGCTTTGTTACTTAAAGCAACTGTCACTGTTACATAAGGTGTCTAAACTGTTAAACAGGTGTCTAAAAAAGCAACCCTTGTAACCACATAACTTTGTGTGTTGCAAACAGACACAAAAACTGTAATGATTTAAAATTTAGTGCGAAGGGTGTACTGAACAAACATCAGTATGTGAAGAGTTGAGAGCAAAGACATCAACCTTTGTTGCATTTTTTCTGATGCTGTTTTTCACAAGTGGAAAAAAATCACTCTCCCATTCATAATTATTGACATAACTTTGACTGAGCAGCTAATTCTCTAACCCAAAGAAACAGCCACCAGTGACCACCTAGATACTTTCTCTGAACAAATCTGAGCTGTGGGGCTTAATTTTTTCGATGGTATCAGAGGCATTTTCCGATTCTGGTATTGGTACCGGAACAACTCAAATTAAGAGGTCTTGAACAAGACAGTCGGTCAGTCTTTTTTTGTCATCCATTGTTGTAGTTCAGTCTGAGCTTCAGCAACAAAATATATAACACTGGTTACATTACAGTTTATCTAACCAAGACAGAGGCATCATCAAACACAACCAGGTCTCTCTCCTCTAGCATCATTAGGGACAATTACATAAAGATGAGTTAATCATCTAATCTTGAGCATGTCTGCATCCTAATGTCGTGAATAACAGACTGTACAAACAGACTGAGTGTTGCTTACCTGCCTCTGTGAAAGTGCTCGTAATCATCAGTCAGAATCAAGACAGAAGCAGATTGTTTTCCACCTTGCAGACCACACACACATGCTCAGTGATGTAACAGAGCAACTGACCTGTTGTCTGTCTCTCTAACACGTGGTTGATTAAAGTCTGCTGTGGTTTTACTGGGCTGATTGCTTTATGAAGTACTCGTCCGTGTTACTTGGCTGCATACTTAAGAGCTTCTTGTAGAAAGAGCAACTGCACTTTGTTGATTCGTTTCATAATCATCTGGCCCTGGAACCCGTTTGAGCCATGTTGTCGAATCTCACAAACATATTGCTGTTGACAAGTTTTCTTTTCTTTATTCCCAGGAAGAAAGTATACTTTTTGCAGAGGTATGTGGTTTCCTTCACCAAACCAAGATTAGGCCTGTCCCCGCTGACAAGAGATTTATGAGCCTCAAAATGAAATTCTTGTCAGCGCGTGACCCAGAAGGCAGGTTTTTTAAAGTGGTGTAAAGCATTGTTCCATGACGAAATTCTCCTTATTGCGGGGTTTGGTTTTATCATCCGCTCTTAACTTGTTTTACAGACATTTCAGACCTTTGATAGTGCAGAAATAAGCCTGTAAAAGTCATTTCCTGTGTCATCAAGGTCATCGATTTATCAATCTTACTTCATCTCCTCTTTTGCTTTTGTCTGAGCTGTTTTCTCCCCACTTTCTTCTTATTTTGTGCTGTTGCCTTTTGCCTTAAAGTGATAGTTCACCGCAAATTTATTTTTTGTATATCAATTTTTCACACTTAGATGATTTTAAATGAAGAATATATCTTTTTCCTTTCACAGTAAATGGGTACTTTCAAAAATGCTTACTTCTGCTGTCAGCCGAAGGAGATACACTCTTTAATGCAACAAAACTGTCTAAACACATGCATCCAGAACTCTCAACAGCTTAATGTGTTATAATCTGTCTTCTTTATCATGTCATATACTTCCAAAACTTTTTTATTTCAGCTAGAAAGCCACTAAATCCAGCACATCTGCTCCAGTGCTCTGTGTAGCAGGTTAGGGTAATTCTAAATGCCGATGCACACTGGGTTGAATAAATGTGGTTCCATCAAAAACTGCAAAAAAGTGCAGCTGTTTTCGTTTGCTTATCCTTACGTTCTTTTCTTAACAAATACTAAAAAGTTATCCCAAACTTGTAGGCTAACAAAAATGGCTTGTGCAGAGAAAGAGAAAGCAGTTTCTGCAGTTTTTAAGTGGAACCACATTTATTTGAGCAACAGTACATCAATGATTAGGATAACCATAACCTGCAACACAAAACATTGGACTGGATGTGTTGGATTTTGTACCTTTCTAGCCAAAATAAAGTGTTTTGGTATTGAGTGCATACTTGCCAACCCTCCTGATTTTCCTGGGAGACTTCTGTTTTTCACTGCCGTCTCCCGGTGTCCTTCCGAATTCCCATTTCTCTCATTTTTTCCTAATTTTTTATTATGCCACCGAACTTGTTTTTTATATGGTAACGGTACAGCGTGTACAAGCCTTTCAACTTTTAAAGTATTCTGTTTCCACCCGGATAACTATACAGATGCACCAGGTATGTCACATGAACCTGAAGGAGCGTTACTGATTTTCAGCCCACTTGAGGAAAACTCGATTCAAAAGCGGTCATCTTTTCCACAGTCACAGTGATGTGAATCACCATCGGGACACTGAAATCAATCTTTGTGTCTGTGACAGTGCATTTTATTGTCAGTGGTGTGTAACGTTACAGACTCTGCAAGGGTAAGGGTATTCGTATAGGGGACTTTATATGCTTCCATAGTACTGAGTGTAATAAATGCATATGGTGTATTCCAGAAATGTTGTACATTCATACCACAGAGGCAGATTAATGTGTTTTGCAGTTTGTTATTATTATGTTATATTTTTAAGACTGCTGAAGCAAAGAGCGCCCTGATCTCCCTGCGTTAAAAAATCCTCCTGTGTTTTTGAAGTGTCAAGGTCGGCAAGTATGATTGAGCATACAGCACGATACAGTTTGCTTGGATTATCACATAAGGGAGTTTTTAAAAAGCTGGTGTTTAAAAGAGTGTACCTCCATAGGCTACTGGGAAAAGGGAGCACACATTTTTGAAAATCACCCGTTTATTGTGGAGGAACACTGGGAGGAGTAAAAATAATTCTTCAGTACAGGACATCTAAGCACATAATTTTGCACTATCTCTTTAAAAAACTTTATTACTTTATTATTTAATTTTTAGTGAAGCGTGACAGAAAAGAAGGGGTGACATATGACAAAGGTTCAGTCCAGGTTAAATTCCAGGGCTTTGGGTTTCTGTGGTTGCATGGCACAACTGCGAGGCCACCAGGTGCCTCTATGAATAAAACTTTTTTTCATTGTTGTTTTACATCTACAGCCCCCTTTTTTCTCTCTCATTTACTTCGGTGCTTTAACTTATAGCCCTTCCTTTCTCCATCTTTGTTTCTATTTCTGCTGCATTCGCCCATCATACACCAAATGTTCTTTTTTCCTCATCTCGCTCTCTTTCGCACAAACACACACATTCAATCTTGCGCTCTCTGACACCCCATATATCTGCATGCTATTCAGTTTGTCTGCATCCCTGCTGTCATTATCCGCCAGCAGAGGCAATCATTTGTCTTGAGCCAGAGCTTCATATGCGCTGCTGTGCATTCGTCCCCACCGCATCCGAAATTTAAATTGCTGCTACCCCACCAGCAGCTGCCCTGCTACATCCCAATGCACCCTTTCTGTTTTATATCCTACAACATCAGCATTGCTTTTCTGCAGTGCCCTCTATAAGATGTCCCTGTTCCATCGGACCGCGCTTTGATCTGACACTGTTCTTTCATGTCCTGCTTCAACACCCCATAATTATCTGATAAACCTTTTCCATTGTACACTTAAAAAAGGATCCTCTCTAATCTGCTGCACCCTCTCCTTGGCTCTGTTGTACCCTGATATGCCCACTCACTGTTCCACCATATCCTTGTAACAGCAAATTCTCTGGTTGCTGAATCGCAGATGCTCAGCATATTTTAATGCATTCTGTTGTTAAGTAATAGGTGATGGCTGCTGATTGGCAGTGCAGGTGAGAAATGGTTGGTTAAAGAACACAAAAGTCAGACTGAGAAAAGTCCATAAAAAAGATTTGGACCATACCAGTCTATAACTGATTTCTCTTTAGTAAAGATCGCCCCTATCTTCTACAAATGTCATTAAAATTGGACCATGTGTATACTTCAGCAGTTCTCAGACTGCATTTTTTAACCCCATTCACTGCTGTTCATATTGAAACAGGGTATAGAAACACTATAGGACACATGAGAGTTGATAGGTATAGGTAATTCACCCTTCTGAAGAGAACGTCTGCGTTTATTTGGTCAAAAATCACTTAGCGAGAGAGAGAGAGAGAGAGAGAGAGAGAGGAGCTGGGAGCCATGAGAATGAAAGTTATTATGCCTGGAAAAATAGTTCCTTTTACGTGCTGCCTTCCTAGCTCGAAAATCAGTGTGAAGAAGGATTTTGACAGAGAAGTTCTTTTTAACTGACATCACACATTTTCAGTTACTTTCTATAATGTTTATTGAATATGGAAAAAATGCAAACAAACACGATATCTGATAGATAAAGCTGTTTGGGGGAAAATGGGCGGGGTTTATGTTACCTATGTGGTAGATGTTGACAAAGGACAATGATGTACAGAAACACTGATATGATCCTTTAGGACAATGTTATAGATTTTTTCCATAGTTGTAAACACATGTTCAGTGAATAAGAGTGCATGAGGACCTTCAGTATATATTGCTACTTATCCGTGCCACTCTTCTGCTGTACCCTCTCCATTACCCTCCCAAATCCTGCTGCAAGTCCCACAACATAAGCCAGAGCTCAGCAAATCACAGAGGATAAGAGAATTGAGTGTGTGTGTGAGTGTGTGTGTGAGTGTGTGTGTGTGGGGGGGGTAAAGGTGGGGGTGAGCAAAGTGCCAGAGTGAGATGGGAAAAAGGAATGAGCTTGAGATAGAGAGGCGAAGGAAAGTTGTGAGGGAGCGAGTGCGAGAGGGAAAAGGGGGGAAAAAAAAGATAATTGAATTTTAAAATGCCCTTTTATCGATCCACAAGCAGAAAGTTACCGCTGCATTTTAATGTTCAAAACACAGAATTATATCAGCTTTTTTTCTCCCCCGATATAGACAAGAAAACATCAAATACTGAGAAATAAAAACAGAGAAATGAACAGGGGGAGAGAGAGATATCAAAGGCAGCAGAGCAGAAGCATAGGGAAGGTGCTTATGAGCTGGAAGGAACGATTGAATCCCAAAGTCCCACCCAAGTTCCCAGATGCCACAGTGTGATTTTTAGTGGGCAGAATTCTGTTGTGGACAAGATTCAGTGTGTTACAAGCAAGATGATGCTCAGAAAATTAACAATAGACATTTGTGCACATCACATAACAACTGGCCAGATGTGTAGAGATGAGGGTGTGAATGTCTCTCTCAATCTCTCTTTTTTATTCTTTGCACAACTATCTCTGGAACTTTAAGTCTGAACAAGCAACTGCAGCACGGCATATGCCTTCCAGTCCTCTCCGTGTGTGCCGTTATACCCATTTTTAAATAATTATTGCCTCTGGCCGCTCTGTGTGACAGCAGGTGTTTCACCTCGACTTCCAGTGTGGCTGTAAAGGAAATTATAAAATAACAGTACTTAAAATTGTTGCATTAAGAATGAAAAAGTTGTGTCGCAGGTCACACCTTGTTGAACACTTGATATCTGCAGGCACAGTGTAAATGTACTGAGGTGGAATAAAGAAGTAATTCTGGATAACAGAAACTGTAGTTGAAGATGATACATGGCCAGGTTTCGTGAAGCTATCTGATCACACACACACGTTGTTCTTTGAGCAGAGATGCACCAAAAAGAGAAGACATGGCGTCAAAAAAATATGATTGCATGATTTTTTGGATTTCCTCTGTCCGTAGTCCTTGAGACCTGCATGCATAACCTGATTACAGCAAATGTCTGTTGAGATGAAGAGGTGTTTTGTTAACTGGGGTTTCACTTGGTCACCTGCACCAGACATGCTGATATTCCTATTGCCATGACATGACTGAAAGCAAATACCCACTATGGCCCATTCATGAATTTGGCTTCAAACAGCCAATACTGACTTCACAGATGTAGCTTGATGATGCTGACTTGTGACTTGTGCTAGAAACCATTTATCAATTTTAACACTGGTGTGTAATATCACAGGCAGTGCTAAAGTCTAAAGTGCAGCGCAGCCTGCAGAGTGCTATTTTTGCAGCTTTAGTGGGCAAGAGCGCACATTAGCGGACCTACCGAAAATCCCACAGGCAGGTTTGGTGGATGTCCTCTGCGTTTCATCCCACTTACATAAATAATTGAGACATTACTTATAAATGCTACACTCTATTTCAGTTAATCATATAAAATATTAAGCTGACTCTTGTAGATTGATTTGGATGTGAATCAGGCAATTGACGCGGTACTTAGTGTAATAGAGGAGGCCTAACTGAAACCCACACAGTGATGTTGCACCAAACAAAACTTTTATTCAGTTTACGACTGAAAAGACCCTTTAATTTGCCCCTTTGATGAATTCAAAATAAACTAAGAATCCCATAGTGAGGAAATATGACTTTTAGTCAATGACAGTTCACCTGAAATAGTTTTTTTTTTTTTAATTCTTTAAAGTCAGAGAAACACGAAATCTGCCAAAACTGCCTTGCGTCCGTCCAAACAAAACAGCTCAGTCCAGTAAAACACAAATGTAAGTCCAACAAAAATGCAATTGCTCATGACTAGTATAGCTGGAAAAAAAAAATGTTAAAACGCTATAAATAATTTGCAATTACCAGCCTGAACTGCCTGGACAAATATGTAAGTTTCCTCCTGTGTAAAGTTTGGCTGACACATGTCTGCTCCTACTTTAGCAGACGAAATTGACTATATGCTGCATCTTAAATGGAATGAGAGAAGTTTATTTGATTGGTGGTTGATCGTCTAAAAACGCTTTCTTTCTTAAATCTGGGGGTCTCTGCTCTGTTTCTTTATCAATCAAGGGGTCCCTGGACTGAAAAAGGTTGAAAACCCCTTATTTGTTTAATTATTGCGGGTCACATTGTCATCGCAATATCCAACACCATTATCGCATATCGCAAGTTTTCCTGATCTTGTGCAGCAGGGTTGGGCAGTCGTCTATCTTCATATCATCTGGAGATCACCGATAGGCGATCCAGTTGCCAGAGGGGGTGGGTGGAGTTACGTCACAGCACGCAACTGTGGCTTAGTGTCAGAGAAAAACGCCAAATCTCCTATTTGGGAATATTCTGGGTTTTACCCAGACACCAAAGATGAGCCTAAAAACACTACACAGCCTATCTGCAAGCTATGTAAAATATGTGTGGCAGTGAAGGACAGACGATATTTCTGGTCATTTAATCATTGGCTGTTTCTCCAATGCGAGACAAAGTCGTATGCCGCTTAATTTGCTTTCCTCATGCAATAAAGTTAGAATTACAAAAACACTGACAGAAGTGTGTGAACATAAAAACATATATTAAATATCGATGTCTCCTTTATTCAAACAGTGTCTCCTTTTTAAAAGTCCATGTGTTTGGTGATATCACTTGTTTGGGTTTTGCAATCATTTCATCGTCATGTCCATTTAACATTATTTTAGCCTATTTTATCTTTAATATCAATCTAAATTATATCCATAACATCACTACACCACTTGCAAGCAAGCACATGAGGAACAGTAGAGATCTGTGAAAAAGAGACGGCAACATGGTTTGTAATTAAGGAATTAATATTCACTCGTCAGTTGTGCAGATTAACAGGGCTCTGTGTGTGGATATGTCGCTCCACCAGAAACATTTCCAAGTGCACAGTAGGGTGCAGATTCTAGAGGTTATTTCTAAAACATCTTATGACCGTAAACTACTTAAAAATGCCTTAAATATCACCGTGGGAAAAAAAAAATCACAATCGTCCCTTCAATCCCTGATATGCGATCTGAATTTCTTCTGATGCCCTGCATGGTCAACTGAGCTGTTTTCTGTAATGTAATGTTATTATACAGCCATTTATACAACATGTGCTCTATGGGATGAGAAAAAAAACTGGAATTAACTCAAGAAAGTTGGGACTCAGGAGGCTTGTGGACCCTTTAATTGAAACATTTAATAACATTTCTGACATAAAAAGGAAACTAGGGAACAGAGCAAAAGTGTGACGCGGTGCTCAGTAAGCCTTGTTCAGATCAGAAAAGCTCTGAAAGAATCACATCAACCTGTTTCTGCCTGATAAAGATGAGAAAAACTTATTGCACGGTAAAGATAAAGTCATAAAGTCAAAGAAGAAACAGAAAGACACAGAAAAAAATAAATTTTCTGCTTTAATCTAAATGTCGAGCAAATTTCCTCAACATCACAAAATAAAATGTGATTCAACTGAAGTGAAGGGAAATAAATCAGCTCCCTGTCTGTTAGAAATCATGTATCGACAAGACAAATGGAAAGCCTCTGAACAATTTATTACTACTCAGAATGATGAATTTGCATTTACTTAATGTTCGCCATAATTCATACTTTCATCTGAGAAGAAAACACATTTACCAGTTATGTTTTTAATGTTTCCGCTAATGGCTTTACAACCACAAGGGAGACAGACACCTTCCAGACAACATTTCAGCAAAGCCACTTTTAAATTACTAAATTGAACTATTCATCAAACGCATGTCTCTGTCACACACTGACTGTCTTTCAAGCAAGCTTGTTTATTTGTGTAATTTCCAAAAAAAAAATAATTATAATATAATAATAAGAAATTTATTGATTCTTTTTAGCATTGAAACAGAGTTTTCTAGTTGAATAAAATATGTGTGTGTGTGTGTGTCTGTGTGTATGTTTGTGATGTTGTAAGGGTTAATTCTGTTCAGTCTGCAAAGCACACAGTCTGCATTTAGGCCATGTGGATCAGCTTTTTGTATCCTTAAATGTCCTTAAACTGTGCTGCAACTTTATTTACCTCAGTGGCTGTAAAGTAGCACTCTCGCTATTTGTGTGTGTGTGTGTGTGTGTGTGTGTGTGTGTGTGTGTCAGTGTGGCCCCTTCTGCTTTGCAGCTTCAGCTGGCTGACCTACACACAGACAGGGCAATTCTGCAGAGAGTTATGCCTTATGGCCTTTCCTGCAACACTGCGCGTGTATACATGTTTTTGTGGCTTGTCTGAGTGTGCACGTGCGTATGTGAGAACTTGTGTTTGTTTATGACACTGTGGATGTGAGTCTGTGGGTGAATGCAGAGTCCATGCACGTGACTCTGTTGTGTTTCACATCCTCGTTAATGTCTGGTTTTAGGTCTGCTTTGTCTTGCATGTCCTTGTGTTTTTGTACATGTGTGCGTTGTGTGTGAACTGCTCAGTGTTCACTATGTTTCTTTATCCACTCACAAACCCAGCATGTAATTCACATCTGCTTCGTTTGGCTCTGTTTGGCACACGGGCGCTGCACATGGTTTACGTGTGTTTCAGTCCAAACCCAGTTCTCCACAGCAAAACAAATTCTTCTATTTTACATGCCACTCATTGCTAAATAAAAAGATAGATGCTTTATTTAAGATACAATATTTCCTGGGTAACATTTGGCATTGCCATCTGTTTGCTCAAATAGAATCAAACCATGCACAGTTAGTTTCCTCATTTGGCTTCCCCAAATAAGATCAGGATTGGAGCCACTTATGCTGACAGTATCTGCTCTGTGAGTGACTGGTCTGGTGGCTGCTCATTCTGCATTTTCAACCCAAAGTCTCAAGTTTAGCCCCTCTACAGCTATATGTGTGTGTGTTTTTTTTCTCATCAGGTGCCTTGACAAATGTACATAATGATGGCCTTGGCATGCATTCAATTTCCCATATAATTACCTTATTTAACTTAAATGTTTTCTTTAAAAAAAAAAAAAAAAAATTCTGCAGCAAACATCGCCCATTTTCATTCCACTGACACTAATGCAGATTCTCACTGTCTTTCTGCTGATGATGTCGCCAACCTGATCCCATTGCCAGCACACTGCTCTGTGGTGCTGCCTGCACTGCAGGCTTAGTCCAGTATTCAGTTGGATTCTGTTTCAGCTGATGCTGATGTGCAGCTGCAACATCAGAGACTCTTATTTTTACCTTTTCCTGTGAATTGTGCACTTGAGGCAACTATTGTCTGTTAAGAGGGGTTCATTTTGAGAATTTAAAAAAAGTAACTTTTAAAATGCCAAATAAAGTTAAACGTTAGGCAGAACCTGAGAGTTCCCATATCAAAACCATGTTTGGACTAGAAGTTGACATTAAAACCGCAAAGCATTAGGGCCCAAATGATATGCAATACTGGCCTATCCCAGATATATTTGTATCAATGTGTATGTTCTTTGAAATGTCACAATAGTAAAAGTGCTTTTTAAAAAAAAAATCAGCCTCATGCCTACGACCGCGTCACACCAGTGACGATATTCAGTACAACAGCGCTCCCTCTCATTCGAAATTGCTCAAATAAAATGTAAGATATCATGTCATTACATTATATTTCTTTGTCAAAAACATTTGATAATCGTAATAACTGATTTTTATAAATATATAATAATGGCTGGTATATTGGGTTTTGGGGAAAGATCTTGCTTCCTAATGTCAGCTTGACTTTGGCCCCCAAAATCCTGTAGTGGCTGTGCCCTTCAAGGCACACTGATAAATGAGTATTCTGTAACTTTGTCTTTGCTTTATTGCACAGACATAAACCAGAAACATGTGTGCACCAGGAGAGAAATCAGGCAAACAGATAGTGAGTCAGACAGTACTGTATCAGACTGTTTGGTTCTGTGTCAATTTTTTTTAATTAAAGTAATTTCACTAATTTAGAAAAATGACAGAGAACACTTTTTATTGTATTCTAGCACATCAAGAAAAGATGATGAGGCAGCGTTGATTTGAGGCTTTATGGTCATTTAAGGAGCAGTTGTTCTGTCTGATGGTTGGCTAATGTTAGCTAATGCTTAATGAGAGCAGCATTATCACGCATTATGTCTGAATAATTACATTTGTTGCAGTCTGTCAAATATATAGAGTTGAAGGGAGGTCTGAGTGTTCAATGCTGATGTTTTCCAGGGCTTCAGCTCTATTGTGATGATGTGCACCTCTTCAGCAATGTAACTACTCACCAGGGCGACGGTGCTTTTGAGAGATCACAATGTGGAGAGCATAAGAAGTGTAATTGTGCACTGTAGCTGCTTGAGTGCTCTTGTACAAGTTTCTGATGACAGTTCAGAGGAGATTCCTGTTAGTTAAGAAAACATAAAAAACATGTTTGCTGCAAACCCTCTGTTTACTGTGATTCCCGCTTGAATAAAAGAACATAGACACAGCAATGTATGACAATGTTTCTCATTTTTTTCCTATTATGACAATATGTTTCCTATTAGATAAGGTGAACCTTCTTGTCGTTGCTCATTATCACAATAAAAGAATGTAAACACAATAACACCGGGAACATAATTTAAACATAATCATGCACAATATAATTGTCTGGTGTTACAATAAAGGGGTGAATTTAATACTGAAATGGCAAAACCTGACTCCCATCATCCATTTGCATCAAGTGTAAATCCAGTTCAAAACAGATGTTATGTTCTGAACTCTATGGGCCCTTGTTCATCAGGCTTTTTTTTTTTTT
>JAQLOL010000012.1:3169597-3185374 GCA_029783665.1 Naso thynnoides
TGGCAAAATTATACTACTGTGGAAAGCATTAGAGTGTATGAGGGATGAATGGAAGCAAGAAGGTGGAGAAGAGTAGAGTAAGGAGAGAGAGAGATAGAGAGAGAGAGAATAATGTTTCAGTGTGTCTGATAAACAGCATCCAATCCCATTTCGTCCGGACTTCAAAGGCCTGGAGCAGCAGGAAATCGAACTTCAGCTGAAAGGAGGTGGTCACCTCCACTCAAACCTGCACACTGTCGGCTTCTTTTTTACATTAGAGTCATTTTAGCTGCAGCTTTTATCCACAGCGACTTACCACCATTCTACACTGCAGCTATCAGCCACGGCAGGAACTGCTTCCTTTGAATTCAATCAAAGCTGCTCTGCTGTGACCAGGGAAAGCCTGATCAAATAATTACACGGGTTTGGTTCTCACTAATCGGCATCTTCCTAGAGCAATTCAATAATCTGAAATGTTGAACCTCGAGTAATCACTGAATAACACTGACTATAGTTACAGTGAATCAAACTTAAATAAACTGAAAGAAAACAGCTGCAGAAAATGTCAAGAACTCCTTGCCAAGAAAAAAAATCAGAAGTATGAAGCAGCATTCATAAAGTTTGGCTCAATCATCACTCGTTGTTTTCTTAACATTTGTAAAACCATGTGAGATTTAAAACAAACAAACAAACAAAAAAACAACAACAGGATTTTACACATTTATTTTAGAAAACAATCTTCTTGGACAGGCTGACGCTCTTGCATTGCTGAAACCAGTTACACACAGTCGACCTCACCTGTCTGTTCTGTGATTTAGAGTCTCAAACATCACGTCATTCTGCTTTCATCATTTGATTTCATACTTTCTCTTTTGAGGTGAGAATTCTAATAAGCCCCTTAGAGTCTGTTTGCTGTACCTGCACAGTTTGCATTTCCTCTCTTCTCTTTTCTTCTCTTCTGTCTCCTTCCCACGTGTGAATAAAATCAAGCAAAAAGACTAAAACTTTGCCAGGGATACGATTTAATATTCCAATGGAGGCACAAATCACACGTCTTGTCCTTGTTATTTAAATATTATAAATCCAAAGTACTACTCTTATTGAGGTCTTTTGTACAGGTGACAATTTTGTTCATTTCTGTCTCTTTTATTTTCAGTCTTTGTGAGGGGTTAGAGTGGAGTATGGCCTCTTGGGGGACGTTTAGAGAATGTTGTGGGGGCGCTGGAAGCCAAAAGGGGGGCATTAAAGTTGAGCTGAAGTCAAAAATGCATTTTCAACCCTTTTGGACCACATGTCTGCTCTTACTGTAGTAACATTTAAAATGTATCACTAAAAGATTACAGAAGATGAATTATTTCGTATTTTTATATTAAAGTCTGCCACTTTAACAACACTTGCCAACAGCACTCCAATCAGATTCTTCCAACTCATGCCCCGTCCGTGCAGCCCGCTCATTGGTTGTTTAATTGTTTGAATAGCAAATATGTCACAATAGGGCAGTTGACACTCTGAAAAAAGGCATTTCAGCTCGTCTTTAAAGTAGCCTGGTTAAAGGCATCCTGATTGTGTGAGGTCAACATTTCCGTTACGCTCATCAGATTAGTTTGACTTCCAGCTGCTAAAAATGCTAAAAAAAAAAAAATAAAAAAAAATAAAATCAGAATATGTATGCTCAATCATAGACTGTCGTTGCTGATGACGTAAAATACAAGCTGCTGCTTGCTAAATTTTAATTGCAGATCCAAAGGCAACGAGCGCTAATGTTAATTTTAGTAGAGTAAATGCAGTAATTAATGCAGTCATCACAGAAATAGACTCTAAACAACAATTAAACAAGAACAAGAGTTTGTACTCAACCTGCTCCCTAGTAATGAAAAGTGTTCTATATGTAGGGTGACCAGACTTTCGAAAAATTTTGGGACAGTCCTGAATTATGAGCATCTGTCCCAAATCCCGTCCTAATTTCCCCCCAAATCAGACTAAACCATAATTAGTTATAACCTAATAAAACATTAAATACTGATCGTCGTGAATCACTTTTTTGATGTCACCCCGCAGCTAACTCTGCATCAGCTGCTGCAGTTTGTTTCATGAACGTTTATTTTTTTGCTGCACAGGAGTGCTGCCATAACTGCAACTGTGAGGACCACGTTATGGTGTTGTTTACTTTTAAAAAATAAAACCATCTGTCGCTGACATGAAGGTCAGTGTCCTGGGACCTGGTGAACATTCAGCCACAAAGCAGAAATGTTACTGCAGGTATCGGGAGGAGCAGAGAGGGAAATGCTAGTGGATTACTGCTGCCGTAGGAGATGCAAACAAAGTGCTTTGCAATGATACAACACAGTCGTTGTGGGGGGTCTTTCTACGGATAAACGGCTGAATTTATGAATAAAAATAATTATAATGTTGAGTTTTGATTGTCATGTGTTTTACTGTTCATTGATCACATGCTCACACCCAGCCTGAGCTCTCTTGTCCTGCATTGCACCTATTTTCATTTGGTCATCCTATCTATATATGTTCCATCTTACCTGGTGTGTCTATGGTATTGTCATTCACCTGCCCAGGGACTACAGTTGAAAATTAATTAGCCAAATTAGCCAAGATGGCATATTTACATAAATGTTACCAATGTGCATAATCCCTATAACTAAACTGTATACATAAATACATATAATAAATAAAATCTTTTGTTGCGCTGATTGGTTAAGGGGGTTTGTCTATCAAGGTGAGTACTCCCGCTCACTGAACTCATTTCAGTGACTAGAAGTCCAATCTGATATGTAGCGCAGCGCAGAGATTTTGAACCCACATGATTAGGATGATTTTAACTAGACTATGGTAAAGTGTTTTCAGGATGCTCTTTGGCAAGTTTGCTGCAGAGATTTATGATGGGACAAGTTTCAACTAAGACTCTGGGATTTTTTTTTTTTTTTTTTTTTTTTTTTCCTTCCATGTCTAAATCCTGATTTGATTTTACAAGTGGCACATGAAGAAATTGAGTGACTGACAGAGATGTTCACTGACCTGCCACAGTTTGCAGGCTTTGCTTCCTGGCAGGCTTATAATGAACCTGATGATATTTGAGCTGTTTATTTAAATATGATCTGTTACTGACAAGCTTCTTAAACAGAGGAATATGCACTTATATTCATAGAAGGCAATTAGCTTAAATTATATTTGATGTCAGATGAAATAAGGTACCTGGATTATGGTCGGGGGGTGTCGGCCCAAAAAAGGTTGACAAACTCCAGTTTAGAGTTTGTAAAATTCTAAACGCCTTTAGAATTTTCTCTTGATTTCTTCATTCATTTTGCTGCAGAATGTCAAAGTAAAACTACAGTGCTGTGTTCCATGATAATTTTTTTTTAATCCAAACCTAATTCAAATAATGTTGCTCTATAATGTTTTGGTCTTAAAAATTAAAGATAATATCAGCGATCAGAAACTGCAGTCAGAACACTGTAGATTTCATCCTAACTAACCTCAGACCAGCAAATATTTCCAGTCAGACGGTGGCCAACTAAAAACAATCAGCTGTAACCGCTGGGTCAGAAACAACAGTTTTGATAGCTCGAAGTCGATGCCTTATTTCTGTATCTATCTTCCTTTATCTCTCTATTCTAGACACCTTATCTGAATTATGAGCCGTCCCAGCAGTGAGAGAGCTGTAAACCCAAGAAATGGGGAAACGTGTTTTATTGCTCAGCTCCAATCTGAGAAAGTCATTCCGGTGAAATTGTTCATCCTGCGTGCCGAAAAGCAAAACAACAATGACAGAGACAAAGAAAGGTGATTATAAAAATCCTGTTTTCCGTATTTCTGTTTAAAGTTGGTTCTGTGAAATTATATATTGTGTTCTTAGTTTTTGCTTTTGCATATAAATATGACAGTTAGATTTTAAGCGCATTTTAGTCATTTAATTCTCTGGTAGGTCTCATAAATGGAGAGAAAAAAAGCAAAAAATATGTTGGTTAGAAAAATGACAGACCTGTGTGTGTGTGTGTGTGTGTGTGTGTGTGCGTGATGTGGAGTCATGGTGTGATTTCCGATGAAACGACCTCAATTGTCATTAAATTCCCCTGCTGCCATTTATCAGACAAAAGGTGAGGGAGCGCTATCTGAAGTATGTGTGTGTGTGTGTGTGTGTATGTATTTGTGTGTGTGTGCATGCATGCGATGGTCTCTTGTCAAAGCAAACGTCGATAACAAGAGATTCTTTACCCCCAACCTGCCTCTTGTCATTTCCATCTTTTATATTTTTCAATCTTTCCTCATTCAACCCTCTCCTCTGTTAGAACTGCTCAATAAAAATGTGTCACAGGCTCGCGTCATTTATCTTCCCTTCTTTTTCCCTTGTTAGTTTGCTCCCTTTTCTTTTTCAAAAACTTCAGGTAAATGTATTTTCACTTTTCCTGTTTTTTTATCTCCAACTTCAAACATCAACCACAATTTTCTCCGGCTAGTGCAACACTCTGTTTTTATAGTAAGCCATAACTGACCCTTCGCTAAGTGCTGCCACAAACAGGCCAATCAGAGCGTAGCATTTGTCAGCTCTGACTGGGGCCTGACGACTACACGGGTGAGCTCCATTGAAATTCATGCAAACTTTTCAGATTTTTTTTTTCATTTACAGGCTGATTCTGTGGACTTTGAGTGTTTTTCGTAGTTTAATGTTGTGTCTGGGGCACTTTTAAAAGTGAAGCCCGTGATTTGGCGAGCTTCGAAGGAGATTTACATTCTTTACCTTTCTAAAATCAAATACTGAAAAGTGTGACATCATGCTTTGGTCAGTCAATCTGTTTTTATTTACGTTTTGCAAATCGGTCCAACTATCTTGGGATCTGGATTGTGTCTGTTCTTCAAAGACCCCCTTCAGGCATAAATTCATTGATGCAGCACTGCAGTAACACTAGAAGTGTGGAAACTTCTCGATTATAAGCAAGCAGGGGTTAAAGTAGGCCAGTAGGTCCGGTACTGCATACCGCCAAAAGATCAGTGACGGTACGCAACACTGGCAAGAGGGTAAAGGAGCTGCCTGTTAAAACCCACATTCAGAACCAGTCACGGTGGCACTTTTAACAAGAAAACACATCTGCTAATGTTACGTTATAACTTTAAACTACACGTGATCTTCTATCAATTTCTTTCAGTTGTTCTGAATTGCTTCTGGACCGTGCATGCAGTGTTTTGATCCGTGCTGGATGGAGCCCAGCTGCCCTTTAACGTTGGCTAACGCGCTGCAGCTGACTGAGTGCTGTGGGGTTTTGGCAGGCAGGCGTTTGTTGCGAAATCTTATTATTATTATTACCCCTGATTATAAGATGCATTGTGATGTGTACGTGGAAGATTCTGCGTCGATGCAGAGACACTTAACATAATTGAGAGTCTGCTACCTACACAAAACAAAAGACTCAACAAATACTCTCTAATAGCCATTTAGGTGATGGAGCAAACGTTAAGTGTCAGAGTAAGAGGTGACCACAACGTTTATCCACCAACATGCAGAGTCAGTATTGTCTACAGCTAAATGACCAAAATGAAGTTGCAGCATGAGCACAGCTGTTAGCCGGACTAATGCTAGCTTGTACTGTTAGCGGTGCTGCGATTAAACTGTTAAGTCTTCGACTTTTGAGAAAGCCGCAGGGTTAACAGCTTTGCTTGTGTTGAGCTGCTGCTACCAACTTATTGTCAGCATGACGTTGATATCAGAGCCAATAGGAATCCATGAGGAATGGACTCTTAGATGTTATAAGAAACAGTTGTGACTCACAAACACACGCAAGCAAAGAGGCAGAGGCACCTGCTGCATGGAAACACAATGACCACATAAAAGACAAATGTGTCAGTGTACACGGCTGTCACAACACACACACGCACACACATGCACAAGATTTTGTCACCTGGCTGCTGAGCTCTTTGTAGTAACTGTGTGTTGCATCATCTACACACGTGCTGTAAAAGGGAAGCAGACTGTGTGTATGTGTGTGTCCAAAGCTTAAAACTGCTCTTTGTATACAGAATTTTTATTTTTCTTTTCAAGGTGAAGCTTTTAGGTTTCAGGCTAATAATTTTCTCTCCTATTTAAAAGACCCACTTTTCATTGAGACACGAGATACCATTTATATCAACATAAAAAGCAGGGTGCTGTCACAGTGCCATAAAAAAGTATTAGCAAGCTGAGTCACTGTGGATACAAAAATCACGAGTCCTATTTTTCCGAATCCCATTTATAAATGGGATTGTTTCTGTTCATTCTGTCACAGTTGAGAGTAAAGTCAGGTTAATCCAAAGTAAAACATCATTAATTGTAGATTTTACAGTTCATATCTTTAGATTTTATTGTGTGTTTTTAGGAGCAATTTATTCAGATATATATTGGTTGATTTTGGATTTAGTTTCTTTAGATATATTTTTAAAATTTTGAGGACCTTTTGCCAGTTTACATACAAAAGCTGATTTTGGGTTTTGCTTACATCATATTGCATTTTTGATCGAGCTCTTTTGTTTGCAGCATTTTAGCTTTGAGAAACTTTTGTCATTATACTTTTTTTTAAAATTAATGTTCACTTGACATTGTTGTTTTAGTCACCTGGCTGTTAAAACGAATCCGTCTTTGCTATCCGAATACATTCTAATGGTTTGCAAGAACTTTTAAAAAGATGTGCAGTTATTAAATAAAAGATCTTTCTCCGCTTCTTAGGAAAGAAAGAGAGAAACCTTGGCGACTAACACCGACAGCCCCCACACTGCATTTTATACTGCGAGTCTCCAAGTTGGATTTGGCAGAAAATCTTCCTGATGTTATACATCACAAATCAACAAAGACATGACAAGTTTTCCCCAGCAATCAGACTGAATTTTTCTGGCAAATACAAACAAAAGGATGTATGAAAAATGTTTTTTTTGACTTATTTGATAGAAACATCAAACAGCAGCTAATGGACGACTGAAAAAATTCATGAAGGTTTCTGAATTAAAGTACAAATTGGAAAACTTGTTTTATGTTTTGACAAAAAAAATAAAAAAGAGAACAAGGATGTTTGAGCTTGCTTGTGTGTTTGTTAGTTTGTGTGTTTGTCCTGAATAGCAGTGGACAGCAGCCTTCATAGGCAACAGCAGGCTGATTCCAGTGGCAGCCATGCATGAGTACACAGCTGCAGGGAGGACACGCACAGAGACACACATGCAAAACACACACTCACACACGCATGCAAAGCCAGACACACACGAGGAAGCGTACAGATGACTTGCATTTGTAAACACACACACAGGCCCACGCATTCATGGCTGCCTCTATACTTTAATCTGTGATGACATAAACAAACAAATGTGACAGAGACTGAAAAGGCAAGAAGGCAGACACGGAGAGGAGAGTCAGAGGATTGAAAGCAAAAGATAACGACTCCACTGTGACAAGAGAGATATCGCGTAGATGACACAGACTGCAGCCCTGATGAACAGAACAGATTAACCGGAAAAGATCGGAGGTTAGCTGTGGTACAAAGAGGAAGGGGAGAAACCAGGAATGTGGTCCTGATATGTTGCTTATATTAGCATGCTAGCTTAAAGTACTGCTGAACCTTAAGCCTTAAAAGTAACATATCTACATGACATGAATGTGATAGGCCTTTACATAGAGCTAAGATTGACAAAAATTAATGTGATAACAGGGGGTCAAGGTCTGATAATGCAGAGCTGAGTCTCATATTCCCTAAAATGAAGATCAAACCAGGATGGATTCCTGCTTTCCGACGCATGACATGCAGCTTACTCAGGACCTGCTTGCCTCACATTTCAGAGTATGGCACACCTGTGGCTCCATTATGCACAGCACAGCTGGCTCTGGGAACTGGTTTAGTCCAAAAAATGAGCAATACTTTTGCAGTTGGGGCAGATTGAGATCAGATCATGGTCATTCCACAAACAAACCGTACCAGGGTTTGTTTGTAACTGGAGTGAGACCACCTCTTCAAACAGGTCTCAGTTCTGTTGTTTTGGTTTGCGCCCGTGTTCGATTATTGTGTTCACACCTACACAAATGAACCACACAGAGGGGGGGGGGGGGTGATCCAGATTTTGATTCAGTGGAACTAAACAAGGCAGGTGTGAAAACTGTTTCACAAGGTTAAACAAGTGTTAGAAAGGCTCTGTGGCAGGAAGCTTTTGAGTGTCGCACACAGACACAAAAGGGGAACCCAGTGTTAAAAAGTGATGCCGAGGGGTTCTGACCGAGCTTCAATATGTGAAGTGTAATCAAGTGTGAGTCTGCAGACAGAATGTGTTTGCATTCCATTCATAACTGTGTAAGTTCCCCCTGGGTGTGCATGATGAAAGTGTTTTTCAGGCTTCCTGCATTTTTGCACATTGAGCTGATCCAGAGGATGTGCATCCTTTTTTTTTTTGTTTGTTTTTTGACTCAGCGAGGTGACTTTCCTGCTCAACAATTCACATGAACAGCATGAAATAAAAATAATGAAAAATAATGATTAGAGCTTAGACTTTTTTAAAAATTTATTAGACCTAATTTAAAAAATATATATCAAATAAAAGTTTAAGTTGTTTATGATGAAAAAAAAAGAAATTGTGAAGATTGTGTTTTGTTATTGCAATCTCCTTTGTGAGTCTTCCTGCGAGGGGAGTTTGGTTTAGTGGCCTCTAGGAAAAAGTGTCACAGACTCTCCGCACAGAATTGTTTCAGGAGCCTAATCGTTGTTTTGTTTTGTTTTGTTTTGTTTTGTTTTTTTTTAATTTGTTCATTGGCTAGTGAACAATGATTCTGATTCCTATACATTAAAATGTATGGGAATCAGAAGGAAGGCAGCTATAGCTACGTAATTCACCCTTCCTTGGGCCAAACTTGATGTTTCTCCACTAGTGGTAGAGATACAAGAGGAGCAAAGCTGTCTCTTCATCTTATCATACAGTCGATTATCTTGTTTGATTTTTTGTGTTTTTCTTTTTTTTTTTTTTTTTTTTTTTTTTTTTAATCTTGGCACATAGATATTTATTTCACTTTGAAGTTATTACATGAAATCTGTGGCTGTTCTGAGCAGCTTATAGCTTTGCTGCTACATTTTCAACACCAGATAGAAATCTTATTTCTGTGAATTCTGACAGGTTTTACATTTTTTGGCACTTATGACATTATGGGCTTTCATGAGGAAGATGAAGGAAGAGAAAGTCTTGTACAGGTAAAAAGAAAACACACACATATGGAGGTGGATCTTACTGCTCTTATGTCATTATTTCTGATGTACCCATGCTTTCCGGCTTTTATCTTTTGCTTTTTTTTTATCTGTTTGTTGTTCTCTGATCTCCGTAACGCTTCTTCTGACAAACCTGTTTGATAAAAGCACTTTGGAAATAAATAAGGCTTGGCTGGCAGATGAGAATGAGAGAAGAGGAAAGGCTGAGACGGAGGGGCGGCTCAAGAAAACGACAACAGATAGAAGGAAAAAGTCAAGCAGGAAACATAAGATGAGAACTGAAGGAGGGGGGATAAAACCATGGATCAGATGAACAGGAGACAGACGACTTTTAGCAAGAGAAACAAGTGAAGCAGAATTTTATCTTTTTCCTCAGTTAATGCCATTTGTGTGCTTTTAAGCAAGGCACTGGAATGTGTTCAAACATGGCCAAACTGTTCTAGGTCAAGAAATAACCCCAATGTTTTTTATTGACAATGGCTTAAAGTTGAGGTAGGCAGTTTATTTTCCGTCATCGGGCAAAAATTCCATAATAACCTTCCAGCATGTTGTAATTCAGGTGGTCTGAAAAAACATTTCTGCACAAAAAGCAGGGAGAGAAAGGCGCAATGGAGTCCCCCCCTTTAGCTGGCCACACACTAGAGGATTTTAGGCCTGATTTAATGCCCGAAAGTCTTCCAGTGTGTTTCCAGCTTCAGGAGTCTCTTGTTACAGGTAGCTTGATTATCAGACTTTGCCTACCCCAGCTTTAAATGATATGTGAAGGGTGCGACTCGTGGTGATGAACAACAGAGAGAAAAAAACATCTCTCCCCTCAGCTCTAAAGCTTTATAGCATCTATCAAATTATTGATACTGCATTGGTCTGCTCTTACAACTCTCATAGCATCAGTGTTTGACCACTGTAGGCTGAAAAAGGTTTGAAGCAGCCCTCTTTAAGCTACCTGACCAGTAGCAAAGAAAGACAAAATAAGAGTTAACTGGTGAATTTAGTGGAGCAATGAGCAGCCAGATATTTCATCATGGAGCTCAAACTCGGCACATTCATTGGACTTCAGATGAATGTTTTGGACTTGGACAAACTGCAGCATTTTGGCTCTGACCGCTTAAGTTAAACTTATAATATAAAACGGTTTAAACCCGCCCCGCAGCCCTGCCCCAGAGAAAAATGTTTGTTGAGCTTAAGTTCACATCTGTGCTGCTTAATGCAACCGTCCAAATGCTCCAGTGGAGCCGATCAGCAGCTGACAGTGGGAGACTGTGGCAGGACTCGTCAGCTCCCAGGTGTCGATGCTGTGTGTGAAACCAGATGGTGCAAGAAAACAACAAGAAAGCATCAACAGCCAGTTTTCCCTTGATATAATTTCTTTTAAAAAAGGAAGAATAGTGGAGGAAATTAAGAGGAAAAACATCATTAAAAATCCTCTGAGAGTTTCACTTTGAAGTCAGAAATCGTTTTTTTGCAGCTGCTGGATATCTCAGTTTTGAAGGAAACCTTTTAAACACAGCCAAGGCAGAACATGATGCAACTGTTTGTGT
Organism: Naso thynnoides; assembly: GCA_029783665.1. Lineage (NCBI taxonomy): Eukaryota > Metazoa > Chordata > Actinopteri > Acanthuriformes > Acanthuridae > Naso > Naso thynnoides. The sequence continues at coordinate 3,180,327 of JAQLOL010000012.1, forward strand.
GTGTGTGTGTGTGTCCACACAAGTTAGTGACTGTTCCTTAGCTTAGAGAAATTACAGCAGCATTTATATGTATGTTTGTGTTTATGAAGGATGAAACAGAGTCACTACGGTTGTGTGTTTCTGAAAGTGTGAGTGTGTGAAAGAGAGATAAATGCAAACATAAAGAAATGGCATGATTGACCCCTCATAAACATTATAGCCAGGAGAGGGCCACCTTCATGCTCCGTCCCTTTCTCTCTCTCTCTTTCACACACACATGCACACACACACTCAGACACGCTCGGTTTCACACAGCTAATTAAGAACCAGTGATCACCCTGTTTTGTTCTTGCTAATGCACATTTTTATTGCTGTCCTCTTTCAAATCACATGCCTGGGCAATTTAGCAGCACTTAAACAACCACAGAGCCCATATGTTTGATTAAAGTCCCCGTCAAATAAAACTCGTTCAGAGATCACACTCAAGCTTACAAATTACACGTTAAGCAACCTGACTCGTGGTAACACCATTCTCCTTTTCATCAAAGGGCAAATATTCTACAGTAGAGAACAATGAAACAAGACCTCATGGGGTTTAGCATATCAGCTGCATGACACTACTGATGCACATATGAAAATTATTTTTCAATATTTTACTTAGAATTTCATATCTTTGGGGTAAGTTATGTGTTGTTCTTGGAAACCTAATTTTTCTTGCAACTATAGAAGCCAAAGCGCTCCAATGCTGAATGCAACACATTCTCCCTCCCAACTCGGCTCATATAGAGGCTCGCATGCAACCCTGACAGACTCCTTTTGTCTCTTAGGGATGCACAGGGCTTTCAAGTAAGTACAATGCAGGCTCATATAGAAAGAGGTCCACCTGATGAAGTAAGAAGACCTTGAAGTTCCAAAGAGATGCAGATGCATTACTTTTGGCAGAATTGTGAGTTTAATCAGGGATTTCAAAACTGAGAATCTGACTGGACAGGCCAGCATGTGGTTCTTTTTAGTGAGTGGCTAAAAGGAGGTTTGAAAAGCAGCTCATTGTGTGGTAATTTCAGATACTGAAAATGGGGATATTCTAAGAAAAACGTGCAAATATACTGTAGTATTGTTTGTCTTACTCTTCATTATAGTGCAATGTCGCATTGTGAGTTCATCATCAAAAGTCAAAGAAAAGTTCTTTACTTGATGCCAACAAGGGCTTCATAAGTTGTGTTGCAGTTTTATTGCTGATGGTGGTCTTCACACAACCTGAACGAGATCCTTCATAATCTCTTTTATCACAGTTGAGTCAATATAAGGCAGACAAAGTTTGTCATTATCTGCCAAAGCTGTCACAGTGTAAATCAGTTTGTGTTCTCACAGGGAACCCGGTTGCTTTCTGGAGTCGTTGTTGTCTTTGAAATGTGAGCTCAGAGTTTGTATTTGACTTTAATCCAGAGTGATGTTCTCGCTTGCTTCTGGAAGTCTTCGCTGTTCATAAAGAACATTGACTAGAACCTAATTGTTTATCTCTGAGTAGACTGGGTTTCTTTTCGGGATGAGAGCAGGATGATCAAGAGAGACGAATTGGTGTTGACTCTCAGTTTTTTTCGGTCCATTTTAACATCGTCAGCATCAGTTAAATTCTAAAGTTCCACCTAAAGAGATTAAAAAATATGGATTGTTACATACCAGGATTTGACGTTTATTATTCAAAGCTCCTATGTAGGGAGTAATTTTTTCATCACTCAAAGTTTCAGCTTTGCAGGACGACCCTGAAGGCAAATTAGCACGAATGATTAATCTCGTGGATTAGGTTACAGCCTTTTTTTTTTTTTTGTTCAGGAAACTGGTTATATATGCAGATTGTGTTTTAGTGTGAATTGTCCCTTCTGGGCCCTTCTGTCTGAGGCCCATATGTTTCATCATCTGCTCCACTGTGGGTGTGAGATAAAACCATTAGCATATAGAATCATTAGCACTGGACTCTCTGTGTTTAAACTGATGTTTCAGTTTGGAGGAAATACAGTATTGCATTAATTTTATCACCTTTAATGATCTAAAGAGACAGTTTTCTCACTGTGATTCCTATTAGACAGCACATAACCATCTGTTTCACCTACTGCTATTTTAAAGAGGCTGAGACACACATTAAATCTGCACACTGAGAGATGTATGAAGCCTGATGCAGAATGGCTTGAAATTTTGATTCGGGAAATTAATGAGTGACGCCTTGAGCGAGGCTCTAATTTGACTCCAGTAGACTGCTGTTAAAATAAGTGCAGGAAGTAAAGCTAGTGTAATTTTGTCTTTAGATTAGAAGATGACATTGATGTAAAACTGTGACCAAGTACTCTAAGTGTAACTAAAGCCCCAGAGTGCTGGCTGAAGTGCCGCATTCCTGAAATTCAAAAAATGCATCTAGAATTCTCTGGTTGCCTGGCAAGTGGTCTCAGCTTGAGTATAGTGTCTTGGCACTGTTGACATCACGTTTCACCTTATCAACCAAATAAAATGCATCAGAAAAATTCCCTTGCAATAGCAGTGTTTCAACCAGTAGATGGCAGTCACTACACACATTAATTCAAGCAATAGACTCGAGAAACAGTGTGTTACAGTGATTTTACAACAGCCGAGGAGCGTTCTAAGGCACAAATCCACTGCTTCAAGGGGCTTTTATAAAACGATTACCCCTCATAGAACCCATAAAATAAACACACAAGAAAAAAATCAACAGTTTATTGGTAATAATGCAACAACAAACAATTATTTGAGAGATGTTCATTCTTCCGCCAAGCAATATAGTCCAGCAACATTTATAGAATTGACGGAATGGTTGCCAAGCAACACAGACGCAAGATCACAGTGGAAAGAAAGTAATAACATTTTTTTTCATTAGGCCATTTGGGCTTGTTAATGTTGATTTGGATATTTCCATTTATAATGCAATTGTTAAAATAGTGTTCAATTATGTTTTGACTCCTCTTTGTGGGCATAGCGGCATGCGTCTTGAGACAGGTGTGTTTTTGCACAGGTGTAACATTAGCGGTGCCACTGCCTGAGGCAAGGATATTGCTCCACAATCTCCTGTCATCATAATTTGGATGCCAGGACGACTAGAGCGAACTCTCAAGTCATGTCACAGACATAGTCTGCTGTGCCTGCAGGCCAGCATTGGATAGTTTTTGCGCTGTGGAGCTTCTCAGGCAGTGATTGGTGTAGATGGTCTCAGTGCTGAGATCACAGAGATCAGTGCTGCCTTGCAAGTGTGAGGCAACATGCCTGCGAGGAAATTTACCCCCTTAGGCTTTCTGGTATACCTAACATAAGGAGAAAGAGAGAGGAAGAAAAAGTATTGTGGTGAGTTTTTGCTGTACCCGAATATGCCCGACTGTAATAATAATAATAATAATAATAATAATAATAATAATAATAATAATAATAATAATAATAATAAAACTACACCGTTAACTTACCATACATCAATGTCGTCACTCTGTGTACACCTTGGGTGGAGTTAAAGGCAGGTGGATTAGGAGGCAGCAGGGAGAGGTATTTCACCAGGGAGGCCACCGGACACAGTGGGTTACCCGGCTCCTCATATATGAATCCCCACAGGTTTTCTTTGTTTTTTTCGGCAGCATCTTTGTGTTTTTTTGTGTTTTCGTTGAAAGACAGAGTGACATTATTCAGGCTATTTTCGTAGCCTTGAATGCTGAAGGAGTTGGGCTTTAATTAGCGGTTGCCCTAGTTCGCCCTGCGTCCCATATGAAGCTGCACGTCAAACCAGACTTTATTGACAAGCCCCCAAGGTGTGTTTGGACTCAGTGCCTGAGAGTGCTTGATCTTCTGGAAGTCCGCCTTTTAAGTTATTGCTTGGTGGTAGGAGGATTTGTCACGTCCTTCTCATCGGAGTTTCTTCACCACTCCGGCAAAAACATTGTTGCTGGTGGTGAATTCAGCATCCTTTATCAGACACCAGGAGTGGTGGATCGTTGATGTAACGGTTAAGCCCTGCACGTAGCCCAACGTCGCCTCTGAAACCTTCACCTTTCCCGTTTTTCACTGTGGCATAAAACTGGCTGAGAATCTGATTGAGCTCTGTTTTGCTAATTGATTGAAAATCACCAGTCTCTTTCTTCTCGGCACACCAACTTTGAAAACAGTAGACAGACCAACTTCATTTCTGGACTTCTCCAGATATTCAATATCTCTCTCGTAATTTTCAGCGTGTCTTCTCTCTGTTTATTTATTCCTCCTCCATCCTGTCAAACTCTGTCAACCACTCATCCAGGCTTAGGCCACTCAGCAAATCAAAATAGGGAACAAAGTCTGACATTATGTGTACAAAAGTGACAGGTTTGAAACAAATTTAACATTATCAAGTGCAGCTCAAGTTCAGCGCAGGTTAGTAGGTTTACGCTGTTTACGCTGGCGCAGGGATATTGTGCTGCAGTCCGCCTTAGAATGCAGTGGGGTTACACTGGTTTTACAATGGCACGGAACGCAGCTCAGCCAATCACATTTGAGGATGGGAAGCTCCCATTTTATAAAGCGGAATATGGAAAAGTCAGTTAATTTACACTAAAATATCAAGATTAAGACCTGGATCAATCAAAAACACTACCAAATACTTCTTAGCCTCGATTTTCAGCTGAAAAAAGTGGTTTAGGGGTTAAGTCACTCTTTAATCTTAAAATTAACATTAATGCAAAAAAAGACCAACCAAAAGCAGAGCTGACTTCTGTGAAGTTACTGTTAGTGTTTCAGACTTTGTTCGCTCATGTGTTCGTCTACAGCAGAGGTAGGCAACATTTTCTTCCAGAGGGCCACATTGTCTTAGAAAAACAAGTTTAGGGCCACACATTACACGACTGAATCGAAAGATGAAATACACAGTGCTGAATTCACTAACCTACATGAATTTGGTAGACATTACAGGCTGCTTTACAGTAAGCTTTTTTTTCAGTCCAGAAGGCATGAGGCTTTAAAAGAAAAAAAAAAGACCTTTTTGTTGGAAAAAGCTGCTGAATGTAATGATACTTGCTACAACACTTGCATTATGTTATAAAAATGAACTC
>JAQLOL010000012.1:3199742-3216749 GCA_029783665.1 Naso thynnoides
GTGCATATTTGCTGTGATTCACAGTGTCCACATTGACTGATAGCAAGATGTTTTGTTCCTTTAAAAGGCAGATAACTACACTGGTTCCATGTGTGTATAAATATGTAATTATGAGATAACTGAAATATATAAAAAAGTGACAAAAGATTAAAGCTGAAGGAGTGACTGAAACTGGGTGAAAAGAAGCAAAACTTAGCAGGAAAATAGAGGGAGAATGACAGAAATAGGATACAGGGAAGGCAAGCTGGCATGAAAACCTGAAGGTAATCCTGACACTAATATTGTAATATTGTGTGGAGCCCGAAACTGATGAATTTTACAGCTAGAAGCTACAAAGCTGGCAGCATCTGTAATATTTTTTAATGTTATCAAAAAACAATGAATAAATATAAATACATATATACATATATTTATTCAGTTGTATGTCTTCCACAATGATTGAGTTTTTTTTTTTTTAAGAAAAAAATGTGCATACAAACAGCTTTTATAAACCTGAAAAAAAGAGTGTGTTTACGTACTTGTATCTTTGTGCATGCACATTCATATGCATCTGACTGCAGGTACCTGAACTGATAACCTGCCAATCACAAGGCTCACACATGCTCACATTTACACCCACTGGCAATTTCAAGTCAACAGTTAACCCAACCTTCATGTCTTTGCACCCACACAGGCATGGCGAGAGCAAACACACCGGACCCAGAACCTTGTTGTGATGCTACCACTGCACCAGCGTGCTGCCCTGCACAAATACTGTATGTGTTAATAAAAACACAAACATTCACAAACATTTCAAGAATCTGTGTCTCTCACACAGACACACTGTGCTGATTCATAGCTTACAGAATTCAAGACACTCATCTTCTCCTTTCATTAGACTTAATCCATCCATTTGCAGTGCTGGACTGTATGAGTCACTATATGGGTATCCGTTTGTGTGCATGCGGGCGTGTGTGTGCTCGGGAGGTGCTGCCGTGTGTGACAGACAGCTAAACATTATCACTGCTGCACACTCACAGCTCTGCTCTTCTCATGACCCATTTAATTTCCTCTGTATACCACTGACACAGACCTGTTACCAATGGCAACGCATGGCTCGAGCACTCTTATCACATAGTTAGTGTGTGTACTTGTGTTAGAGCATTAGAGCATGTTTTAAAGGGATATGCCAACATTTTTTTTTCTTGTAACTTGCCTCACTCCTGAGCTCCAGACAAGAAAATAGATACCATTCTTTCAACTGCGTGTGCAGTAACAAGGAAGAAACGAGCAGAGTTCGCCCACCGCTAATTAGCATACCTCAATAACTGGTGGGAAGTACTAGCCAGCCTCAGCCTCGAGTCATCAAATTAACTTTCCAACAACTCCTGTGTCCTGTGTGCTTGATGTGACTTTTTTGTTTACCACATTATGTTATGTTATGTATTTTTATACTCATTAGCACTTTATGTAATTTTATAATCAAATACATAATGAAAGTAAACTGCATGGCAGATACGCAAACCCCCACAGATGTGCTTGTACATGGGCCAACAAAACAAAATGTGTGCTTATGAGTAGAAGAACAATTGCTATTACTGATCATGGCCGACTTCATAAGAAAGGACAAGGATGAATTCTTCTGGCCCAACCAAAATCCACTACCTTATTTGTTTGACCAGGAATATATGGAGGAGGAACTACATATTTTGGAAGCTTAAAACAATTTCCCATGTTGTGGCTTTAGGACACTTGGATTACTTGGGATGAGATGAAAGCTTTTTTTTTTGTTTGTTTTATTATGTATTTTTTCAACGTTTCAATTATGGTCACCATTCACTACTATTGTTTGGGACACGACTGCTATTTCGTTTTCTTGTGAAACTCCAGCAGAGGTGTGTGGACTGAAAAACTTCACTTGACCTTCCATCAGTATGAGGGTGAGAAGATAATGACAGAATTTTTATTTTTGGGTGAACCAACCCTTTAAGGTGTTCCGGATCTTTGTTGTTTATTGTATATAAATTTCAAAACGTTATTGGTCATTGTCTGTCCTTTCTTATGACGTCAGAGACCATGTTGAAAACAGGTGTTCTTACTTTTATATGTTAATCCCTGAAATCAATGTCTCCTGTCCAAAAATAAAATCAATCAAAGAGAAGCAGTGAGACAGGTTTGGAAATTGTGCATCTTGAAGGTCCAGCCTAAAGTTCAAAAACTGATGTGATTCTGCAAATGATTCTTAAATCTTCATGACAGTGAAGCAGAGTAACAAAGGCTGTTTGCTCAAACATGGAATAAAACACACACACACACACACACAATCAATCAGCAATATTCTCTCTACACTATTGAGCACTCAGGCTGAACTGTTCTAACAAGTATTGCAGGCTAAAGATGAAGTCAGTAGCATTTGTTTGTTGTGGTTTGTAAACACAGCATTCAAATAGGGCCTCTTGTCTCAGTTCAATGCACCAGAAGCATGCAATCGTAACTTAGCGTGTACTACAAGTACTGTTACACTGCTTGTACCTGACTTTACACAGCAGGCTATGTAGGAATATCACAAGCTAACAAGCTTGTGATATTCTGCCGTGTTTGGCACCTACCTGTCCAACATAAAGCAGGTCAGCTCTGTCTTCCAGGCCTGTCCTTCAGTGTTTGAAAGCAGGTGAAAGCCAAACTAAGATTCACTCCTGTTCTGGAAGGATATTTATCTGCTTCACCTCACTAGGGCTATATTTCCTTTTCTTTGCCATTATGTCGCATCCATAACTTTCTCCAGTCTGAACAACGTCCAGTAGCTTTGCTCTGCTGTACTTTCAACTTCACCTGCGCTCTGTCATTGGCTTAGAGAAACACCATCCCCCATGCAATCACCACCATACATTCATGGAGGTCCCGAAGCAGTGTTTCCCACACATTCATGTATTTGTGGCCGGCCACACAATATAAACATTGTCTGCCACATTTTGATTTTCTATTTATGTAGCAGTGCATCTCGTCCACTTAGTCAAGACAGTGCACCAGTAAATAGCATGATGTTATGTACTTCAATACAGGGGGTGGCAATGTGGCCTTTAGTAAAACCAACAAAGAAGACAAGCATCCTTGTCTCAGGGGGAGAATGTCAACGAGACTTTGAATGTAGCCTAAAGTAGCATTTGCTGCTAAACTGAAGAGATAAAGGGGAAAGTGAGAAAGTTGAGTGCTGACAATGGGTCAGAAGCAGCAGCTCAGTATGAGCAAAGCCGTTAACCCTGCTACATTCTTAAAAGTCAGAAACTTAACGCTCATGCTGCCCACAAAACAGCTGTTCGTCTCATAAACAAGTATTTCATAGTTATTAATGAGTTAGTACATTTATCAGACGGTTTCAATACAGCCCCGACAGGTGTGTCTTCCCACTCATGTCAAAAACATGTTGAAAAATGTACACATCTTTTTCTCTCTACATCTCTTATCTCTTTTATAGTGTCACTCCCCTGTAGGCTTCACTATTCCTCTCCCTTTGCCCCCAAACCCCCCTCATCACAGAAAGTTTTTCAGTCAGAGAAAAAGAATGTGCTAAAATTTCTGGAACATGGCCTGGTTTTTACATTCGTCTTTGTTTATGCTCAGAATAAGTGTGTACGTGCATGTTTGTGTATTTCTTCATTTCTCCTGAATTAACTCATATGTCACTCAAGGAGACGGTGCGAGAAAATCTTCAGAAACATTCTCGGGGAGTGTACCCTGCATGCGTGTTTGTGTGTATGTGTTTGTGAATGCAACCCAGAAGAATTAAGAAAGACGGATGGAGGGAAAATGTTTACTCTGCAGTTCTATAATTTGTCCTCCTCCTCTTTTCCCTCCTTCTCTCTGCCTCTCTCCTTCCTCACTTTACCGTCTCATTTCCTATTCCCACCCTCTTTCTGCCTCCGTTCCTCTCTTTATAAAGAATACCTATACTGGAATGAGTGTGCGTGCATATGTGTCTGTGACAAATTGTCTCATTTTTTCACTGATGCAGTGCAGAGGAAGACCCTTATACAAGTCACCTCAGCTCTGACTTGATCCATCAACACTACAAATTCTATTTTACAGCCGGTGGTACATGCATTTATCTAGAATATCTCTTACTGTCACCCTGCAGAATGTTTTCAGTATTTCATTGTGGTACTTATATAAAGTGAATTCCTCATGTCTTTGAACCAAGGAACTCTTTCCAAATTTTGGGCAGAGAACAGGAGAGTTAAATGTTGCACCCAAATGTTCCTCACAGAGTCAAGCACACGTTGAAGTTTGTAGTGGGATACCTACATCCCTGGTTCAGTGTGGAAGAGGCAGCTAACTGGTCTAACTGGAGAATCAGGTGACCTGTAACCCTTGAGCTACACATATTACAGAATGACTGTGGAAAGGCTACCACAGCTGATCAGCAGCTGCAATTTCCCAGCTTTCCCTAGTCCAATCCATTAATCCTAAAAGTCTGCAAGGCCTCTCCGTATTATATCTGTATAAAGGCCCCAACATACTTTCCACATCGTAAGTCCGCAGACATCTGCGGACTCGTGTGCTTGTGCAGACTGGGGAAGTGGTTTCATTCACTCTACAATCAATGGTCTGCACCAGGCTGGCCATCCATAATATGCAGTGCGCAGATTGCAGCAGAATAAAAAAAAGATAACAGAAATTTTAGTGGCTGCACGTCTTTTTTAAAAAAAGTCATTTTTAGCCAGACTGACGTTATTAATGTTGCAGCTACATCTAAACCCGTGTCATGCAAGCAGAGATAACTGGAGAAAAAACTAAAGGTTCTGCAGACATGAAGGAGAGCACATTCTTACCTGGGTGGAATGTATTATATTCTTTTCTGTTGTTATTCTTGATGATGAATCAAATGAGAAATCCTTCAGTGTGAAATATTACCGTGAATCAGTGTATCTACAGTAAAACTAGTTTGGTCCAAACATTGCTTTATTCACATGTGAAAGCGCAAGCGCAGTCAGCACGCTTTCAAAGCGGACAGTCTACGCGGTCACAAATTTTGGGCTTCACGTGAACGTCCGCAGAGGGGTCCACGCAGACACCCCACCACCACCACCACCACCACACACACACACACACACACATGCATGCACACTGCCAATATCAGTACCATATGGATAGACTTAATCTCAATCTCAATCTTGATCTCAATCACTGAAAGCGTCATAGGTTGGTTGATCTGTCTCCATTGCTGTAACTCTCATTATTAATCTGCCATTTCTGTCTATACATCATATCTGGATCAGGAAAACATAAGTTGATGCAAGTATAAATGTATGCAGATTGCATCGAAATGTATCTGGACTGGTATGAGCAAAGCTGTCTGTGGTGCAGACAATGCTAAGAAATGCCTTTTGAAGTCTGCAAAGCAGCTTCAGTGAAAACTCATTGCAAAGGGAAATTGCTGTACATAATATGGAGTAAAAAGGGTAGTGTCTCTAGGGAGACACTTTGCTGTTACTATTTTTCAATGTAATTTTTAAAAGTTTTTTTTGTTTTTTGTTTTTTTTGTTTGTTTGTTTGTTTGTTTGTTTTTTCTGTGAACAACAAAATTCCAATTTTTGGGCAGCACCAGAAACTTCAGATAACAAGACCTATAAATATATAAACACTAAGGGAAAGTTGTTTACAACCAGTGCTAATTTAGAGGATGTTTTGTTGGTTTGGGTTAACTGACCCATTCAATACTGTGCATTTTTTGTCTGTATATACATACCATTCCCTAGTAATCACATTCACAAAGCCTCTGCCTTTCTCTGACAGGAAGTTGTTTGAAATTAATTAGATCCAGACTTTTCTTTTTGTATCATCATATATCCATGTCAGGAAATGTCATACACATTTATACAAGCTGTCTTGCAACATGCCATCCTTTCACTTCATCACTTCACTACAGTTTGCATTCCCTTGTAATGTAGCACCTTCTGTAGATAACAGTACTACTTGTTAGACTGAGATCATTACTTGACAAGACAGCTGGGGCAGGAGCACAAAAGCTAAGGAAGGGAGTAGGAGGGATGATGGACAAGGAAGGGAAGAGACAATAATTTGGAAACAATAAGGCCTAATGAGAAGAAGAAGACAGCCTTTTGTTTGTCATTAGGTAAAGATTTCTTTTTGAGGTCTAGGATAACTATCTCTCGTTCATAGATCTTGAAAGTCCAAAGTTTTTCCATGCATCTGTTTCTCGTACAGATGGACAAGGTAACAGCTTAGTCAGTGTATGAGATGCACCAGATTTTAAGTTTCTCCAGTAAAAATGAGGCACGCTAATTCAAGACAATCCACCCCTCTTACCACTTGCCCTATGGAGTGGAGCTGTTTCTATCAATTTCTCTGCGGATGGGTTCAGAGTCGAGTCACTGGAAAGGCCTCTGCATTCCAAACATGCAAGAAATGGGAACCACCTGCTTTAAAAAGTGATGCCAAGGGATCCAAACTGAGCTGCTGTAAGTGATGACTTGGGAATGAACAAGGTTGACCTGGGGTAGATCTTTGAGCGACAAAGTCCCAGGAGGGGAGGCGGTCAGGATGAGCAATGGGCCCCATAAAGGACCTGCACGACAAGGGTTTTGCACTACAACAGAAGACCAGAGTTCATACCAAATGTGAAACTGAAAGTGAAACCTAGTCAAGGAGTTTTTGTGCCTTAACCTGACCGAACTGCAACTGTTTTGGAATGTTCAACCCTGGAAGGCTACGTGCTCCGCACAATAATGCTAAAATGTACCTTGTGTTTGAGTGTCATGAGTGTGACAAAGTGGTGTTGCTCTTTGATGAACTGCGATGAGTTCATGTTATAGAGTTACTACACCACTTTCCTTTGGTCCAAATAAAGAAGCAATGTCTTTGCAAACATGTTGCAGACATGGAAAAACAAATGACAGAGTTTATATAACATTGCAATTCATGGCTACCGGGATGCGGAAAATATGGTTTGAGCTTTGAGTTTATCTCCCAAAATTACAAGCGTATGAGTTCTTCTTTCAGTCACATGATTCAAAACCTCTTGAATTAGAGTAAGCAGTCATTGCACAAACTCACAAATTTAAATAGCAGGGGATTTGATATTTGCTCCACTGTTGTTTGAAATCCTTTCAAATTTTTTGTTGAATAAGATACAGAATATTGAAGTTGTTTGCTGTATTTGGTTAAAGTTGTATTCTCTTAATTAATACAGTTCTTGAAGAAGTGTTTGTCTCTCTGCCACAAGTTCAGTTGACATTGTTCTCACCTGACCAAGTGTCACTGTCACTGTTCAAAGTCATGCAGTTCCTCAATCCACCATCAAAGGAATGGAATGGAAAAGTTTGAGTGAATTTAGAGCAAAGTGGTACCAGAAAATGGGTCATGAGCCTGTTTCATGTGATATGCCAACATGACACTAGGCTGTTGTGATGAATCTGGTTCCCTGGGTGTTGCACCAAGTGCTTTTGCACCGAATGCAAAGTGAATATTCCGTGAGAAATATGAGATGTTCCGATTCAGAGTTAACCAGAAGGGTCTCCCAATGAGATCTGCTGCATTCCACAAAAATAAATACACTCTTGAATCTTTTTTTTCTTCTTTTCATCATGTGGAATGTTTGCAGACAACATGAATCACAGAGGATCACACAGAGAAGAAAGCCATCATCTTTATGAAAAAAAAAGTTTTATTATGTTAAATTTAGGACTTGGTTTTCAGCAGGCTGAGTCAGACGTCTATTTAAAGACTGCAGCCTTCAGATTTCATCATTTGAGTTTTTTGTTATTTTTGACTCATCTTTTTTTCCTTGTCTTCAATTAGATTTTAATGTGCGTCTTGGTCCCAAACCTGCTGCTCCTGATTTTTATAAACCTCATGTGTAGATGCACGTCATCTCTAGATTTTCTGGTGTGTGTGTGTATGTGTGTGTTTGTGTGTATTTTGTTTGTTTGTTTTACTGTATATATGGGGTCTGAAACCTGAATTTCTACTCACGGTGTGGGATCCAACAATCTTTGTGGGGACAAAATCCTGGACCCCACAACTTTAACATTAAAAATTAGGGGGAAGATTTTCATTTTAAAGTATGAATTGAAGTTAGATTACGGTAACAGTTAGGCATAAATTGGTTAAGGTTAGGGTAAATGTTTGGATTAGGTTATAGAAATGAATGAAAGTCATCGTAAAGGCCACTCAAAGATAACTATACAAATATGTGTGTTCGTGTTTTGTGTGTGTGTGTGTGTGTGTGTGTGTTTGGGGGATGGAGGAATAATTCCTGTAGGTTTTAGAATTCATGACACTCATCTGAACATGTACAACCAGATTTGTTAAGATTTTCCAAAAAACAAACAAGAAAAACAAACAAGCAAACAAACAACTAAACAAAATTACGAACAACTAACACTTTAGTTCGATTTTTTTGTTTGTTTGTTTGTTTTGTTTTTGATGCAAACATTTGTATTTTTTAATTTAATTCATATCAATAACTTTATTAATCCCACTCAGGGCAATTCATTTTGAGCAGCCTGTACACAACAGCAACATAACAGCAAGATATCCCCACATCCTGTTTAAACTGTCTTTTTTAAAGGAGACTTATTGAGTTCATTTCTGTTACATAGCCCATCATGAAACCCAGACCTCCACCCTTCTGGAGCCTTCTACTACTTCCTGTGGAGAAGTTGGCAAGAGCATTTAGCATTGAGGCGAAAAGGTCTACATTGGAGTTTGCTGAAAGCCCAGTGCATCTGATACAGGCACTAAAGTGTACCTTGTGCATCTGTGTTACACTCCTGAGGGGTGCGACCAAGCGTTGATTTTTATCAACCTGAAACTGACATGGATTGGTGATGCTTTGGGAGGAACACAACAACAGGATTTCTTGATGGAGGGGAACCTTTTAATGCCACTCACACACTGTGGCCTTTAAAAAGATAATGAGAAAGAATTTTAACTCCTGTAATAGTTGTTATCAGATATCAATAGGCAAGTCCGGTTGTGTGTCTGTCCGTGAATGTCTGTGCATGCTTGCAAGTCATTTCAAGTTGAACTGCTGTGATTAATTCACAAACCCACATGGTGATACTGTTTCATAACCAGTTCATGTAGAGTACCACTAATACACACACACACACCTAATATATCTTGTTATGAAACTTTGAACACCCTCCTGGCATCAGAAAATCATCCCTTTAAACCCTGCTAAGTAATTTAATGAAGTAATGCCTAATTTGTGGAGCCTGTGTGTGTGTTGCGTGTGTGAGTAGCAGTTAGATGGGTGGTTTTTTTTTTGTTTTTTGTTTTTGTCCTTTTTTTGTTTAGTGTGTGTGTGTTTATCTCCTCATTGGGATTTGCACGAAATTGTGCTGCATTTGCGCATAAATAGAGGCCCCCAATGCAGCAATGCAGCATAAGGCCCTATGCACAGGGGCCATTTTGTGTTTAGGGAGGGGCGACCCTGGAACCTGGCTGGAAACATAAACAAGATCCTGCAAAATATGTATATAAATGTACTGAAAAATATCAGGCTAAAGGTTGTAGAGTAAAAGCGTGGATTCCAAACATTTATTATGAGTTGTGTTAAGAAGAAATGATGAGAAATCCAGCCTACAAAGCAGAATCAATGCATTGAAATGCTGTGGAGAGCCAGAATACCTCTGCTGTGGCACAGTTTAATTTTTTTACTTAATGCTCTGCTGTGCTCAGGCAGAAACAACTGGTTTTAGGTCTCAGAATCCGCTGACAAAGCCAAATACTGAATAGAGTCTATTTCTGTCCCCGTGACTCCCGCAGAGTCTATAATACTTTGAAAGTTGTGATAATGTGAGCTGAGAACATTCATTTTACCGCTCAGGATGTCTCTCAGTCTGTAGCTGACCTCCTTTTCAAACTCTGAGTTCTCAACTTTCACTTGAATTATTGCCGAGAGACTGTTTCTATTGGTTTATAAAGCAGAGACCTCAAGCGAGTGCTGACTCTGTTAACCAAAAAAAAAAAAGATAAAAGTATCACAGTCACTGGTTCAATTCATCATTCCAATCTTAATACAAACTTATTATTTATATAGAATTTAATGTAATTACCACTTTACAACTGTGTAGTGTTGCATTTGCTACAGACTTGGAACCTTTAAATATGAAAAAACAAACAGATGGATGTGCAGCAAAGCTTGTTGTTTAATGCCTCTTCGTTCAACCTGATTCAGACTCAGAAACCTTGATAGGCTTCATGGGGTAACTTTTAATTTCCTACCAGCAATCAATTCTGTCAGGTGTCACACTTATGGAAGAATGAAAACTCCCTACATGATCATACTGCCTGTATGGATCGTCTTGGGTCACTGATTTAAAAGCATGTCCTAACCCCCCCGGGGGAGTTTTCGTTACAGCTATCTGGAGTTCAGCTTTGCAGTATGTGTGCATGTGTGTGGTTTTTGTGTGTCTGAGAGCTAAGCAGAAGTGTCCACACTGTGTAATGCCTCATACCTGCTTAAATAGTGCATCTGTGCGTGGGTGTGTATGTATGTGTGTGTGTGACCTCTCCTCCAGAGGAGATGATGAGCTTATTATGGACAGACACGAAACAGAGATTAAAGAGCAGATGAGAGAGAGGCAGAGGGATGTGAGGACAGTAGCGAGAGAAGTCAGAAGCAAGAGAAAAGTCGTGAAGAGAGACAGAGATTCAGACTCGATGGAGGATTGAGAAGAGAAGAACTGTGTTCTGGTTGTGTCAAGGTTAAGGGCAGTCTGTTATTTGTTCATTTTTACGCTAAATGTCCCAAACCCTAAGACAACTTCAAACCCTCGACCTGTATCTGTTACAGAGGTGACCTTGTTTCATAGAGTTTTTTTCAGCAGCACAGATACCACTTGTGCAATATTACAGTACTACAGGCAGAGTGTCTCTATGATCCTCTTGCTCTTATGTGACTTTGATCATGACAGTGTCTTTACTCAATAGAGTAAGGAAGCTACAATAAAGCATAGTCTTGGGTATTTATAGCTTGTATTTAAGAGAATATTAGAGTCTGCTACTTCAGCACCATGGATAGCACCATGGATCAGGCCACTGGTATTTGAGAGCTATGGCTGGGATCAGAGATTGTAATAGACCATGCACCAGAAGATTTTGACAAAACTTAGAAAGACTTTTACAAGACAAATGTCCGACACTCTCACATCTTAAGACGATGTGTCAGCAAGTCACTTTGTTTTTAGTCACAGACTACAATTACGCAAAGATTGGTCCAAGGTTCAAGTCCAAACCTCCAGAGAAGAGAGGGGGCTTGAACAGGAGAATAAGGCAGAAAACAGGTGCTTTCCCCTGGGCAGGGAGCCACAGAAACTTCCCTGGAAGTCCGGCTGACTGCCATTCAAAGTATTTAAAGGACTACCAGTTACATGTATTGCTTGAGGGACTACCAGTTCTGCAACACGGACATGCCAATGCACAGGTATGAATGCTCCAAACAGCATAGGCCACTTTCATAGCTTACAGCGTATGCTCCGCCTGCAGCCAACACAGAAGCATAAATCAGGCTTTAGATAATGCTCCCTGCACCTATTGGTTGTTAACAAGGTTCGTGTCACTGGACAGCGCAATTTGCATAAGACAAGAAGACCTGTCATAATATTAAATATGTTTGATTTTATCATAACACCACAACGAGAAACAGGCTGCCTTCAAACAGTCCAGACTGAGTTTAATGACCACATTACAAGGAGCCGACCGATATATCGGTTGGCCAATATTATTGGCCGATAGTGGCCTATTACAGATATGTCGTTATTGGTGTATATGTTCTCTGATAAGTGACAATATTAAAACTGTTTTTATGGCTAGAAAAATGCTTGGACTCGTAATTTATAACGGTGTAATTATGTAGTTTGTCCAGTAGAGGGCGGTTCGTTATTTAACTGGTAATAAGTGAAGTATTTACTGTTCAGTACACTGATGTTTGGAATAAGTTTATGTTTAAATCAATTTTAATCAATTAATATGTTTGTTCAAGTGTAAGATGTCTTGCCTCCATTACATATCTCTGTCATAAGTATTTGATAACCACATTCAAAATATTATGTGTCGAATATCGACTGATATATTGGATATTAGAATTTTCCTATTCTCTAATATCGGGCATTGGCCCCAAAAATCCCATATCGATTGGGCCCTACAGTTACACCAAACGACTGAGAACACTGGAGCGTGCCACAACTCTAATGATTTTATTCCAACTCTGGAAAGTTGTCCATGACTTTGAAATTGCTTGAAATTTTGTTTCGTGTAAGACCAGCATAAGTTGGACAAAGTCAGACAAAGGATCAATGAGTCAGACAGACTAGACCAAATGTACCCTCTACGACCCTCTGCTAGTAAATTGACAATAGGGAAACAGGAGGTTAACTTGGGAGATGCATTTTGCCTACAAGGCGGATGGCATCCGACCAAATTCTTTACTGGTTAACAGGACAGGTGTAGTGGGAGGTATGGGGCATATAGGGCCAGGATAGTATAGAAAAAGAAGTCAAATAGGAATTTTACCATTTCAAAAATGATCTCTGCCCAGTTAAGCATGTCTTTACATGCTTATTTGCACATTACAAGACAATTTATGAACACTGGATATGCACAGGCTGGTATAAAACAGGAAGCATAAGGTTTGTTGCTCAGCTGCAAGAAAAGCAATGATGAAAAAGAAAGAGCATGCATATTTTCTCTTGGGCTGATGATGAGGTGGAACTGTAACTGTAACAAATAAAGCAGTAATAGCAATGGGGGTTCCATAGGAAGGACACGTTGCAATAAAAGACAAAAATACAAGAAGCAGACATTGTTGCTCGTGTCATTGTTCCTAAAAGTCGAGCACATCACAACTGCACAGTTTTCAAACTGGAATGGGGTAAGCAGCATTTCAAAGGTCTCCATTTTAGGGCTTCCAAAATGCTAGTCGTGTGGACCCCAGGCTTGACAGAGCAAAAGTTGTGCAAAAGAAGAACTTTGTAGTGTGGACAGAGAATATGTGTTAACTCAGTGAAGTACTGGTGACTCAAGCAGGCTGAACCCACTCTGCCAGTCTAAGCCACGATTGGCTCCAGCTGCGTGCAACTTTACAAGGGATAAGCTATTATAGAGAGTAGATGGATGGAAAGAAGGATGGAGGGATACTAAAAAAAGAAGGATATAAGGAAGAGGGAAAAAGTTAAAGGAAGTATTGAAGGCAGGGAGGGAGACATGGATTAATTGAAGAAGTTAGACGTGGTTGCTGTTGTGGAAAAGACAAACTGTGTGTGTGAGTCCTAACTGACAGAATGAAAATATATGTGTGTTTGTTAGAGAGAGAGAGAGAGAGAGAGAGAGAGAGAGACAGAGAGAGAGAGAGAGAGAGAGGGATAATGAAGCATAGAACTGCAGAGAGACGAGAAATAGCACCACGCTGTGTTTTTTTATGCTGTTTTATTTTTTCCTCCCCTCTTTTTCTCCAAGTACCAGCTGAGAGTTTTGAAGGTTTGATGTGGGAGGCGGTGGCGGTGTTCGGAGGTGGGTTGGGGTGTACAGAGAGAGAGAGAGAGAGAGAGAGAGAGAGAGAGAGAGAGAGAGAGGACAAGGGGGAGAAGTAAACGTGCTGCCTCTCCCTTTCTCCCTCTCCTCCCTTTTCCCTCAGTGTCTGACTTCTCTCGTCGCTTCGTTCAACGGATTTTCCATGAGCTGAAGAGGAGGGGAGAGAAGGAGAGAGGGAAATAGAGACGATCACGATAAAACATCACATAGAGAATGGCTGAGGTGTTTGTGGGACTAAACCTAAGCAATTAAGTGCTGCATTGGAAAGGGGGGAAATATTTGCAGGTGAGGAAGAAGACCAGACCGAGAGGAGGAAGACAAGAGAAAGGGGAGGAGAAAGAGGAGGGCTTTTAGGGAAACAAGAGAACCTTTGCACAGGAAGACAAGAGAGGAGAGAGAGGCGAGGAACAAGTAAGTATAGAGCAGCAAAAGTTGTCAGAATTCTTTAAACAAAAAAAGCAAAACGTAGAAAATAAGAACACGCTGAAGAACTGGAAAATAGTGAAAAAAGAAAAAAGAAACGAATAAAGGAGAAAAAGGAGGTCTGCTAAATCCATATCAGGTGAACCTTGATCAGCTATTTATCATCGAGGATGGACAAGGTGGAGCGAGTGATGAAGATGGTGAAGAGGATGTCACCGAGGAAGAAGAGGAGAGAAGGAGGAGGAGGAAGAGGAGCAGGACCAGGAGAGCTGGAGAGCCCGGACACCCTGTGTGACGAACTCTGCCGCTTCAGCCTCTGCATCAGTGGTGAGAGGTCGCAGTGCTGTGTGTGTGTGTGTGTGTGTGTGTGTTTTAGAGAGTGTTTGTTTTTATGTGCTTCTACTCATTGAGTTGCTTTGTTTGAGAACACTCTTTACAACACACTTTTAAAAGCATTGTGAGTTTTTACAAAACTGCCCTCCCTCATAAAAATAATGACTCTCCTCGAAAAATTGCATACACCATTGGTCCCTTTAAGGTGACTCTTGCTCACAGTAGCAAAATCATTAGTGGTGCAACAGTCTTTAAAGAATAAACATCCTGGGGAGAAATTCATGGTGAATCTGTGAGTGAACAAAATGTTTGACTCGGAACCCAGGAGCTTTGTGTCGTTTCTGGTTTGTCGCTGTGGCCGAATAGTTTGGACCCTCAAGGCTGTGTTCGCTGACATGCGATTTGCGTAGGCTGTTGTGTTTATCTCAGAGCTTTGAGTGTTGTTTAGGTTGGACAGGTGCTGTGGAGGGACAATTGTCAGCAGACTGTTGCTGAGGATGAATAAACACTGCACTCTCTGCACTGATTATGCTTTCATCCACAGTGGTTAATACTTCTCTCTGACTCATTTCCAAACAACTGCCAACTGCATTGTCTCTAATAACTGACTTTCAGCTGAAACAACTTTAAAGAGTCGCTAAACCCCTAAACCCTTTTTTTTTTTTTTTTAGCCTAAAACCGATGCCCTCAAGTATTTTGTAGTGTTTATGATTGATTCAGGTCTAAATCTTAACATTTTAGTGCAAATTTATTAAAGTTCACATGTTCTGTTATAAATGTGTGGAAAGTGACTGCCCTCTACTGGCTGTAACCGGGGCTATTGTAAACAAATGTTTCTATTGGTTGATCAGCGGGTATGTGACATGTACGGTGATCGCTTTTGTCACCGGGTGACAGTGGAGAGAAGCCAGCTGCTTATTAAATGAACTGTGGACACGTGTAAAAAATTTAAATATGCTAACAGCTAACTCTAACAACAATCACTCAAAACTCAAACTATGCAGTTCTCTCGATCTACTCTCAGTAAAGCCCCACCTCCTGGCACTGAATGAATTGATAAATTTTTTCACGTTCTGATGCAGTTTTTGAATTTTGGGAAGGATGCACTTTAGCCAAACCTCCAGAGGTTATGCTTATTAGTTATGCATTAAGCAAAGATGTTTGGGGGAAATCAAGAGTTAATGCTGCCTGGAGTAAACTCATTGTCAGGATTCAAGCAGATGAAGTAAGAGGTTACATAGATGTGCTCTTGTCCAGCTTTACCTTTAAGTAAGCAGCTTGAGTGGCTTGAGTGTGTGACAACCTGTATGTTTCTACCTTGTTGGACTTTGTTCCAGTAATCCATCTCCATGTGAAGAAGAAAGGACAGTGTTGAGAAACATTATAACTTTGACGGAGATTGGAAGGCAAACAAATGCATCCATTCAACACATGAACATTAGACTTCTTTCTTTTCTTGCAATGCTGGCCTGAAATTGCTCTTTCAGAGATGTGATACAAAAGAGACTGAAGGAAAATGGTAGTGCTGAGCTGTCATTTGTTCCTACAGTGACAGAACAAATAGAATTTTCTGTTTTCTTTATCTTGTCTCCTTGCCATGCTTGCTGCATTGCTGCTCTGCTGATTTAATTAGTTAGTGCTACCGTTTAATTAGCTCAGAGCTGCTTAGCGTTGATGTTATACTTTGTTAGGTACCTCATGTTCTTCAAAGACTTGGAAAATGTTTCATGGAGGGCAGATTTTTTGCAAGTTTTATTTTTTAACTGGCTTTGATCGTACACAAGCAGCTCAGTGAAGGGAGCGAGGGAGTGAGTGTGGTAGGAAATGCATAGAGGAGGTGAGTAGACCGGAGTAAATGTACATGTGTGAGAGAGGTAAAGTGTGAGTGTGCCTATTTTCCTCCCACCCTCCCATATATCCTTTCATCAAACAATCTTTCAAATCACTCAGCAGAAACTGCAGCAGCCAGACTTCAAACGGCATCAAACAGCCATCAGAGAATCCAACATTACACTGCAGGCGGGAAAGGTCACTTTGTAAACGCCCGAACACGAGCACATCAATGCAGAAATCTCAGTATCACCCTCTGCTCCAGCACAATGGATGATGTTATTTTTCTCATATGACAAATGCCATTTGCTGGAAGTCTTAAATCTAAAGCATCATGCGGCAAAAGATCACGAATGTTTAGCATGAACGCCTGATATGAATCCAGAAGAGTTATAGCAGTGCATTCCTTTACCTATATTTATCATTGATATTTCAATTATTTTTGTTTGGATACTTGTGATCTTGCCAGTCATCTTACTTGTGATATGACACAGATAATTATAGTTGCCATTGTGAAAAAAAATGGACGATAGGGTAAATCATCCTCCAGAAGCAAGCTTTTATGGACCGTTTCATCAGGTTTAGGTAGCTTTAATTCTGTTGGTTTGGTTGCTGTTGGTCTTGTTTTAGATGTTTTCACTTTTCTTTGATCTGGATTGAAATTGTGTGTTTCTTAATTCCAAACTTTCAGGGCCAAATGCAGCACTAAGATCTCTCTCCTTTAGAAGCCTGTCTTGCAGGTGTATCTGTGTTTAATATCTGTCTTATTTGGTCTCCAACAGGAGTACAGATTGTTTCAGCTCAAAAAACCACAAATGGACTGAAACAAATCTTTGTCTACCTTGTGCAGAAACTCAATTACGTTTTTTTTGTCTTTGGGAAATG
>JAQLOL010000012.1:3219821-3233502 GCA_029783665.1 Naso thynnoides
GATGATTCGAGTCATGAGTCGTGTCAACTCACATCTTGTCAGTGGAATCGCTGCACCATCGCTGTGTCATTGTTGTGAGAGAAATGCAGGAGGAGCAGCGGGGCAGACTGTAAACCACCTCGTCTGCTGCCGCCCAGTGAGACCGTGGGTCCCGCTGGCAGAGCTGTCAGCTGCCCGGCAGGAGGAACTCTGTGAGATGGGCGACAATTTAATAACTGACCTATGACCAGGACACACATTTTTACTTCTCTCCCACTCTAGACTGAGTGGAAATCTGATGTTTGCACCTCACAGCATCAAAATGCTGCTATTACAATAAACTGTTAGAAAAGGACGGCTTATGTAGTTTAATGTTGGGTGGCTGCTCTGTGCGGTTAGAGATTTGATGCTAAGGTCCTGTTTTTATGATCTATAGCACTAGTATAAAATGCATGGCGCAAGTTTTACTGGGATGGCACATAATCTGGGTGCAAAGTGAGGCGTAAGATACAAAGGCTTTTTTCTTTTTTCATTAATAAATTATAGGTGTGTTTTGGGCCTAACAAGGACAACACCAATTAGCATATTGTCTCTCACGCCCTTTAACATGGCACATTGCTATTTAGATGGTGGAAACAATTGGTTGCAGTTGAGTTTTTATGCACGGGGTGGACGAAGTGAAAGCACACGAGCAGATCATCTGCAGGAGAATCAGTCATTTAACAAAGCTCCCTGAGGTGAGGCAGACACAGGAGGAGAGAATCCTCATCTTCTGGCGTCACCAGAACGGTGGCATAAGGCTGTGAGAGGTATAATGATGTCAGGAGACAAGAAAAAACAAAAATTCTACTGCGTACAGTGATGCACTGATTGGTTATTTAATTTATAATTAGGAGTCTTGCTATGTGTCCACAAGCGGAATGTACGCGCCTTGTGAATGCACAACATTGCATCAGACTTTAGAAGTGGTTTTTGTTGGTCAATAGTGCGAACACTTACTCCTTCTAAACCTGCTCCCAGTGGGCGCACAGATGAGTGCTAGGACGTTTGTTATTTAGACGATGGGGGTGTCTGGCGAGTAGGCTAGCTGACAACTTCGTCAGTTGGAGAAAAGCAACGATACTTGCACTGTGCTGTCCAAAAGATAGGGCCTAGATAAAGTGCTTAGAG
Source organism: Naso thynnoides (assembly GCA_029783665.1). Taxonomy (NCBI): domain Eukaryota; kingdom Metazoa; phylum Chordata; class Actinopteri; order Acanthuriformes; family Acanthuridae; genus Naso; species Naso thynnoides. Next base: position 3,220,971 of record JAQLOL010000012.1, read on the forward strand.
ATAAAGACTTCAGTACCATAACCCTAACCCCCTTCCCCATGTTGTGTTCACAAAAGAAAAAAGTTTTTATGGATTTAAAAAAAGGCATGAACTACAATATAAACCAACAATGAAGTAACAATGTTCGTCAGAGGATCTATCCAGAATTAAAACTGCCTCCTAGTTTTAAGCCTCATTTTCATTCAAGGTTTTACTTCAGCATTCTATGAAACTTCATCTATTATTTAGAGACAAAGTGAAATTGAGGACTCTTCCAAAACACGCTGGCGAATGCCAATTTAAGTTATAAGGAAAACAGCTGAGCTGTGAGGCCCATATTTTTTTCTAGACCTAAGTCTACAGGATCAAAGGTCAGTCAGGCAAACTTTACACTCACACTGGAAAATTACTATCTGCCAGTTTTCCCTCAGGTTTCACAAGAATAGACTAAGACTACAATGTGTTAGCTTAGTGGTCAGCACTGTTGCCCTTACAGAAAGAAGGTCCTGGGTTCAATACCGGGCTGGGGAAGGACCTTTCTGAGTAGAGTTTGAATATTCTGTCTTTGTGTGTCTGCGTGGGTACTCCGACTTCTTCAGTCCAAAGACATGCAGGAGAATTGGCTGAATTGGTGATTCTAAATTGCCCGTTGGTGTGAATGTGAACTTGAATGGTTGTTTGTCTCAGTATGTCAGCCCTCTGATGGACTGGCGACTTCTCCAGGGTGAACCCCCGCACTCGCCCAACGTCAGCTGGGATTTGCTTCAGCCTCCCTGAGATGGAAAATGAATGAATAAATAACTATAATGCAAATGGTCGAAAACACCGGAGGTTAGATAAGAGTTACTTTTAGCACTCGTGACTATCAAAGTTTTCATTTCAGAAACATTTCACCTTCACTGGAGAAAAGAAAAAAAACAGAACTGAGAGTAATGAAAACTGTGAGATTTCCTCTTTTCAAGGAGAATTGGCACAGTGACACTGATTCCTTTGTTCAAACTCTTTTTTTAGTGTTTGAGTGCCTTTTCACTGCATAAATACTCGTACAGATAAAACATTAGACACACATAAACTGGCATAAAGTGCAGCTGATGCATAAATACGAAGGGGAAAAAATCATTTGAAGTGTAAATAATCCAGCAATTTCACAGTGTTACAACCTGAACAGAACTAAATGAATCGAAGCACAGAAGTTAACCTGTTAACCAGTTGCCAGACTGTTTTTAATGTGTATACCTAAGTGAAAGTTCAATAGCACATGAACAGTTTTTGATCTCGACCCTCGCACATTGCTTGTGATGCTCATGACATGAAATCTTCACTGTTTAATTAAATGAGAAGATGCTACTTGGGCCACCTTTTCTTGTTCAGAAATTGGGAAGACGCAGTGAACATCAGTAATGTACGAATTAACATAGAACTTCAACAATGAGATTAATTTTGTCAATTTAATAATAATTCCATTTTATCGGGCTTATTGCACAAACTTGATCATAATCCTGGGCAGCACGGTGGTGTAGTGGTTAGCACTGCTGCCTCACAGCAACAGTGGGTTCGAATCCAGGTTCACTCATCTAACATCAAGAGGATCCTGGGTTCGATACCCGGCTGGGGTGGGACATTTCTGTGTGGAGTTTGCATGTTCTCCCTGTGTCTACGTGAGTTTCCTCCCACCATAAAACAAGCATGTTAGGCACATTTGGTTAGGTTGGCCCAATGTGGCGGCACGCTCAATTGCAGCAACTCAGGACTAACCCCCAATTCTAACCTTGTAATTTTGTTGTATAATTCACTGAATAATGACAGTAAAGCTGAAATGTGAGATCTTTAAACTCTAAATGTAATGTCTGTCGATACATTACGCTTTAAAGAAAAATATACTTAAAAACAAGTCTGCATTGCTGAGTTTGGGATGCTGCAGCTTTAGTGTTGCACATATTTGATGTATTTATTTTAGGGGCTAATTTTTGCAGCTGGAGTGACCCAGTTTTGCCTCAAGGATCAACAAAACACATATTTTCTTACTCTTCTTATTGGCTACATATGTAAAAGACTGATGCTCTTATCATATTCTCTTTTCAGTGAGAGTATAAAAGAGTTTGTCGATCATTACGATGTGTAATGACAGTGCTTACATACAAATTGAATACTTTCTTGTGTTAATCTCTGTTTCAACATCATTGTTTTCTTACTGTAACTTCAGTATTTGTTTGAGGGATTTTGAACAAACACTGTAAGAGATCATTGTCTTACCTAAATGAATGAACGTTGCTGCTGTGATGTTCAGAGACTCACAACCAATAGACTCCAAAAACAGGAGATGAGTTATGAGGTAAATTTATTTAAAACAAGTTTGGAAGAAAGATATTTAATCATTAAAAACATATTGAAAACACAGATGCCATAAATGAAAAGTGAAGAAGAAAACAAAAAGAAACAATATTTTTTGGGGGGGAAATTAGATTTTTCTCTTGTGTTTATAACTTACAGTTTACAGTTTACAGTTTTTTACAGAACAGCTTAAAGAAATATTTCATAGAACAATCTTCATAGTTCCTTAATTGTTTTCTATTATTTGCAACACTGGTCGGAAGAAAAACTGATCATTCACAGAATAAACAATTAACTTATTTATTAATATAATCAACACAATGCTGGTAAATGTACATATCATTCTATCTTTTGCTAGTTGCTGTGGATAAAAATTATGTATTCTGTTTTTTTTCTGGAATTACTGAAACTAGAGGCGAGCAAAATGCAAAGAGTATCCAAAACAACAAGGGAGAAGTGGACATCGCCACCATACTGATGTTAAAGAAGGTCATCAACACGAAAAAAATTATCTAAAAAAAAAAAAAAGCTGAAGGATGTTTTTTGTCATACCAAAATTGCTTTACACTGCCTGCTATACATAAACACAATTCAAACTGTCGTCCTCCTCTGCTTCAAGTGTTTATGTTGCTAAAAACTTTACCAAACAGGTCTGTATGTAAAGCAATAGATCTTCCTCCTGGCACTGTAAGTGAGTTATCCCTGCAGGTGCTGAACTACACGTCTGTCACGCAGTAGGTACTGTATGGATATTGATTCAGGACAACAGGCCCTGGCTTGTAGCCACTGACCAAAGCACAACCCATCCAGCTGGCTTCTTATGCTGCTGTTGTATATGGGCAAACTGAAACCGTCTAAGTGAGGATATGTTCTATTATAGGCAAAGAAAATAGAGTAAATTTGGAAGTGAAGCCCTTTTGTTAAATGTCATAAATTAGTTTGTGAGTAAAGCAAATACTTAAGGAGCTGACATGGAAATCTGTTCATGCAGTTTCTGTTTCCTGAATTGTAAAGTTAGAGCTTATCAAAATCGAGATTTATTTGACCAGATCCTTTCATGTCTTTTGATCTTCTGGCACATTGCGTGTGTCTTTCAGTCGGGACTCTATGCAAACCACATCAGGTTTCTACAGTTTCCACAGTTCAAACAAACTGACAGCAGTCATGCATTATGTCGTGTGGATATGATGAAATGTCTCAGTGGCTTTAAAATTGGGAAACCCTCTTGGTATCCAACCCTGAATATCAGATGTTATGGCTGCTGTATCTGTCTGTGTGTGCGCTCAGGAGACACACTTAGCGGCTAAATTTAGGTGTCAAATCCTTCTTTTCTTCTGCTCTCTCATCTCTCCACCCCCAGTCCTCTTTCTGTCCCACTCCTTTGGTCTCTCTCTTTCTCCCTCCTGTCTCTCTGCTTATCCTTTTGCTCTCTCTGTCGCCCTCTCTACCTCACGTACTTTGCCCTCAATCGCTCTCTCCCTCCCTCTCTCTCTCTCTGGATAATATTACAGTCATGAGTGGGTGGATGTTTCACTCCTTCTCTCTTCTTCCAGCACTAGAACCTTCTATCCTGCTCTCACTGAACGCAGCTCCACGTGTTATTTAACCTGCTTCCGATTTATTTTCTCAACGTCCTTGTTGATGTGTGTGACATACATTTGCAATGCAATGTGCTGAATGTTACTCAGGATTGATTAATGATGGATTTTAATAATTATGGCAAACAAATTTAAATTTCAAATGTTATTCTACATCTATAAAGTCAGTCTCACTGTAGGAAATTGCCAGAGGGACACTTTGAGACAGGGGTAAAATCCCTCCTCAATACTGGGGCTGAAAAATGACTCCACTCTGAACACCAGGGGAGGAAAATTGCAGCAGAGTGCATCCATCATGAGCTCATCATCAGAGTCCATCGAGATACAGACTGATGGGTTTGTGACAAAAAATTCTAACCTCATGGGGAAGCAGGTTTCCATCTTCTGTGTTAAAGGACAAAAAAATAAATGGAGCTTCTTGTGTAGTTAAAAAACAAACAGTGAACCTGGGGGGATGAAAAACCAAGCCAAAACTAAAGTGCTCGAAACTGCAGTTCTAAATACAGTCACTTGAGGCTGGCTCAAAAAGTGAGTCCCTAAAAATTTAAAATTTGGGATGGCTTGACACCACTTTTTCATGTCCGATACCAATACCGATAAGGCAACATTGAGTATCTAGTCTTTTTGCTTCTCTTAAATGACAAAGCCAGCAGCAGAACTACCATGCATGTAGGTAATGCAGTCGCATTAGGGCCTGTGCTCGCCAGGGGCCCACCCTCATGAATTCAAACTTAAAAATAATTACTCCAACACTAGTACTACACTACATGCCACTTGTAGTGAGTAAACTTCCCAAATTCCCAGACCTCATCAGGTAAAACAGCAAGTATATATAGCACTATATGGGGCAAGACTCTTATGTCATAGTGTCACATTTACTGTCATTCGCAAAATAAATAATGATACAATAACACAAAATAAGTTTTATAAATTCAAGCATATAGTTTACTGACTCATTCGTCTATGTTCTATTTCTAAATTACATTAAATAAGGATTAATGGGTGATTTGATGTTAAATAACATACAATGTGTGTCCACGCGGAATTCTGGGTTTTTGCAATTAAGGTCATGAGCGATACAACTGCTGAGCAAAATTATACAGAAGAGTTAGCAAAAGAAAGTGTGAGGATAGCGAACGAGTGAGAAAGGACATGGAGTACAAGCAAGAAAGCGGGTATCAAAAGCGGAAAATTTAAAGAAGCAGACGAGAGGGAAAGAGCAAGGCTTCCCAAAACTGCCAGTTTCTTGACAAAGAAAGATGACCTGACGAGTCCGAGTTGTTGCGCTGAGCAAGAGTCAAAACCTGCTTGCACCAGCGCGCCATCCAGCACTGCTGGAGATTATATGTTTGTATTTAATTAACGACTTTGCACAACGAAAAGGCGTATGTATATTAATGTAAGTAGAATTAATTTATTATTTATTTATTTAATAACCGACCCATACCTGTTGTGCAAGTGCTCCATCATTAATTTATTTTTTATCTGGTGCGCTGTCACCTGTTCAGATTATATTCATGTGTGTTTAGGTGCACTGTCACCTGTTGATCCTACTCTAACTTTTGAAGGTGCGCTGTCACCGATTACCAGATCTTATTAGATAGACTGTCTGTCATCTTGATCTTGCTGTTATGACTCTTTTCTACTATGGCTGTGCTTTCCTAGTAACATTTTAATTTAAGCATCAACTGTGCAGTGCATTTCACTGTTGCTGGTCATTTCAAATCTACATGCTTATGCTTCTTTGATTCATCCTGGCATTATGTCAGGCTAAACGTCTGACTGGGGCCCGGTGCCGACCCCTTACACTAATGGACAAAGCTGTAGATAATACATCTCTATGGAAGCACGTTGCTTAACCTAGCCATTAAAATTAGTCACATGACACATGCTGCTAGTCTGCATCGTGCTGACATCTCTCTCAGCTTGTCGCACATAGTTTATTTAAGCATTTATGGGAGAGTTTAGGCTAATGAATGGGATCGTATTATACATTTTACCCTCTCCAATATCCGATCCAGTGATTTCTGCCAATATCGGACTGATACTGATACTGAATATCATATTGGCTCATCCCTAATTAAAATATTGTAGCAGAAATAAAAACAGCTTGTTACAAAACTGTGCCAAAGAGACATTTTTACATAAATCGTTCTTTTAAATTTTCAAGGCGTTGAAGCTGGGGTAAGCTGTTTATTTGTGGTGTCATCCTTCAAAAATTCCATCATAACTTTTCAGCATGTTGTAATTCAGGTGGTCTGAAGGAACACTCGACTTCTGCCCCTCTCCTCAGCTTCGTATTCAGAGCACAAGCTGCATTTTTCAGCCAGCTTCAGTAATTTCAGAGAGCGTGTTCCTATTGACTGCTCGTCTTAGTGATAGTTGACATCGCTACTAGCTGACTGACTGTTGAAACAAGTGACGTGCCTTATGTTATAAAACTGGTCTCTGGCGACTTCACAAGCTGAGTTGCAGGCGACACAGTCAGTCGGCTTGACTCGAGCTGTGGCGGAGCAGTGTGCACTGCTGCAACTTTCCCTGCAACCCTTTTATCTCGTCAACAACTGAAATAAAACTCGAGCCACAGCAGAAACAGGGAGGGTGCATTGGAGTTGCCCCCTTTGCAGCCTCATGCTACAGCTAGCTTGATTTTTAGACGTTCTACCTACCTCAGCTTTAAGTAATGCATAATTTTTGAGTGAAGTTTAATGTTACTGTATTTTTATTTATATATATATATTTTTTAATGTGCTTCCCCGTGTATGGTAGCGAAATGGCGATTACAAAAAAAAAAAGGAAACTGCATAAGATTAAGATAACTTTCATATTGATTTGAAAATATGAAGATACTATCATACAATGAACGATACTATAAACAAACCTTTTTGTTTATGCTATTAAATGACACTGTAGCTGCCCTGGGAATGTCTCCACATGATGTTATATAATGAACATCACCAGTGGCTTTAGCTCTGCAGGATCACATCTGATTAAACACTCAGCATAAACTCAGCTGTCTGATGGAACCGCCACTCGTCTGGATGGATACTTGACGGAGCTGATAACTGTGGAGGTTGAACAATGATTGCAGGCTGTTCGTGGGGAGAAAGAGTGGCTATCTGCTTATACCAACTCCAGCCAACTCAGCAGGCTCTGACAACAAAATTGGCAATTTGCTTCCACTCTGAAATGTCTGGGTCAAGAGGTTGATTGGCCGGCAGACACCCATGATTGAATCAAGATAACCAAGCCATGCACCACTACCCAGTGACTGCTGCAGGCATGAGAATGAACAGCCAGACCTTTATGTCTGTCTAGAAGCATCATATGACTGAAAACATTATGTGACTCGGACTGATGCCTGTTATTCACTCCAAGCACTTCAAGAACTCCTTTTGGGTGCTTTTAAAAGCACAGTTAAAGGGAGAACACAGTATTTATTGTGCACCGTTTGGGATATTGGAGATCTGCCATCTGCTTTCGTTAATAGAGTCTGACCTCTCTCATTTGATCTGTCAGCGAAATTGGCAATTTGCTTCTCGTCTGAAACATCTGACTGGAGAGGTCGATTCATTTCAGCTCCCGTGCTGATGGAGTTGAGTCTTGCACTATTACCTGTTCTGACTAAGAGGGGAAACTCAGCTGTAGATCAGTTCTGGAAGAAATGAAGACTTCAACATCTGGCTCTGCAACAAAGCTTCTTTAAATCTCAGGACTTTCCAAATAACTCACATGAGAATCCCATAGACAGATCTGGTTAAAAATTCTGATATGAACATCATAGCTGATCAAAGTTAGAAACTTGAGAAATAAAATCATCATAGCATGTGTAATGTTTTGCCTTTTTAAGTGTAACCTCATGATGCAGTTCATCCAGGTTTCAGTGCACTGTGGTAGCTCATGTTTACCTCATTTAAACTTCACTCTCCTCCACTCTCTTTGTAGGGTTTACAAGCCTTGTTTCCAGTGTGTTCTGGTGAGATTTGGAAGTTTGCTCAGAGACTTGACTGTATGGGGCTCGAGTACAGGAGCTCCCCGCTCGTTTGCCAAAGTGTCCTTGAGAAAAGAAACTGTTCTGCATGAGTAGGGCACAGGGTGTGCATGAGTGTGTGTGCATGAAGAAATGAGTTTCAAGAAGTTCTTTGTCCTCCAAAGACTGAAAGTTGCTGTCCACCTAGCAGTTGTTTAGCATCTTTAACATCTTTTTAGGTGTTCAGTGTGCTCATTTATGAATGTCCAGACTGTGAAAATTGGTGTATGTTGTTCCAAATAAGCTGTTAATTAGCTAATCGTCTTTCTAGCTTTCAATAATCCCACTGTCTGCTAAACAAGAGGCTTTTAACAAACAGAACAAGGACCTTCATCATCAAATTGACTTAATCGCCTAAAATCTAGAAATCTGTTTGTGGCAGAGTTCTTTCACAGTGTGCACCTTCACCTTGAGTTCTATTGTTAGTCACATCCTCAGCCCACCTCAGTTTGTCTTTTTCTCTCTGCACCATCTGTCAGTCATCTTGATGAGCCGTCCATTCTGAGATTGAGCAACGTGGCACCTGGAGAGACTGACAAGTGAGACAACTTTAAGGATTCAGACATGTCGAGTCAGAAACTGATGCTGTACCAGATATCTATTTAGTCAGTAAATATCATTTTATATGTGTTTTATTTTCTGTTTTTTTTTTAAACACATTAAAGCATTTTCTGCGGATTTTTCTTGGCACCCTGAAAAAGCGGGCGAAGGACATCATTTAGCCACAGAAGTGCAATGAAAATAATGGGGGAGACATGAATGTTTTACAGTCACACTGACAGGTAAAGAAAGAGCAGGAGATAGTGATGCAGAGGACAAAGGAGGCAGCTTAACCCCCCCTTTTTATTCTCTATCTCCTTCTTACAGATGTATACGTACACTAATGCACACACACACACACACACACACACGGTGTAAAATGTTGAAACAAAGAGTGTATAGAGAGAGAGAGAGAGATCAGCGGGATGGCAGAAGAGACAGGAAGCACTCGATTCAGAAACGTCTACTTTCTGTACAAGCCTTGATCTACCAGGGGGAAGAACAGTGTCAAAGAGTGTTCTGCCATCAGTGGGGAAAAGAAAATATTAAAAAATCCCCCCCCCCCACCTTCTCTCCTTCGCTGTCTTTTTCTCCTTGATGCTATTTGGAGCATGAGGAACATCTTGTGTTCTGTTAGAGGCCTTACATCTGCTTGTGCTGTCATTGGCAGGAAAACTTGTTCCTCCTGCATTGCTCTCAACATCCACATATGGATCCAGATTTATACTTATTATTTCACGATTTTATCTTAAAAAAAAAACAAAAAAAAAAACAACAACTATATGTTATGGGTAAGAGTCAGCAGCAGTTTTGCAACTTTTGTCAAAGTTGGTAAGCAGGAGACGTGAAGATATGTGTGTTTATCCTCTGAGAGACAGAAGAAGTTCCTCCTCAGTATGTCAGTTAGAAATGGATAAAAATAAATCTCATATGGCTCGCACTTAAAAATCTGTGACCTGTGTTCTGAAGTTGTTGTACATACAGCCTGTATAGCAGAAATGGCAGCGACAGAACTGACACGAGAATTCACATTTTCTCAGTATGTTAAAAGATTTTTCAAGCATTCAAAAGTTGTGGTTATTTTTTCAACAACTGTAAAATTTTTATGAGCTGGGAAAAAAAAAATCATCAAAGCATAAAGCTCCTGAAAGTTGTGGAATGACGTGACTTTGTTGAGGACATGCAGAGCTCAGTGGGGCTTCACTTTTGTCTCTGCTTAGAGCGGGGATACTAGAAGAAAACAAAATTATATCTTCTATTTAACAACTGAAGAATAGTTATTTAGTACCTTACTTAAGAAGGAAACAGTTGGATTAATTTATCTGCTTTGTTTTTAAAACAAGTGTTTGTTATTTTTACTTTTTTGTCAAGTCGTAACATGTCAATATGGCCGGTAGTTTTGCAGCAATGTGACATTCTGGAGGAAACTGCTCATGAGTAATTTATTTGTCCAAGGGAATTTCACACAACTTTGAGTCTTTTTAATGTTTGAAATACTGTAAATTTTGTGACTATTTAACAAACTGGAAAGACATTCTTTTCACCTGAAACAAAGTTCCTTTGTTGCCTAAATCTAAACACAGACAGAAGTTAAACCACGGCTCTGTGTGTGATAGTCACTTACTTCCAACCACCATCCATCCAGTCATGTGACTCCAGCACTCTTCGTATTTGTTTCATTCAATTACACAAATGTGGTGCAAAAATAAGTCTTTCTAGCATGTTCTCATCCCAACTTGTCATTTATGGCAGCTCTTTAGCATCTATACAGATGCACTCGGTACACTTTACTGATTTTTGCTTTGCAGTGGTTGCAGTCTGGTAAGGTTTAGACAGCAAAAGTACTTGTTTTGGTTGTAGAGGGAAAAAAAGGACTGGTTAGGTTTATAAAAAGACTGTTGGTTTGACATTTTAGAAAAGTTTCACTTTCACTTTTGCGCAAGTCTTAAACGACTGTACCCTGAAGTCATGTGTGTGATGTTACACTATAGACAGACCTCCACCTTTCTTGGGACTTACTCACTCTCCCTACTGTATAGGGTTAAGCTGTATCTAATATGTAAGGAATAACATCCAGCGAGACGGTCATTATTGCAAATAGAACCCTGACAGGGTTATCAAGGTTTTTTTGCAATAATGACCAAAAGAAATGACCACTTAAAGAAATCAATAATATGACTCAAAATAGTGATTTAAAATTATTCACTCGATTTAAAAATGATCTTATTTCTTCCGCTAAAAAATTGTCCATTCAATTCTACTGCTTGCATAGCAATGTAAGCTACATACATGTACAAGTTTTTATCTATCAAGAACAGTTGTGTAGGATCAAATGGGATGAAAATTGTGCATACTTAAGGGATAATGCCCGACAAAGTGTCCATTATCAGGAATGAATGGACAACGTGGAGGCGTTACCTTTCATCCTTTCATTCCTGATTATGGACACCACGGAGGACATTATCCCTCTTATACCATGGTCACTTACCAAAGAAATAATAATCAGACTATAAATTTATATTTTCATGCATTTTACAGTCAAAATAGAAAGTTTTAAACAAGCAACAACTGTTTCCCTGGCAACACCTGAGAGATTGACTAATAACTGGTTGTAATAAAAACCTAGTTCAGTACTCCAGTAAAGAGGACGGGCTATAGATACGACGTAGCAATGGGAGATGAACTAGTCTGACTGAATTTAGAGAGAGCTAATCTTATGCTAGCTAGATTCCAAGACAATGACATTACGCACAGATGACAAACTGTAAATGTAATTGGCCAGTATGTTTAACAACAGGTCTAGCAGGCCAGTCAGCCATGTCATTGTCCCCAAATCCATAACAAAATTACCAAAGAAAATGGCTGGCGAACATTGTATTGTTGGCTGCAGCCTGAAGTTATATTACAGGGCTGAACAGATGGACAGTGAAACAGGTCTGTAAGTTAGGCTAGTGCCTGAATGCATATGAACTCAGTTGCTAACCCTTTTTACTCACCTTTTCATGAGATAACCATTGCTTGGACAGTTTAGCCAGCACACACTTACTTTACTCACTTTAATTTACTACTATCAGAATGTAGGCTACTTTTTACAGTGGCACAATACCTATAATTTATTAAAGTGAACTAAAACGTTCTAAATATGCCGTAAGAACAGATACTTTATAATCCCAAACAGAAATTTTGCAACCTGGCAATGCATGCCCTAACAAGACAGGACAGAGACAATTGCTTGCATTACAGTAGGTTACGTTTACCAGAGTTCTTTTCACTGATTGATCTAACAGGACAAGAACCTCGAGAGCCAGATATCTTAAAATGCCGTGATTGACAAATCAGAGTCAAGCATTCAACACAGCCAGATGTGTCTCAGACCGATGCTAAAGGGCACTTTCTCAATGAGACGGCAAGGGGTGTGACACAAACCTTTTAGATTAAATGTCACCATTTTGGGATACGTTATTATGCTGGATTTACAAACCATGAGAAATAAAGAGCGGTAAAAACTCCCAAATGTTTTACACATATTTGTCTATTGCTTTTGTTTTTTGTTTGTTTTTTCCAGTAAAGGGCTGTTTCGCTGGAAGGAGCTCGTAAACTAACAGTCAGTGATCAAAGCTCGGCGAAATAAAAAAGCACTGCTGCATGAATTTGTAATGAGCAGTCTGACTTCATACTGTAAATTACAGATTTCAAGAACCACACTGAATAATCCATAAAAAGGAGGTAAAATAACTGCAGGAGGTTTATTCTCAGGCATCCCTGCTCGTGTCTCCGTGTGTTTTGTCCCTTTGTGTCCGACAGTCTTTGTCTCAGGGTCATGTCAGCAAAATGCCAACGTCTATAGAGGGTACAGTGTTTTTTAATGCTGCCTTATGACAGCCTCCATTATGAATCTAATTTTGCTTTGTCCCAGTTTTCATATTCTATGAGTCACAGGCACTTTTGCATAATTATGCTAATATCAGTTAAAGGTGTCTGGAAATGCAGATTCAATCAAAACGACGAGGTTTCACAGGTTTAAGTTACAAAAGGATCCAGAATGAAATCTGAA
>JAQLOL010000012.1:3246060-3262291 GCA_029783665.1 Naso thynnoides
CCAAATGGCACTGAAACCCCACCAAGCAAAACACAGAAAACCCGCAATTTAACTGAGTATAAAGCTTGTTACCCTTACTATTTTTTTTTAATCGAGAAATGATGTAGATGATTACCGGCTAAGTTTTGCAGTGTTTCTGAAAGGGTATTTTGCAAACAACCAAGAGAGATTGCATGTCTTATAAATCTAGATACCAGGAAAATGCTGTTCTGTCTGCGGTAAATTGGCCCTTTTAGAGATAATGTTTGCTTCTAAGGTTGTTTGTGTACATCGCTTTGTCTTATGGAAGTGCTCAGCTGTTGATACACTGAGCTGAGTTGAAGGTCTCACAGTTTGAAGTAGAAAAGTGAAATAGACCACCGCACCCTAAAGAACATTACTGAATCTTTGTGAGCAAGCAACGCGTTTCACCTGTAGCTTCTTTAGGTTCGCTCAGTGAAATTATATACGCACTCAAAGGTGTGATAAAAACATGAGTTATATAACCAATTAACAGTTTCTTCCTTCTTACACTCTTCAGTTTTCTCATTGTATAAAATCTTCCAAAGTGATTATAATACAAAAATATGGTGTGTTACAAGGCATGTGAAAATAACTGCTTGAATTCAATGACTGATAATAATAAGTGTAACAAATATTTACAAAGTAACATTAATCAGAAATATCGAGAAGACTAGAAAGGTTAAGGTCCCACAGTTTGATTTTAAATGGATTGTTGTCTTTGAGAAATTGAACTGTTCTTTAACTTTGCGACCCTAATTGGACAGATAGCTCAGAAGGTGGAGCGAGGTTGTCTTCTTATCAAAAGGTTCATTCTCCTGCTCCTCCAGTCTGCATGCTGAAGTGTCCTTGGATGAAATACTGAACACCAAACTGCTCCCAAAGGCTTACGCATCCAGCTGTAAATGAGAGTTGTGTTTATGAGTTGATGAGCAGGTTGGCACTTCATAGCGAAGAAACGAGGAACCTTTTTCAGGATCTCTGCGCATATTCATTGCAGGAACTAGGGTCTAAATTTAGCTGCTAAAATTTATTTTATTCATCACTTTCATTGTTTTGATTGGTTAGGTTTAGGCTTGAGGAGAGATGATTGGCTTTCAGCCAGTCAGAAACAGAGAAGGGTGCTGAGTGCTTTTCACAATAAATACTTCAATGTGCTGTTTAGCTGTTGCATCATAACGTTTGTGACCCTCATGTTGAAAATAGATGAGCAAAAAGAAAGCACCACACACTTCCAGTACGTCACTCAGCAGATGGAGCTTTCATCTTCAAACTGAAGGTTAAAATGAAGTGAAACAAGTTCACAATTCTGTCTGACATCAGGCGACGGAATTAGCTAATTTTTCTGGGATTCAATGACCGACTTGTGTCACTGGAGCTTGATGAGTCATCAAGAGCATCTCTAAAAGTACATTAGGTCGAAACCTGCTGAGTGGAGCCTTTCTTGTCCAAATGCCTAAACCAGCCTGATTGGACAGATTTCAGTCATCCTTCTGATTCGGAAACTCCAGGAACAGCTGTGCTGGAATCAGACCAGCTGGATTCAGGCTCAAAGGGCTGGAAAATAAAAAAAAGAAACACAGCTGTTTTTCATATCTGCTTGAGCTTAAACTCCTCAAATTAGAATTATATTTGTTTTGGGTTTTTTTGAGTTTTATCGTTCTAAGAGCATATTTGACATCATAGTAATTGATATATTTTAATATGTTTTTAATATTGAACTTGACATGTTCACTATCAAATATGGATCGTTATTAGAGTGCACATGTAAAAAATGTAAAGACTCGGGATATCTCCTCACTACCTTTTTCTTTTCATGATGTGCATTGTAAAATATTGGCACGGTATTAATGTTTTAATCAGTTCAACTTGAAAAAGTAAGTGAACTAAACATGCACCTTTGAATTTACAACAGGTCTTTTTTTTTTTTTTTCTTGAATGAGTTCCTTTCAGGATTATCGAAACCTTGATGCTGTCGCTTTTCTATCAGTTTTGAGCTCAAACATGTTGCTTGTCCAGATTCATTTTCTACTTCAGGTCAAGGAAAACCTGTCAATTTTTGGTTTCAGCTGGGAACCAACTTTTCTCTCTCAAACCTTTTTCATTTATTTATTTATTTATTTATTTATTTTATCCAAAGGCTTAGAACAATTTTAAATTGGGTGTGTGAAGCGGAACAAACCAGTTCTGTGTAGGTGAAAGGTAGACATTGAGATTCTTTTGATTTTAACAACACAATTATTCAGTCTTATCCTGCAAAATGTCAGTGAGGAGAAATCATACAAGTGAAGCATTAATTTGTAAAAAGTGAGAGTATTCTAAGTTGTAATGTTTTACCCTGTTGTTCTGAAAACTGCTGATGAACTCTCAACCTATTAATACTGCAGTGGTTCACTACTTAAGGCAGTGATAGTTATAAACTGCAACTTTACCATCCTACACAAACCGCAATCTGCCAGCTGACAGAATATTGAAGGTTTGCATGATTCTCACTGCAGTTCCATCCTGCACAGAAATTGTACGAGCGAATCGGGTTTGTTTCACTTGTATATATTTTAGGGCGTTTGGTCAGTGAGAAACTTCATTAGTGTCGTTTGAGGAAGAATTGCCTTCAGTTGAACTGAGTCATGTTTATGCGATTATTTCAGTTAGAAAACGATGACTGACATTCTCTGTGTCGCTTGTGCCCTCGTCTTCAGAACACCACAGATCTCACATGTCATGCATATGATTTCTGCCTCTGAATCATTCTTGGGAAGTTGCTTATGTTATTTTTGAGTTATCTGAAAACCTCAACTGAACTTAAACAAGATCCCAAGGAGACAGAGACAGTGAGACAGATGAAGAATCAAAGACAGAAACTTTGAAACCAGAGACAGATGCTGAAATGAGATGTTTGAGCTTCTGTCGCAGCAGTCTTTTCCACTCACTGTGTGTCTCGAGAGCGTGAAAGGGAGGGTGAGTGTGTGTCTAATATGCTCCAATTCCACTAGAAGTGTTTCAGGATGCAATGTTCTGTGCTTTGTTATTTAAAAAATAAAACTGCTGATCAGTTTGATGTCAGCTTTTAGCTAAACGAACAGAAAACAATTGCTATGAACGTGATTTAACCTTTTTTTTTTTCCAAGAACATTTGACTGACTTTCAAAGCAACAAAAAGACAATGCGAGCTGTCACTCTGGTATGTTTCTTTTTATTGTTCCTTCAGTGCTTTGCTCCGAGTAAATTCTAATCCAAGGTGCGCATAATGCACTTGTCAAATTGTTCCACTCATTAGCTAAACCTTCCCATCCGTCAGTGAGCCCCCGAGGCTCCGAGCACAGCTACTTAATAAGGTGACAGCATTAGACTCCAACAAACTCCAGTCTATCACTTGAACAGACTGCAGAAGTGACACCCTGATTCACCGCCACCGTCTGCTCCCCATGGAACACGTTAACACATGGGTTAAGTGAGGTTAGAGCGAACAAGGCGTCAGGCGTGATGCACTGGAAATGTACAATGTGGTGGTAATTGGCCTGAGGGTGCTTGTACTTGCTCCCTGTCTCTGTTACTTCCTTAGCTAATTGAATAAATAAATATAATTCCACAGAGAGGGATGTGAAGAGAAACAATTGTTATGTAGGTTTTGTTTTTGTTTTTTTTTTTTTAATCTGGTGCACACTTCATGTTCACACCTGCTCAGAGAATCAGTCCTCAATCTAATGAGCTTGTTATTTAAAGCTGCAGGTCTCAAGGATGTAAAATACTTTTCCTCCTCTTTGAGTTTGTCAATGTCCTGCGATGTCATTCGTCTAACCTGAGGCTGAAGCAATCAGTGCTGCAGAAGCAGAAACCAAATTTATGTTTTAACAACCGAGATCATTTTTCCAACATTTGTTTTTTGCCTGTCTCCATCACATTTTCTTTGACTTTCTTTTCCTTTAGCCACCAACCTCACCCTGACTGTGTTCCAGGCGACATCTCAAAACCGATTTTAAGCATGAAAAACTTGTCTGTGTATTAAATGAAGGCATTTTGCTTAAAACGCCATCATCACATCCCTTGTTGGTTTGCCATGTCCATCCTTCCGTTGATCATACATGGAGTCGTAATGCAGGTGGTGTTCATAGGAAAGGCAACAACTGGATGTTTGCATCAGGTAGTAGACTCTTTGAGGTTTTGGTTAATGGTTATTTCTGTATTTTTGTCCCGCACTATTCAATGTAACATACTGAAGGAAAACAGGAAATATTGAGCAAAGCCAAACCACAGTTATTGGTCAGGTTTTTACTTTCCATTTACCTATACTGCATTTATCTTATTTACTCATTGTTTTTTCTGATTCTACACAGAAGTTTATGTGTGTTGCCTAATCACAGTTCGGCCTTCAAGTCTGACATAACACCCTTTTAAAATACTATATCGGGGTCTAAACCCCGACTTTTCAATATGTTGCAGTACTCTGTCACATGTTAAAACATATCTGACTGAAAATTAATGATTAAACTTTCATTCTGTTGCTTTCCTAGTGATGAAAAAGACAAGAGGACATTGCTGCAGTTGATAAAGTATGCTAAATGAATGAGGAAAAGACTTGGCTTTTTCTGAGTGGGTGCTAAAGTTAGCATCCATTCACTTAAATGAAAAAGACTGTGCAAATATCCCTCACAAAAGTTACATTTGTAATATGATGTTGTTAGGGAAACGGTAATCCAAGCTGGCTGTGTCAGCTGTGCTCTTGCTGAGTTGAAACAAAAACATAATTTGATACATTAACATTACCATAACCATTATCAGAGATATCCGAACTGCAACGATTTAATTTAACTGAATTACTTACTAAAGGCAAAACTTTTTCTTAATTCACCTGATGTACTTCATTAACTGTTGCCACATCCTCTTTTCTTTGTCATCACTTGGAGAGTAACAGAATGAAAGTTAGGTCATTTTTATTTTACTCAGATCTGTTTAAAAAACATGAGACACAGCACTGCAGCACATTTAAAAGACGGGGTTGGACCCAGATAAGGTATTTTAAAATGTGTTACATCACGACTTAAAGATCAGATGCACATCAAATTAATTGTGCAACAAAGGTGAATGAGGTTCAGTGGCAGCCAGAGGAAAGCTGGATGGAAAACTGCTTTGATTTACACGACTGTGACAAGTCTATATCAGCAAATAGATGAACGGATAAAGATGTGAACTCAGTATCTTACTCGACTTTTGGCAAGATTCATTTCCAGAAAATATGAGATTTAGGCGTGAACCAGAGACACAGTTGGTTTTTAGAAATGTAAAGATGACGACGCACATCTCTCAAGCACTTTGCCTGGATTTACCTTGGCCACGTGTTGCGGGAGTTCCTGTTGATGTTACAGTTTTGTTCTCCCCACTGAGCAGCACAGGAACCACAGAGTCATGCTGTGTGAGGCAGAGCCCAGAGGGAATCTTGTGTAGATGCTCAGTTGGATTAAAGTTATGAGTCTAATAAAGCAGCATTACATTTTCTGTCTGCTTGCTCTCGGATTCAAGAATATTCCGTCTGTAAGCTGCAACTCCTCTCTGCATCTTTGCAAAGTCTCCGCAGGACCTCATGTTCATTCATCAGTATTCACTTCATTACTTGCTGTGTTTGGTAAGCAAAAATTATGTGGGCGTAATAAAGTTTTTTGGAGGGAGAAAAAGAAACAGGCCTATAATCACATTGTTAAGGGTTAAATCTTCAAAAAAGCAGCAGTGCTCATAGCTATGCGTCTTCGTAGGCGTTTAGGAGTAAAAAAAACTGCATTATCATAAGTTTCTTCTCTCCCTCTGTGACTCAAGTCTGCCAAGGTTTACAATTATTTGCTCAATAAGAAAAGAAATTAAATGTGTAAAGCTACGATGGAAATTCTCAGCAGTTAAATATAAAAACATCTTTCTAACTCATATATATTAAAACTCTTCCACCTTTTTTTTTTCCTTCCACCTTTTTTTTTCTTTTAATTAAAGCAGACCTCAACAGGGTTTAGTTCAGTCTGATGGAAACACAAGACAAAAAGGTTGAATTTCGACCTCAGAATCTCTTTATTATTAAGCACGGCTTTTACCACATTTTTAAGGCCTCCAAACTGCTGCAGCACTGATGAGTTTCACGGAGGTCACAGGTCTCAGGATTCATTTATTTTGTATCTAAGCACATTGGAGTCTATGTCGGTGTTGAAAAAGAGAGACCCTGTGCTGCTGACACTCGCAGCATGTGGAAAGCTGATTTTTTTCAGGGTAAAACTGTAAAAAAATATATATGATCCAAAATATTGTCGTGTGAAATAACAACCTTTAAGGAACCGCAGCACACTTGCTGGGGTGCACTGTGATTAAACACCTAAATGTCTTCAGCATGGTTTTAATTCTTGCAAAATTCATATAAATTATTTTCCATATTTTTGTGTAGCTTGTCAGTAGGAAGTCTTGGATTATCATTGTGAGTTTGATGCTTTTGTGTTTGCCTGAAGGAAATCGCGCCGCTTCCTCATCGCAGGCTCATTTCATTTGTCACAGCTTGCTTTAATTCCATCCTCGGGCCTCTCACATGACATGTTTCTGTCACAGCATGAAGCATCTGGAGGACAAGTTTCAATGGACTGCATTTACATAGCTGTTTTCTGTTCCATCCATCACTCAAAGCACTTTACACAACAAGCCACATTCACTCATTCACACACACATTCATACACTGGTAGCAGAGGCTCCATATGAGGTGTAAACCTGCTCATCAGAAGGAAAATGCACTTTCTATTCAAAGCATTTCTATCATCCATTCACCCACACTCACACAAAGGTGCCACTGCTCCTCCTGAGCAACAGATGCCCCAAATTTATAGCTTCTATTTCCAAAATTACGGTATTAGAGGAGATAACAGTTATAGGGTGTCGGTTAATGGTGCTATTGCTGAGTTTATTGGGTTGCGTTTCAGTATGATTGTTTCTACATTCAACCAGCAGGTTTTACTTTAAACAAGTCAATCAATCCATTTTCTTCTAACGCTGGCTACTCACTAGATGATTTTAAGCCCCATTCTGGGCCGGATGTGGCCAGCGTGGCCAGATCCATGGCTTGGTCGCAGAAGATTATTTGTCCAAATGCTCCTCAAGTGTGTTGTATCAATAGAATTATTTTACTGCTCCTGATCAAGTTGGAGCCTCCCTGATCTGGAACTGCTCATTATCAAACATGTTTATTATGTATGATTCCAGATTGGGCTGCCGCCGACAGAATACCCACAATAGCCAATGAGAGCAAGCAGACCAGGAAACGTCATCAGCTGGATGCTTGGCAACACCTATAAACAAAACTGTGCACTGAGTCAAGTGCAATATTGAAAATGAAGACAAGTTAGTGTGAGTGAATGTGCTAATGCTAACAAAGAAGCAGAAACTTTAGCGTCAACTGGAATGCAGATTGACTGGAAAATGGAGTGCTTTGCCTTTTGGCTCACGACCCCAAGATACTTAAACTCCCTCACAGTGTTTCAGCAGAGAACCATCAACAAATGATTACTAATATTTGTAGGCAACCCATATTAACTCTAAAAGTTAATGGAAAAAACTAAAATAATAATGTTTCTGTATTCAGAGAATGGATGGATAATGGATTTCTGAATAAATGACATTACTGTAGGACGGCCGTGTTGTTGTTTTTATATTTCGTAAAACCAAGAGAGCCGAGAGCTTGACACAGTTCAATCAATCATTGTAATGGTTTCTAAATGAGATTTAGTGTTCATAACAAATATTACCCTTTAATATCTTTCTAGTGTTGACAGTATTAATCATCAATATTAATCGCCTTCGCCCATCGCTTACACCAAACAGCACTGTTATTCTCATTCCTGATGACATTCCATATTGACTTTAGTAGTTCTATCATCTCAAGTTAATCTGCTCCTCAATGCCAGAATGTCTTAAATAGAAGACGTCACTCCTATTTACCAGCAACTTCTCTGGCTTCCAAATACTAAATTAAATTGTAAGATTTTGACCTTTAAGTCTTTTATGACTTAGCACTTTTGTGTCTCTCTGAACTTGTTCATTACCTTCTCGCCCTCCAGTATCTTTCATCCTCCTCAGTTGTCCAACTCACCACACCATCTGTCAGCTTAGCTACATGGTGTAGAGAGCCTCCAGTCGTTCTGTTCGCCGCCACTGGAATTTATTTCCATGTGACATTTTATATTATTAACTTTGTCTCCTCCTTGAATCTTCAAGATGAACCTTTTTAAACAGGCATATTTGGTCTGATCTTTTCCGTTACTAAAGTGAGTCTGTACCAGTTTGTCGTCTTGACTTATTGATGCTTTGTTTTTTTGTAAAGGTAGAGACAGCAGCATTTGTTCATTGCGGCTTGTAAACACAAATTGGGCCCTTCCTCCCACCTCAACCCCACCAAAAGTATTGTAGCATGCACTTAATGCTTGTACCCACACAGCATCCTCCAAAGGAATAATACATTTCTTTTTAATGGAGAAGTTGATCATTTAGCAAGCTAGCACAAGCTAAACGCCGTGTTTGGCACCTGCCTGTCCAACAGAAAGCAGATCAACTCCCTCTTGCTCTTCATCCCCAGCCTCTCCTTCAGTGCTCTAAAGCGGGTAAAAGCCAAACCGAGATTAACTCTCATTCTGGAACCAGCTTTATTCACTTGCTGTTTTGCCTGATTGGGGCTAGATTTCCTTTTCTTTGTCGCTATGTCCGCATCTGTCATTTTCTCCAGTCTTAATGGCATCAGTTCACTATGTATTATTCCCTTCCAGCCTCATCTGTACATTGTCATTGGCTGGAGAAAACGCACGCACTCATCCAAAAACGTCCAGACTAAACCAAAACATCAAAACATGGCAGAGGGCGGGGCACAGGGTTCATTTTGTACAAGGTGTCCTTAATTAAAGCACAATCATTATTATTATTATTAGTAGTAGTAGTAATAGGAGTAATAGCAATAGTAGTAACAGTAATAGTAGTTGTATCATGAGTAGTAGTAGCAGTAGTAGTAGTACTACACATTTTGCTTGGCACTTGGCTACAGTACAGCGTCACAGAGTTGCCAGCATGCCTGCAGGCTCTTGTTATTGTCTGAAGACACAAAGAGGTTTTGAGATTTTGTACATTAAATGTTTATTTCTTTGTGAATCTTTAAGTTAGAATTAAATCACTTTGTTATGAAATGTAGTGATTTACAAGTATTAAGCTGCTAAGGGGCA
This sequence comes from Naso thynnoides, assembly GCA_029783665.1. Classification (NCBI taxonomy): domain Eukaryota; kingdom Metazoa; phylum Chordata; class Actinopteri; order Acanthuriformes; family Acanthuridae; genus Naso; species Naso thynnoides. The sequence goes on from JAQLOL010000012.1 coordinate 3,255,285, forward strand.
ATTACGACCAAAATTCATAATAGCAATAACAGAAATGTCAATTCTAGAAATAACAGGGCTGATATTGAGTTTTATGCGTCAGTGTGGATTTGCAGATGGAGAGTTTGATTAACTTCATTCATTTTCTATTCGTCCTCTCTGACTTTCTGTAAACTGTAAATTTACATCTGGTTTTATGCTGAGATCATTTATTTTTCTAGCGACGACTCATATCATAGTGCAGCGCTGCACTGTTTTTGCTTTAAATTCTTTCGCTGTGTTATAAGATAAAATGATTATAGTAAAATTAATTGCAGATTTTGTCAGATGGAATCTTAAAAGAATCATGATGACAAGAACATTTAGCTACAGAGTTTAAAACAAATCCAGCATGTAAAGGAAAAAACACTTTGAGTTGTTTGTTGCTTTTAACTTAATTTATTCATTTATCAATTTAGGTACAATTACTGTAAGTGCCTCTTGATGCCTCTTTCCTGTTCTGTGACGTGGATTTCTGTTTTCATCTAGAACACATTTTGGTCATTTGTTTTTTTTTTTTCTCACTAATGTGAAAACCATAATTGCTGTGAGGGGAAATGTTGTGATTGAACATATTCAGGTTATGACGGTCTCACCCACATGAAACTTGGAAGGGCTTCGTGGCTTGAGGGGAAGTTTGTTCACACTGACTGAGAACAAACATGCTGCCCTGATCTTTTCTCTTAGCCGTTATACATCTTTCCCCCCTCCACTCACACAGAACACACCTGACACGGAGGGAAGCTCCTACAAATCAACACTGCTGACACCTTCATAACTAGTGATATTAACTTAATCTGAAAAACGGGGGCAGGTTTTAATTAGCTCATTATTAACCCGTCACCTCAAGGTGCTGTCTCAGCTCTTTAGCTGTGCTGCTGTATTCACTGGAAAATTCTTTTTAATCTCATATATCACATGTGCTTTTACAGATGAATTTTAAAGCATTTTAGGAAAGCTCAGTTTCTTTTGGTGTCAGGCCAGAAATGTCACTGCACTGTAAGAGATTGTGAGAGACTGCACCTGTAGCTGTGGCTGCGCTTGTAATTACCTGAGGAAACTTCTTTTTTTTAATAGGTGTATCACTCAGCAACATGCAAGGCCAGAGACTTTCCAGTGAAGTGACAATGTTGCGGTGAATTTCTCTGCTGTCAGATCTGGCATATTTGACAGAAGTAATTGGTTAAGTGTCAGACTTACAGACTTCAATTACAACTACTGACATCATGTCCAAAGCACCAGAGAAACAACAACAACTGGTGGCCGCACTGCAGAGCAGGAGCCGTATGCAGGCCCAACAGTGACTGTAACTGACAGAGTTGCTGAAGCTGAGCCAGTGGCTGTACTGTTAAAATAAAAGGTAATTTTTAAAAAATATTTTAACTTGGATTGTATTTTACCACATATTTTAATTGTTGTAAAGATAAACCAGGACAGTTTTAGTGAGTTATTACCGTGAATCATTACTATTTTAAATAGATGAGAGCAACGCTTCCTGGCCACACCCCTGTTTGGGTGAAAACAAATTTGCAGTAAATTCAAAATATCTGACAGTGCGAGTTCAATTTCCTTAAAGTAGCACTATGTAACTTTAACAAGACCCGCTGCTTCAAAAAAAAAACACTTAACGATTGACATTAAACACACAAAACAGCAATTTTAGTATAATCAGGTCACCTTTCACAGAAAAAATGTCCCCTGGTTTTCCTTCTGATGTCCTACGACTGCTCTGTGTCAACTCTGACTCACGGAGGTTCCTGGAAGCAACATATAGGGGTCCTGCAGACCGAAGCTGCAACTACAGCAGTGGGTCGTTGTTGGGGACAGCTCCACTAAATGACAGGCTGCAGACAGACAGAGCAGTCATCGGACATCAGAGGGAAAACCAGCAGACATTTTGCTCCATAAAATATGACCCAGTTTAACTAAAACTGATGTTTTGCCCAACAAATTCACATGCATCGTTTAGTTTTGTTTTTCGAAGCAGCGGGTCATGGTCGAAGTTACATGGTGTTGCTTTAAATAAGAATACAGCATTTCTTTTGGGTATTATGAGCACACATAATCACGGCCAATCAATGCAACTCTTATATAATGTCTTTGCCAATCAATAGTTATCATTGTTGCATTGAAAAAATGAAGGAAATTGGTGTTGGTGAGTCTCCTTTCAGCCTATGTCCTTCAAAGTCGATCAACAGCCAAAAGTATTGTAGTCTGAGATGTACAACTACCTCACTGAATCTCCAGGCAATGTACATAGGACATGTTTTTTCCATTAAGACACTTTATTTTGCTGTTTTGATCATTTGTGACATTACTGTTGCCTAATTGCTTAGCAGGATTAAGCTAGTGCCTGCAACTTTAACAGGCTATTCAAAGTATTCTCATAATGTTTTTTTTCCCATACAGTAATATGGCACAGAGCCACAGCTCATGGCCAATGATTATTAATCATTCATTAATGAACACCTGCTGTTTGATTTTATTCACCTGTTGTTTATGACCGAGATGTCTATGATCAAATACTATGATGAAGACAACAGTAATAATTCCATTATAAATATCAGGAAATGAAGATAGAAGCCACTGTATATTGCCAAAAAGTTTAATGCCTTAAAATGCATCATTTACAGTGCTGTCTAGACTGATGCACAATATAATACCTGCAGACCATTATCAGTAGTCAGTAGTAGTGTTGTTGTGGTCTGCATGTATAACATTAGGCTTCATTTGTGTCCATCTGTCTATTAAGTGCTGTAAAGGGTGCATTTTTAAGATATTAAACTTTTTTTTGCAAAGTGAAGAAAATCATAACTCTGGGGTTTTTTGTTCTGTGATGTACAAACATAATGCAGCACCTTTTAGGCTTGATTCTGCTTGGTTTTTTAATCTGCTTCAGTGTCCAGATCCCTTAGTTTTCACCCAAAACGGGGCGTAAAGGGGGCGTGTTGTTCTGCATGACATAGTGTTGCTGTTATCTATGGAGTCTGGTGGATTTGACAAAAGTGTTCGAACAGCTGATTCATGTCAAACAAAAACAGTTGCAGTTTTTAAAAAGGTTGTTCTCTGATTCTGTTTTTTTGTTTTTTCTTGATGTTGTCAAACACTTTTAGTGTCATTGTGATTCTGTCGGCAACCGAAACAAACACTCGTAGCGGATGTGCAATGACGCTGCACAAATACCCACAACTACATTGCGGCACTGTTTCACGGTCGATGGCTGCAGCACTCACAAAATTGTTGCCCCCATTCATCAGTTAGACAGAAACATCCGGGCTGTCTATGTTGAAAAATAACAGAACCCTCATAAGAAGCATTAAATGCATAATTTAAAGGCACAAACTGTTCATATGGAGCTAGGTTAGCGCAAAAAAAAAAAAAAGTCAAGTTCTATGTTCACATATCTGTTTTGTTAAATGGGTTGGCTCAACATTACATTGACATATATCAATTTAACTTAGCATCTATGTTGTGTTATTAGGTTGTTTTTACAGTCAGAGCTGCTCTTCTTAGACTCAAGAAAATTACTTTCCTGGAAAACCTGAGACATGAAAAGCCACAGATGAGTGAAAAGGTCAGAGAAATCAACATGAGAACAGCTGGATCAACATATTCCTGTGACCTCCAAATAACACAGTGTGAAAGCAAAGCGTAGTGTATGAGGGCTGGAGGAGATTAAAGCCAGTCGAGTAGGAGGGTTCTTATTAGGACAGTTATAGAGTCATTTTATTTTTCCTGAGGAGATGAGCTTTCAGTGTGCAATGGAAGATGGGAGCTGTGTTTTCCAGTGGGTCTTTAAGACGTGTCTGTGCTTTTGTGTTTTAAAATGGAGGCTGCAGCTCACACAGTGTCAGCAGAGCTTAGCCTGCTTAAACTGTGAGGACGTAACAACTTAAGTCTGCTGCTAGGGCTTTTCATCACTGCCACTGCCGCCGCTGCTGCTGCTCAGTAAAGACCCAACATCAGGAGCATTCAGCTGTGGCTTAGTACATTATACATAGTGTCAAACCACACACACACACACACACACACCGAGCCATTCACAAGATACATTATTTATAGTGTCAGTGCAGTGTGAAGCTCACATTGAAAATTATTCATAGTATCATCACACACACACACACACACAGAGACACATGCACAAAGAGGCTGTGAACCCCATGATTAAAGCAAACCTGGTTAAATGATAAATGTGTGCAACAGGTTTTATTTGATGTCAGATTGTGTGAGATTAAAAATGTTTTAAATTTTTTAATCCACATTTACTCTAAAATGAATTTAACAAATGTTCATCTTGGATTGATTCACATAACAATAAAGTGCACACAGACAGGGATACGCAGAGATGAAACCAAGAAACTGTTGCCGTGTGAAGTTCTGACGCTGCCATCGATGTTTTTGCCTTCACAATCGTAAGCAAAATCATTAACGTAAAATATATTATCTGACATTGTTCTTTCGTTTTTCCAATTTAATCAATTAGCCTTCGGTACAAATACAAAGAAAGGAGGCTATGACTGTTTTCTTTTGGTGACAAAGTCAAACCAAGACTGGACATAAAAAGTCATTCTGGCCTTTATCAGACCCAAAGTGAAAATAAATCATTGTTTGTCCTGGCTTACAGAAACGTTGGTAAATATTCTGCAGCAAAAATCCAAATAAAACCATCCTTCTCCGGATAACAGGCAGAAACAATATTAATGATCTGCAGAACATGATGAAATATTACAACAAATTTTCGCATCTCAAGACCATGAGTCAAAAAATTGTCTTTGCAGCCTCAATGGGCTTCTTCAAAGCAAAAAGATGAATAAAATGAAGGAATACAATATTTAATCCTGCTTTTCATAAAATAAGCTGTTATATAATTATGTATTATATGTCCTGTTTTTGCATGATATTCAGCAGCTAACTGTTTATTATCAAAATAGAACACAACAAACAATCTGAGCCTTTATTGTTTGTGATATGAAGCAGTTTGTGTCGCTCATTCAGACAGAATTGGGTCTTTTCACAGTGTTGAATCATGAGTGGAAGACAGACAGTGAGACAATGAGTCGACTTAGTCATCATATTACCATAATAAATATTTATTATTTGTACACATAGTGTTTATTTTTCTGCGAGTAGGGATAGTTCATTTTACGCAAAAATTATGTGACTGGAATTACAAATAACGAAACAATGAGTCAACTTAATGCTGTATATGTTTGCATAATCACCGTTTATAATTTGTAAACACGTTTGTTTGCTTGAGGTAAGAAAGACTCTACACCACTGTGAGAGAGAGAGAGAGAGAGAGAGAGAGAGAGAGAAAATAGAAAAAACAGCAGAGCAATGAGTCAAATTCTTCCCGGTGCTTTTGCATAATTACACATTTAATCTGATTGTTGTTCTAAGGTCAAAGATAGCTCACTGTTGGACTCACTTTGTTATTTTATTTATTATTTATTTTTGCAGTTTTGAACATCCAGTACCCACGCCTCTACTGTCGATAGTTGGACAGAGCAGTAGCTGTTGGCTTGAATCATGTTGGTAACTATAGATTACTATTGCAGACAAGTGCAGCAGGTATGCATGTTGACATCAAAGAATGCTAGCAGGATTTGTCACCCTAACAAGTAGGTGACATCTGAGCTCATTTGTGCAGATGCAAGAGGCAGCAGCGTCTAGCCTGCAGAAAAGAAGAAGAAGAATTTGACCATTCTTGTATAAAGTACCCAAAAGCCAAACTTGGGTAAAAAGTAAAGATATCATACTGGAAAAAGACTTTGGTAAAGGTCAAAGTCGACTTTTAGAATTTAAGGCCTACTTTGGCTTAAGTCAAGTGGCAGGATATTTATTGTACTTAAGTAGCAAAAGAACGGTGAATATAAATGTACTTAAAGGTTGATTATGTAGAATGGGGCAGAATGCCGCCGTCTAGTGTGTCTAAGTCATAGTCATTACAACAAAAGATAATTTCAGCAGTCGAGTAGCCAGTTTCGTTGCAAAGCGTGTCAAGCCATTGAACTGCACCATGTCAAGCAATGAATCATACAGGGTAATGACTAATTTCGACTAGTCATTTCATTTTACAGCAGTATTTAAATTTAGCCTAGCTATAGGTCTATATATATTGCTATGTGTGGTATTTATTCAGTTTTGGGAAATCACGATAAGGCATCAGAGGCTGCATGAAGCAGGCTCAAGCCCCCGTTCCGATGTCGGGTTGGCAAGTAGCCTACTTCATTAAACTCTATCATGTTGTAATTAATTAAGAAATCCGCTGGAATTTTTGTTCACAGTCCGTTTAGAGTTACAGAGTTACCCATCACATACACCCCTAACAGCTAACGTTTAGCCCAGCTAATCAACGATAACCAGGGAGAGGACGATATTCAGACTTAATAACCATAATTATAAAAATGTGGATACAGAAATAATAGGCCTAATGTTTGATCAGTAATTGTGTTTATAGACTTTTCAAACATCAGATTAGTTTAAACTGGCTTTTAATAATTATTCTACATAATCAACCTTTAATTGAAAGTGAAACTACAAATAAAAAGTACATTTAAAAAACAGTCAAGCTTGACTTTATCAGAAATGTTTATTTTTCATTTATGTAGCTTTTGGTCTACTTTAGGACAGAATATCTTAATCATAAAACAAAATGCAAATAAAGTGATTAAAGAAGTGCTTTCAAAGAGCTTTCCAAACTTTATAAACTCTTATGGGTCTGATTTGAATACAACAGGCAAAAGTTAAGCTTAAACTGAATCTATAACTGGGCCACTGCTACTGCGTCACAGCAACAAAATGATTTAAAATCAAACATAGAACATGACTGCAGTGGCAAAGTAACAACACAGTCATTACTTGTACTGCAGCTTAAGAGCACCTGTTTGCACTTGCGACATGACTAACCAGTGATCCAACTTCTTGCAGTCTGTGATCCAACATTATTGGCTACCAAAACAAAACAAAACAAAAATACTGACTGGAAG
>JAQLOL010000012.1:3271527-3295540 GCA_029783665.1 Naso thynnoides
CATCTACAGGTGAACAACAGTATTGTCATCAGTCCAACCACACTGGAGATGATGACTGGTTCCCATGGTACCCCATACAGGTCTGGTCCAGGTCTGATGTCATCCGGAAGTGATGATACAACCTGAATGAGGTGGAGCAAGCTATTTAAACTGTCATTTTATGTTTTCATAATCACTATACACAAAGAATACTCACTGTGGACATTAGCATTAAATGCTTAGTGAAACATGACCAGCCTGCATACTACGTCTAATCAAGGTATCACAGACTCATAAAACATCTGTTGCTTTAATGGCAGGGTTACACTTTCAGAAAGGAACCAAACAACTTCCTTATTTCGTCTTTGAGCAGTTGTCATGCTCTCACAAAGAACCACTCAATGTGTATGCAAATGTCCGTGGTATTGCCGGGTAGTTAGCCTTGACAAATTGGGCTTAGCTGTTTACTACACAGATGCTGAAGGAAAGATAAGACAGTGGAGAGCAGTAGCATGTTTATCTGCTATGAGACTAATTCAAAATCACCTGCTTATTTGAAAAAAGAGATCAAAGACAGCAGCAAAGCGCAACAACACCTGATCAGACGTAAGTTTTTAACTTTACCATTATTGCGTTAGACGACCATTAACCTTACTAGCTAAGTGTAAGAATACAAACAAAAAACAACATGTCTCAGTATAGTCTTGACAGCTGGTTAGATGCTCTGCGGGGCACACATGTAGTCAAACATGAGTTCAACACAATTAAGAGATGTACCCATCGATAATACTAAGCTGTATTCGACCGCTACACAACCCGTAACGTTATGTCAGCTATACAACATTAGGCTAATTGGGAAATGCTAACGAAACCTGCCACATAACGTACATCCTTCACTTTCTCCACTGCGATACTGTAGTAAGCCTCTGCCGTCGCCTGAAAGTCGGCCGCTTTGCTGGCCAACTGGTCCCTTGTCGTGTGTTCCGCCATGTCCGAAATAGTTCATTAGTTTATTATTTTTTGAGGTATATTTCATTTAAACTCAGAGGCGGAGAAGAACCCGGAGACATCGACCGGGCTAACGGCGATTTCCCCTCTATCACAACACCGAAGACCACGTCACGTTGCACGTCCTGGGAGGGGAGGGGCTGTTGGATTATTTCTAAAGACTGTTTTTAAAGATTCTACTCGACTGCCATTTCTTAAAATGTATACTAAAAACCCATAATATATATATAAAGAAACAAAAAACAGATGTACATCGATTTGAGCCCTCGTCGACTCATTTTAATATTATCACACCCCCGCCCGCTGAATGGTTCACTCCCAACGTCACCAATTGTAAAATGCCACACTGGCACATCGGAGCATTTACAAAGTGACACCAAAAGAGCAGGTGTCACACAAAACTAAATGGTGGACCTTAAACACCGTCTTTTGTAAACAGAAAATCGAATATCTTATGAAAGGTAGTGTGTTTAAAGCAATTTTCCTTCAGCACCATTCGACCATGACTTGTGTTGTTCATTTACGACCGACACAACACCGGCTTGTGACATAACATGCTCGCAACGTTAGTGAGACACAGGTCCTCCACAGCACTGTAACTTTAAACAGCTGTTTGAAAATGTACTTACCAAACTGGCCTCATATTCGTCCATTTGAAACTAGAGAATCACTATCCCTCTCGAAACATTTAAATTTATTCGCCTTAAGAGCAGGTGGATTGCCAGCTGGCTCAACGTGTGTAATACACCCAACAGCACCAAGGAATGTCAGTGATGTTGACACAGCCAAGCTGGCTTGACAGTTGAGACTGAGGAAAAGCTAAATGACAGCCTCAAGTCAAAATGTCACAAGTTCAATGTCTTAAAGAGGCAGACATACATGGAGGCATGGCAGAGTGCTGCTGTTAGTCAATTTTGAACACAGAGGGCACCAAAAATGCCTTTTACAATATGATAAAAAGTGGCCATGTATACCTATGAACCTGTAAGTCACCTGATCTGACGTGTTTCAACCTGGTCTTACCTTAGTCTATGTATTTACTGATTAAATACTATTTAAAAACAGCAAATTAAGATTTTATTTTATAAACTAGTGTTTATTTTATTTGATGCTTCTCACCAAGGGAAAGTGATTGCTTTATATTGTGTAAGAGTAGGCTTAGTATATAATAGGATTAAACAAAAAAATGAAATTCCTTTATTGTACTATATGTTAAATAATGAAACCCATCTCAAACATACAATGGCTATCTCAGTAAGTTGTAGCCTATTTAATTGTGTTAGGAACAAACCTGAAAGATGGTTCAGACTGAAGAGAAAAAAATGTGGCACAGAAATTACACTTATGATTAAAATCTCTCAGTTATAATTTCACCTATGTTTGGCTGGCATGGATTGAAGTAAGCAGCTGACTCTTACCTGTACAGTCAGCATCATGAGGAGCTCACTGGCTGCATGGATGTGAGTGGTTGAGTCTTCAGTGATCTGATAAATGAAGTCCAGAGTTTGTTTCACTACCCCTGGAGTCAGAGTCAGAAACACAGCAGGATTAAAAATGTTTTATCCTTCTTCCTGATAATGACATTGGTAATACAATGCAATTAGAAGTCAATTTAAAGATTTAGGTTAAATCTATCAATGTGACATTGTAAAACAGAAAATGTAAATAACGTGCTGGCCATGCCATAATTTATCCAGAGTGTGAGCTTGTGAGTCACAGGAATGAGGATGCAGCGGACTGAATAGTGCTCCTTCTTATATATTATCGCTGAATAGTTTTTAATCATCTTTTAATTCTTCATGATTAAGGGATACTGGAGCCATTCATACCTTCCTGTGGCTGTGGTGGTCCTGCCTGAATGTGAGGACTGGACTCAGGGGACTCTCTCTCTTTTCCACTTCTTTTATTATACTCCCCCATCCATTCATCTTGTGGATTGTTGTTATCCAGGCCTTCAGAGGAATATCCCACTTTACTTGACTGCCCTTCTGTGGAAATTTCCTTGTTTTTACCGGCCTCAAATGCATTCCCTGTAACAGGGAAACACATGCATCATGATTGAGGACATTGCAAGTCAAACCCATACTAAAACTGAAATATGAAAATAACTTAAAGTGTCACTAATATCAGCCATGATCTTTGAGGCCATGTAGACAAAAATACCTTGACGGATTGTGTTACCGCTGTCTGATTTGGCCTTGTTGAAAGTCTCTCTCACTTTTGCCAACAGCAGTTCAAAGTTCTGAAGTGCAATGAGCGTTCTGGTCTTTTCTATCTCCTCTTGTGGTGAATCCACAGTCATCTTGCTGGGAGTGACCAGTGTGTCCTTGTGATAATGCATAAGTCTTTCTATATCTGACAGTATAGATTCATCGTTATCAGGGTCATCAGTCGAATTTTCTGAGCTCCCTAAAATGAAATCCAAAAACTGCAGCTTGTTGCGGCCAAAGAGCTCAATCAAAACAGTCATGTCCTCCACGCTCATGTAGCTGAGGAGATTTTTGTAATGTCTGGAGAGGATTTTTGTTTGGAGGGGGCTTGCTGTGTTTGGGGAGTGAGAGCTGGGGTGAGACAGGTTCTGCGTCGGGGACGGAGATGATGTCTGGGGAATGGGAGGTGGAGATGGCTGCTGCTGCTGCTGCTGCTGCTGCTGCGACAGTGTGATGGGAGACTCTGTGTGCAAACCTTGAACGTGAACCTGAGTTGAATCAGTAGTTAAATCTGATTCTTGTTCAGGAGTGAGAGGGTCCTGTGCCATGGAAGTCTCGTCTATGTTGGAATCTAAACTTGAGGCAGATTCTGTAGATTCGGTGTCAGAGGTTTCGCTGAAAAAGTGAAAGGCATTTTTCAAAAGGCCAAATGCTCCGCTTTCAGTCTTTGCTTTGCCTTTATTGTGGTCATCAGATAGGAGTGAAGAACCGGTTGCATGTTGAGACACATCTGGAGCAACCTGTTCAGATGTCACTGCCTGACTTTTATCGGGGCCATCAGACGAAACTGAAATTTCAATTCCTGCCTCGGCCCTGAATTCAGTGCTAACTGTATTATCATCATTTATTTTCATTTGCACATCCTCATTAAGTGTGACATCGTCATGCTTCCAATTAATCTGTATTTTTTCCCTGTCAGTGTCCCTTCCTGTCATCTCCTCCACCTCCTGCTTTTCCTCCTCAGTTTCCTGTTGTGTTTCCGGTGCCATTACATTTTCCTCCACCTTTATCTCTTCCTCCCTCCCCTGAGTTTCTTCTTCTTTTGTGTCCTCCTCCACCTCCTGCTTTTCTTCATTCATCATCTCTCCTGTCTCCTTCCGTTTTTTATGATCAGAGTATATTTGCTCTGTTTCCTTGCTGTTACTTTCAGTGTTGTCTGGCTCGGTGTTCTCTCCCTGGAGGAGCGTGTTGTCATCAGAAACATCAGCGTTTATTGCCTCTTTTGAAGACAGCTGATTGTCATCTTTGTTCTCAGCTGTTTGGCCAAGTATAATGTGATCAGGGAGGTTGTTTTGGCCACTCTCACCCAAACATAGCGGATCTTTGTCAGTGCAATCACTTTGCTTAATCTGATTAACACCCAAAGTATTATAATCAGAGATGCTGTTAGCATTGTTGCTTTTGATGTCTTCATTCCCAGTGAAACTTGATTCACTGTTTTCCTTCTCACCCTCACCAGCCTTAGCATCATCATGTCTTTTTTCTTCCTCCTGTTTTCTACCCTCATCCGTTTCTGCACTTTCAGAAGGTACCTCCTGACTCACTCCTGTCCCATCTGTTAACATATGATCATTGTCTACCAATGGATTTTGTGTTTCTGTCTCTATTTCCCCTTCTTCTATTGAGCTCAGCCTATTCAAAGAATCATTTTCCTCACTGTCCCTCACAAATCCATCTTTCCTGGCTTGAAGACAAAGCTCATTTGAACATTTAAGTTCCCCCTCCTCTTCTTGGTCTCTCCTCTCACCCTTTACATCCTCCATCTCCTGCTTTTCTACAATATCCTTCTCTTTCAATTCATCCATTTCCTCCTCCACTTTCCCAGTTTGTTTGGTTTCTTCTTCTGTTGTCTGATCTTCCATTAGTGGGTTTTCAGTTAGTGTGGGAGTTTTGGAGAGCACAGATTCCAAGCCAAGTTCATGTTGCATCTCTTTGTTGTTGCTTGCTGACTCTGTCCTGTCTGTGTTTTCCATCTCTGGCTCAAAGAGAGATAACTGTACTTGTTTTTCGTCATCCACGCTCCTCTCATTTTCATTTTCTTCTTCCGACTCCTTCAAGTACTCCCCTCTCTTATCTTCTGTTAACTCTCTCACATTGTCCTGCTTTTCCTCTTGTAATTCCTTTTTCTGCTGCTGCTCTTCATCTTCCTTTAACCACTCCACTTCCTCCAGTATCTCCTCTTTCATCTCCCTTTGACTTTCATCCTCTTTTGCCCCCTCCTGTGCCTCCTGCTTTTCCTCCTCCTTTAATGCTTCTATCAACTCGTGTGTTCCCCCTTCCTTCATCTCCTCCACCTTTTCCTGCTTTTCCTCCTCCACTTCCTGTTGAGTTTCTGGTGCCATTATATCTTCCTCCTTCCTCAATTTTTCTTCTTCACCCTGATTTTCCCCCTCTTTTGTCTTCAACTCCTCTGTCTCCTCCTGTATTCCCTTTTTCTCCAACTCCTCCACTTTTCCCTGCTTTTCCTCCTCCATTTCCTGTTGTGTTTCCAGAGCCATTACATTTTCTGCTACCTTTAACTCTTCTTCCCTCCCCTGAGTTTCTTCTTCATTCATTATCTCTTCTGTCTCCTTCTGTTTTTTCTCTTCTTTAAACTCCTCCAGTTTGCCCAGCTTTTCCTCTTTGACTTCCTGTTGCTTCTCCTGTGCCTCCACCTCCTTCTCTTCTATTTCCCCCTGCATTTCCTCCACTTGCTCAATCTCCTTTTCAGATTCTACAGCTGACCTCAAACCGCTTTCACTCAAAATGTGTTCCTCCATCTCTGCCGTCTCTGTGTGAATTGAGTGGAGGTTGTTTTCTCTGTCTTCCTCAGTTTCCATTACAATTTCCTCCAGCATGTGTGCATCACTTGGCATATGCAGAGACAGAAGGTCCTGATCTGGATTGTCCTCCATCTGTATTGTGCTCTCACTGGTGGAAAATGTCCCTCTGTCCTCTGTTTCATTTTCAGAAATGATTTCAGTATTATTGGATGATCCAAACTCTGTAGAGCTGCCCTCAACAGGGTGCCCCTCCCCCTCCTGTCCTAACTCAGCATGATGCATCTCTGCCACTGAGTTAATACCAATAATGGCAAGTGACTCTAAAGAAGAGTCCTTTAAGTCAGTATCTTCATTGTAAGCAGTTAACATGTCGTCCTCAGTGGAGGCCGTGTCTGATGATAAGTAAAGCTGACTTTCTCCACCATTCTCCTCTACACCGCTGTGAGCTGGACCATGTTCTGAAGAATCATCAGTCTGACTGGCATAAATTTCTCTCTGAGGTACATCTGTCTCTGCACTGTTCCCTTCACCTTCACGATCATCACCACTAGCATCATTTTTAACTAAGGAATCAGGGGATTCCACAGTGTTGTCAGATTGATGTGTGATCCCGTCCCTTTCTTCAACCTCGTTCTCTGTTTTGTCCTCCTCTACCTTGCTTGCAGAGTGTTCTGTGGAGTTTAAATTCAAATCTACAGAACTGAAGTTTGGTGCTAAATTGATTCCAGATTCTGTCAAAAAACCCTGATCTGTGCCACTTGCATCTTTTATATCTTCTGCTGCTGTCTCTGGGTTTTTGTCTTCACCCACATTTTCTATTGATTTTGGCATAAGATGATCTTTATCCCCCATTTCTGCAGATATTTCTCCATCTAGTACATTTGTCTCTTTCTTTTTATCATTTAAAACATCCTCTGCCTTTTCCTCACTGCCTGTTTGAAAAAAGCTGTAAAGCACTGACGACATCCCATCTACAGCCTGAGACTCTTCCTTTAAGTCGTTCCGGGGAGATATATCTTTTTGATCAACCTCGGGTGCTGCATCTTCAGATAAGACACTATCCTTGCTACTGTCTGAAATATCCAAGCCATTTTTATTACTGTCTGTAGAGACTGACTCTGTGATGCCAGGCTCTGTCTCTGTCTCTGCTGAGACATTTTGGTCTTTTGAAGTTTCTTCCATCTCTGAGTCATTACTAGTTTCTGCCCTTACCTCCTCTGTCAGTGCAGGTTGTGACTGACTGGTATCCACATTCTCTGAGACTGTTAATTGCTCTAAGGGTTTGTCCTCTTCTGTCTCCTTTAAACTACTCCCTGTTCTCTCATCATCTTTACTTGTCTCTCCCCTAAAGCCTAAAATGTCCCTAATCCCCATATCAAACCAAGAACTTGACTGCGGCTGTTTTTCCTCCTGGATTGTTTCCTCTGCCTCCCCCTCAGTTTTTCCAAATCCCAGGTTGTTTGATAGTCTATTTCCCAGCCATCCTAATGTCCCCATCTCTTCCTTCTCTTCATGTAACTGGCTGCCCTCTAAGTCCAGAGACATCCTCCTACTCCTGAATGTCTCTGCTGGTTCTTGATCTTTTTCATTTTCTTTTTCGTCATCATGCTCCTTTTCTGTGGAAGGATCGGTTTTTTTCTCTTCACCAAAGCCAAGCCACCCAGTCATGGTTGAAGTGAAAGAATCAGCACTTTGGCTGTTGTCTTCTTCGCTATTTTTCACAGCATCATCAGATTCTCCTTCTCCTCCAAACCCCAACCATCCTGTCACAGAAGAAGTGAAAGAAGCTTTGGCTTGTGTCTCTTTTTTCTCATCTTTTCTTACACCTTCAACCAGATTGTCTTCCCCTTCCTCAGTGGCCAGACCTAACCATCCTGTCACTGAAGAACTGAGCCAGGCAGAGGAAGAAGACCCACCTTGTTCATTTTGAGTCAAAGACGTCTCCTGTGCTTCCTTGTGAGTCCCAGCAGCAACATCACTATCACTGGCAACTTTGTTTTTGTCCACTTCTGTCGATGTGCCATCGGCTTCTTGTGCTGAAACTGGCAGTTCTGTAATGACATCATCTGGTTTTGAGGGACTTTCAGTCTTTGTATCATTGATGTTTAGAGTGGTTTGGGGGATTTCTGATTCCTGGATTTGGATATTCTCATCATTATCAGCAGCAGCACCATCATCACTGTCCAGATGACTCGAGTCAATGATCGAACCAAACTCATCCATGCAGAAGAAGTCAAAATCCTACATGGAGAGAGGATAAAAGTTTTTTTAAATAAGGCATTTATTTTGTACAGATTTAACTATTACTCATTCAAGGTTAACTACATCGTAACACAGTAAACCAGTTTACAAACTATTCTATTGATTCACATTCACCTGTTTTAATTATTATGAAAGAGTATGTTTTGTTCAAAATCTCTCCTTTGAGGAAAAGAACTAAAATCAAAGTCTGTTTACCTGTGTTTCCACTATTTTCTCTGTAGTTGCATGAACCTGCTCCTCCTTTACTGCATCCTTTGGAAAATATCCAAACTGTTTGTCAATCTGAAAGAAAATGGAAAAAGAGCCACTATTACAGTTCTGTAAAGCTACAGCAGCATTGTAGAAGAAAAAGGAAGAATGATAAACAGGAGTGGAAAAGAGAGATGGACAAAGATGGAGACTTAAAATGTTTTCCTCTTCATTTAAGAGTTCTTTTCAATGTCAGGTATGATGCAGTTATAGCTAAGTAGTACAAATAAATATCATGTTGTTATCAGCTGTAGTCCATCAGAGGACAGGCTTTAATTGTGAGTCTGATTTCCTAATAGTGTCATGGTTCAACTGTACCTCATTCTTTATATTTTATGCTTTTTTGTGTGATTCTTGTTAGTTTCCTGTTTGTCTGGATGTGGCAGCCAATTGTTCATTTTAACAGCTGCTGCAATGCTAGAGCCAAAACCTAAATGCTTATTATTTTATTGATATTTACCTGAACTCTGTCTAATCATGTTCATATTCTCTGCCTGACTTGCCCAGTGTCCTGCCAGTCTGCCCTCCTGCCGAAAGCTCAGCTCTTTGCCGATCCTGCTTCACCATAAACCCAAGATCAGCTCTCCGAAACCTTATCTCACCATCTTCTCAATAAAACAAAGTTGAACTATGACAAAGCCCATTCTGTCTGAGTCCTACTTTAAGCTGCACAATCAAACACAACATAACATAAAGTATTCACATAAATCAAAGAAATTTTTGACTCATTTCTCTCTTAACTTTTTGACTATCTACTGTATATGTGATCTTATGCAAAGATATTTGTTACACAAAACACAATTGCTGCAGCTCTGTTTGTACTTAATCAATCAATCAATCAATCAATCAATCGATCGATCGATCAATCAGACTTTATTTATAGAACACTTTTCATACAGGTAAAATGTAGAACAAAGTGCTTTACATCATAAAAGCAGACAGAACAAAGAAAAATTAGAACCCAAAGTCATGCAACTACACGCACACACACACACATACCCAATACACTTTCACTCATATAGCTTCGAGGACTGCAGCTGAAGCGCTATCTTACTCACAACAATCTACTGTGAGGAAACACCAGAGACTGGATAAAACCAAATAGATAAAAGGAACTAAGAGTTAGCAAAAATTTTAAAAACATGATAAAAATAACTAAAATTTTCACTAGTCCAAGCATTTTTCCTGCCTTAAAATACGATGCTAAGGCCTGAAAGTAATTATAAATCTATTTGAAGCTGCAGTAGGTAACTTTGGGGTAAATATCATAACTTTTGTGTTCTATTTAAAGAAAAAAAGTCTTAATACCCAAAGACAGCTATTAGAAGGTGATGTGGTCTGAGTATATTGCGAGATATCTGTGTTTTTCCATGCCTCTGTATTCAGGATTGGTAAAAACACCATCCCTCCCGTTCTGCTAGTACGTCAGTAGAGCTGCAGCAGAGTTACTGTCCAACAAGTCTAATTCTACAGCATATATTAGCTTGCTAGCTCATTAGCAGAAGTCATCTACTGCAACTTTAAGTAACATTTTATCAAGGTAACAGTACTTCTACTTAAGTAGATTTTTTTTAACTTGTTTCACCCCTGTGGAGAGCAAATAAGCTGCATCAATGTATCTGCGACAAGCTAATATGGGCTTTAAAAAAATCGGCTAACGGATATTGGTGCGACTCTAAGGGGAAGTGTGCTGTCAATATGGTGTCAATCGGCCTGATAATGCAGTGTCACATCTAAATGTTCATGTTAAATCTCAGAGTGTTGCACTAAGATCCTCCCCTATATAAGCTAATCACTGAAATTAGTTGCTGTTCTGCTTCTGGGTTTGGAATAAAAGGTTTAGTTGGAGAAAAGTGTGTCAAGGCAGCATAGTGATGAGAACCGCCAGCAGAATAAAACACAACAACGTCTCACAGGATTTTATGAAACGTGTAAAAACTGTGAAACACAGATTTTGTGTGGTGGACAGTAACGATATCAATTCCATTCCTTCATCAGGGGAAGATTGTGTGAAAACTGAACCAACTGGACTCAGGAGCATTTTAGGCTCATGACGAAGATTATGGTTAAATTCTGGCAAGTAAACAGCAAGAGAAAGAAGTTTAAGAATCCAAGTTTTACTTAAAGAAATGGGAAACTTTCTATAATGAGGTGAGATGTAACCTGTGCTGCTTAGTTTGAACCCACCAACCTCCACAATCTGACCTTTCTCTGCTCTTTTTAAAACACAAGCTACCTCCTGTTGTATTTATTCTTTGCTTTTATAGTGCCAAGATTAAAATCCTTCCTCGTTCCATTTCAATTTATTGCTTTTCACAGCT
Source organism: Naso thynnoides (assembly GCA_029783665.1). NCBI lineage: Eukaryota > Metazoa > Chordata > Actinopteri > Acanthuriformes > Acanthuridae > Naso > Naso thynnoides. Next base: position 3,282,319 of record JAQLOL010000012.1, read on the forward strand.
TAGACAACCCACAAGGTTTACGCATACTTAATTTAATTTCTATCCATAATTTAGTTGCAGTGATCAGAGTGAATGTAAACACTGAATGCTCCTCATAATGTTGGTAAACATAGAATTTATTAACCTCTTGGTAATGATAGTGCATAAAATTTGTATTATTTCATGTCTAAAAAATGTAGAGGATCTTTACTGTTACACTTTCCGGCCAACATATATCTTTAATCCATCTTACTTTTTTACATACTGCAATCCTACATTTTTCAGTCACTCGTATGCAGTAGTGAATTTATAATCAAAACATTCTGTGGTGGCTTTTATTTTGGGTTCTCCTCACCTCAGAGTTTTCACCGCTGACACAAAAAGACATAAAAAGATTTCTTTTCTGAGACAGAAACCTGTGAAATGTTCTCTCTGACAGTTTTCGTAGCCAAGCACAGCAGTGCCTCTTCATGTGAGAGACAGAAACCTAGTATTTTTTTATTATTTTTTTTATATATCTGTTATGTTACTCAGGCAATAATGATGGAAAATATTTGCATGTTTGGAGCAATTCCCTGCATGTCTGGAAGCTGCAGCCTGCTTTAGCTGCATCCTTCTACTGTTTGGCAGCTTAGGGGATGAAAACGTCACTATTTGCACCAGCAGACAACGTACAGCTCTGCGCATATAGACATTTATTGTTCCTCTACTGTGAAAAACTGGCAGTGTTTTCCCTACAAAGGGTTTGACAGTTTGACTGTAGATGAATTGTGACCTTCAGGATCATGGAATCACCGATATCAAATAACTAAAGTCACTGTGAGAGGGAGAAAAGACTAAATACTTTATAAGGAAGAAAAAAAAAAGCGGTGCTGTGTCATATGTTTGGTTCACGCTTGCTGTGTCCAGTGCTTAAATCTGCAACATGTGAAACATTCATGTCATTAAAAAAAGAGGTTGGTTATCTTTTTTTTCTATCCACGTCGTCTGAACTTGTTTTGTTTCTTAGTTTTGCTTGCAATGTTTGGTATTTGAACGCAGACATTATTTCATGTTGTCCTGCATTGTGGGCAATCACATCTAAAAAGGAGGGCACAGGGTTGCCAACACTGTTTTTTTTTTTTTTTAAAAAAGGAAAGAAAATCTACATTGAAGTCTCCCAAAGTTCACACCAGAGCCTTTAAGCACTTGCTGATGGTGCAGTGTTACAGTTCTAAGCTCTTGTGGACTCAGCAGGAGTTTTTGAGTCAGTGCATCAGGGTTTAGCCCGTCTGGTTAACCATGTGATAGACTGGCAACCTGTCCAGTATGTAACCTTCTGCCAGTTTCTGTTGAATGCTGGGAAAACTGGTTTCACCCTGCTGTGACCCTAAGTAGCATTAAGCTTGTGAGGAAGGCGATCGGGGGGTTTTGAGCGCAGTCAGACAGACTGGGTTACTTGTTGCTGTCCATGGTGCTGAAATTCAGTTTGAAGCCTTTTAGGTCTTATCTGTCTTTGCTATCAGATTTCACATTCAACACTTGTTCAAACCACTGCCATGTGTTGGATTGCAAACTGGCTGATAGTGGTTTAACTCAGCTGGTAGAGTGAGGGGGTTGGCAATCTCTCCATGTTTGTACGGTTTGTTCTGCAATCACAGTATCTGAATGGAGTTTGGGGCATTTACATCCATAATGGCTGAACAACAGAAGTAGGACTGGATGATATGGGCTTAAAAATTAAATTGTGATATTTTTAGGCTATATCTGAATGCACAGTATAGACCTTAATATTTTTAAATCTCATCAAAAGCTCTTAATGCTAGAACTGAGAGACAGATTCGAACATTACAAATTTTTGACCAGATTCCCTCTCTGATGTGACAATATTGTAGGAATGACTTTTTAACTTGCAAAAATAGCAACACAATTTTATTTTTGATCAATAATTATTTGTACGTAGATGTGATTATTAAGTGGGTAAAGGCAAGTATTTAAACGAGTAGTATTTGCTCAGAAGTTGTGAAAATTACATCATTTTACTGTAATACAGCCTTTAAAATCAGACATAAACACCTGTAAGGGCCATATTTGTGTTTTTGGTCTTAGAATGTTGAAACACTCCGTTAATCAAGCAGCCAGAGGAGCAAGACCGTTTTTTGACCGATGCACTTAATTGAGCACAAGAGTGAATCTTGTAACTTTATTTTTGTTTTTCAATAAAACGTTTTAAGTTGGTCATTAAATGCTGAATGGAGTTAGTGCCTTAGAAGATTCTTTTTACATCAAGCTTACTGCCAGCTGAATGCTTAATAGTGGTGGTAATGTGGAATGCGGGATGAAGGAAAGATTGCCGCTACAACATTGTTTATTCCATATCACAATATAGTTATATCCAGTATCTAAAAGAATACATACTCTCATTTCTCTATTAAGATATAATATCTTTATGTTACGCAGCTCTATTATTAATGATGCTGTTCTTACACTTTCAACCAATTAGGACGTACACCCCTCCAGATTAAAGCTGTAGGTCAGCACCTCATAATTATTGTTTAATTTCAAATCCTAAACAACACTCCCAAAATCTTAACTCTCCTTGTTAAAAAGTCCTGCAGGATTTTTATTTCTTCCTATGGAATCCTTAAGGATTCCTATCAATGTATTACAAATGTCACAGGTTTGCTGTAAAAAGTCCCACAGGTGATGAGTACATTGCTAGCAATGCAACATTTACCTCTGCAGAAATCTTTCACACTGCAAATGACTTTATGTGGTGAAGAGTTTTCATGCTTTGCCATACAGCTGCTGCTCAATAAGAGGGTTAAAGGCTCGCTTGGTTAATTTCTTACATTTGCAAACTTTCAAAGAGTGTCGGCCACCTTTGGATTTAGCCCTGCAATATCAATCTGTGTGGGGTGTGTCTATGCTCCGATACTCTATTACCCCAACTCCCGTCCCCATCCTCAGCGTCTCTTCACGGGAATTGTTGTGTATGTAGAGTGAATTCATGTGTGTTGAGGGAAAGAGTGTTTCTCGGTTTCATGTCACTTCAAGCAACATCGGTCACCTTATGATCACCAATGGGGAGCCAAGAAATAAGTCATGATCTGGCGGGTTTCAGTGTTGGAAGCTTTCATCTTTCGGCCTTACACACACACACACACACACACACACACACACACAGAACCCCCCTACACATACACAAGCCCACTAGACACAGACTCTGTAGAGAGAGAGAGAAAAAAAAAAAAACTAGGGCATCAAAAGTCCTGAAGGCTTTGAGCTACAATTTTTTGCATAATCAGAAAAAGAGGGAGAGGGGAAGAGAGAGAGAATGCTGTAATTAAATTAGTGCATAAAGAAAATGAGGAGGGGAACATGTGAAAACACGGGTATCAGCTCTGTCAGAACAGAACCAGACTGGAAGCGCTAGACTGAGAACAGACCTGATTAAAGTTGATTATTGAGGCGAGTTCTTATTTCTGCTTTTTTCTGAGAAGTGTTAAACAGTCACACACACACACACACACACACACACACACACACACACACACACACACACAGCATACAGTTTGGCTGGTGTCAACAGGGAGGAGGAGGTCCCTTTGAGAGAGTAAACGGAGATAGAGGAGGAGGGTGAGAGAGAGAGAGAGAGAGAGAGAGAGAGGTGCATGCAGACAGAAGTTCGTCCTCCTGCCTCCTCCTCCGCTCTTCCATGAGGAGACACTTATCCTTCCAGTCTGGAACCATTGTGGGGGAAAATGCTTTTTCTTCAGGCTATATTGAAGAGAAGGCTGCTGCAGAAAGGTAAAAAAGACAAAAATGTGTCTTCCTCTTCATTATGGTTCTCATTAGTTTACTGTTTTGCACTTATTGCCACAACTCTGAGCTCACAAAGCGCTCCGGGCTTGATTCCCTCTGCAAGTCTGCTGCCATCGATCATCGTCTGATTGATTGATCTCTGCTCTACTTGATGCTTTTTCAGCGCGATGCAGTCAGCTGAATACTCCCCCATCAGTGGTCTGTTTCTCGTTTAGTGATGCACAGTGCCGGTTGTTTTGTCATTCATCACAGAGAGGAAACATGCATGAAAGCTGAGCAGTGTTTTTGTATCTGAGACAGCGTTCTTTTACTCTTGCGGTCGCAGGATCTCATAATGTCATCACCTCCAAAAACAGTTTTAGTTTCACCTTATCTGACAACTAAACACAAGCAAGACCACTTTAGATGTGTAATGTACTTTAAAATTACTTTGAGTTCTTTGATATTTCTGAGGACTAAGTGTCCGTGTGCACTGAATAAATTTGCACTGGTTTGATTAAATGTCCTCTGTAATGAAATTCCTGCTCTGCATGTTTTAGGATTTGTGGTTCTTCTTTATGAATACTAATGTAGTATTTGGATTGTTTGTGTTGCTCCATGAGCTTTAATTACGCCAACAAGTCGATTAGTCCTAAAATATTCTTATAATGACTTGAACTGCCTGTGTGCTCCGGAGCTGTACAGACATTTATGTCTGTACAACTGAGGAGTAATGATGAATAATGACTAATGTCCATACATCGTGTGTTTTGGTATTTATGATGGGTTAACGCGGTCATAATTCAATAAGGATTCAAGAGTTTAAAAGTAGTAGTTGTTGTTGTTTTTAACAGTACCTTGCTGCTTTAGCTACTGTTTTCTTCAACTTGCTGTTCCCAGATACGCAAACTACACAATGAATTACGAACAAATAACAGGATAAACAACAGAAATCATGATGGAAAGGTGAATCGACTCTCAGAGGGGCCGGTCACTACAACTACTTTAATTTATCTGTACAAATATTAATTACATAATTCTATCAGAGCTAAAGTGTTTGTTAAAAGTGTCAGTATAGGAGATTTTGTTGTATTTCTTTTTCCTTCACTGTAATATTTCTGGTTTATTTAAGTTTCCGTTGTGTTTTTATGATCCTATTTTAATCTACTGCTGTTAAAATGTGCATGTGTGGCTCCTCCAGTCGCCTCTGCCTTTGTTTGTACGAGAGGGATATGCAGTCTTTCCCTCTTCCTCTTCTGCTGATTTATTTATGAATTTGGGGATCTATTGCTTTGAAGTGAAGCCTGGAGATGCAGTGGAAATTCAGGGGAATGGGGACAAAACGCCGCCTATCGGCCTGTCAGGCAGCACTGCAGCCCGTCCTGGGATTGCTATCACAATAACAACAATCTGAATACCCAGAGGAAGTGCCAATTAAAGTTGTCTTCATCGCCACACAGTGTAGAAGTTAACACTGTGGACATATTTTTGCATGCGCACAGTTTCCCTACATCACGAAACTTGAGTGTGCAAGTAACTTTTGACAGCTGAAGGGAACAAATCTGACAGTTTACTGTAGCAAGTCACTCAGTTTGTGGCTAAAACCATGACAACGAAGCTGATGATATATGCAGTAAGTAAGAGTCATTATAGAAATAATGACTCTTCGTTGCTTCAGTGTGTGCAACAACATAGATAAGGATTTCAGAGTGCAGCACACGTAGAGAATGTGTGTGATAATGAGGACTCCCTTTTGTGACATTTAGGAGATGTTTTTTTTTTAGACTGACTGGAATAACAAGCTTCACTAAAGATCAGTGGCATTATGGTGAAAAAGTCAGAGTTCACACTCCCACAGCCTGCATGAGAATAAAAATGTATCTCTTGAGACATGTCCTTGGACATATCAGTGACCGGTGGGGGATTAGTTGAGTTTTCAAGAGGGGAAAAGCTGTAGTCACTAATCGTTTTGCTACTTCAGCGCCACGGACAGCACCATGGACTTTAACACAGAGCACAGTTGGGCTGCTGATACTTTAAAGCCATGATTAAGGTCATAGACTTCCAATAATCTCAGTCAGCTAAAGGATCAATAATCAGGCAGACTAGATAAGCATGTTTAAGCAAACAAACCCCCAGTGCCTGGACCAGGGGAGGGAGCGTGGTGGGCACTTTAATAAGACTTGTCATTTTCCATCTCCTCTGAATTATTTCTTCTAAAGCACAGACCAGCCTGATGATCAGCATTTCAGAAAGTTTCATGAAATGCAATTAATTCAGTTAGGCTACCTTACTGCCTCTTAAAATAGTGGCCCAATTGATAGAGTTTCAAAATTCCTTTTACAATTCACGGCTCCTGTTTTGTAATTTTTTAAAAGGCACACCGGCAGGCATCTTTTAGATCAACTTAATTTGCATTTTTTTCATTCCAAGTTTGATATCTAACTTGTTTGGCATTACTAATAAGTCAAGATGGATTTACATAAAAACAAACAAACTATCAATTTGAAAATGTTCCATCTGTTAAAGCAACAATATGTAACTTTACTGTGACCCATGGCTTTAAAAAAAGAAACGTAATGATGCATGTTAATATGTTGCAAAAAACATCCATTTTAGTACAACTGGCACACATTTTACAGAGAAAATGGTGTAAGGAAACTGACTGCATGGAAAATGGTCCTCTGATTTTCCCTCTAATGTCCTAAGACTGCTCTGCCTCAACTCTTTGATTCACAGAGGTTCCTGAAAGCAACAGGCTGCCTGCAGACCGAAGCTGCAGCTGCAGCTGCGGGTAGTTTTTGGGGACAACTCCGCTAAATCACAGGCTGCTGACGAACAGAGCAGTCCTAGGAAATTACAGGGAAAATCAAAGGACATTTCCTCTGCAAAATATGACGGTGTTTCACTAAAATGGATATTTTGTGCAACGTATTGATGTGGACCATTAAGTTTTGTTTTTTTTAAGCTGCGGGTCGCAAACAAAGTTACATATTGTTGATATAAATGGATTATGAGAAATGAACTTATACGAGTAGTAATTATGCCATCTCATAAAAACTCTCGCATGTTTCTGCACTTGTTCGTTTTAAAGAAAAGACAAAAGATTTATTATCTGATGTTTACAGGCCATTTAAATAAACACTGAACAAACACAAACACTGTGATGTCTTAGTAAAGATCATGTATAGACATTCATTCACTCTCTCCACTGACTATGGAGGTCAGAGGTCAGGAAAGGGTTTGAGGGTCAGTCAGTGTCTGCTGTCTGTCTCTGAACTAAGTTTCTTCTATGTCAACGCAAAGAACTTAAACACATTTTTGCTTCATGTCGCCATGCAGCTCCGAGTGAGGATTGTTCCTTTGTTCACCCTCAAAAAACACCAAGTCCCTCTAGTCGTTCTGCAAAAGCTGGTATCAGTTCGCACTGTAACTCTGCTTTGTACTGCTGCAGGGGCTACAGGTTGCCTGTGATTTTTTTTTTTTTTTTCCAGTGATTCAAAGTCTCTCTGAAGCTCAATAATTCCAAGACCTGCAGGTTTGCCTGTGAAGTCACATCAAACCTATTACACACTGAACCTCAGGGAGTAACTAACCAATGGTGGCTTTGAAAACGACCTCTCTTAAGCTCTCCAGCTGATGGTTGTTCTGCAGATTTGCTGTCCGTCCACTGGGAGCCCCTCGCTGCAGCGCTGACTGCTCTGTATCTGACTCCAAAGTGTGTTTTAGGAATCACAGAATTCATGAAAAAAAAATAAAATAAAACCCTGATGACACTTGTTAAACTGAATTTGTAGTTCAGAAAAGGACTTTTTTGACCACAGAGTTTATTGTATTATTGGCACTGATTACTATAGGCCTGCGTAGGAAAAATCTACTCTTGTTGTCGTTGTCTTTGTTGTTGACTGGTGATTGCTGAATGTTAGTACAGTGAGAGTTGCTGTGAGCCAGAGTCAAATTCCTTACATGTGTAGCATGTGTGGCCCAAAAATCTGATTCATATTCTTTCTTATTTTACACTGCACAACATAAATTCACCCCAACTTGTAAAATAAATGAGATAGACAAGGACAAAAGACTTTATGAAACTGTCGTTGTATCGGAAATATAGAACTTTGGAGGTTTTTTTGAGGAGGGTTGGGATTGCAGGAAAATGGACTTTCCATCCAATAGAGTGGCTAAGTAAATCTCCTCCTTATTAGACCTTATTTCTGAAAGAAGTTGTACAGTAGTCAATGGAGAGAGAGAAATTATTTTTCTATCCTGTTTAAATTGTGCCCTCATTCTAAAGCATGATGCGCGTCATTTTAAAGGATAATTTTATATATAAATGAAGTCACAGTTTTCATGACGATAGTCAGGTACCACTCAGATTTTATGAAACCGCTCAGTGAACTACGTCTCTCTTCTCACACAATATATCTCACCGACGTTAACGTGGTTTAGCACAGTTTCTTTCCTTCCTATAGAACGAGGGAAAATGGATTGAAAGCAGAAAAAAAACATTACAAGCATGGGCACATTGAGAGCTGCAGCTAAGCAACCAGAGAGTTACCCAGTTACTGTTGTTAAGACATCACCTATGCGACAATCGGGTTTTTCGTCACTGTAAATATGTTTTTTTCACAGTCTTATACTTCAGCGGTTGTGTAATAAACAGTGACTTTCTTGACTTGCAAAACTGTCTTTCAAATTTTCTCATGTTTTTTTCTGAAATATGGTCCCATGGGGTCCAGTGGACGGGGCATGACTTCGACACTCTATGGGGTCTTTTATGTGACAATTTGAGGTTTCAGAATGAAGGTCATGAGACCTCTGGGCATTTACCATTAAGAGTGGTGAAATGCAAAAATTGCAGGCGATTATGCTGTTATGACCGGTGTTAGCTAGCAATTTGCAATTAAAAAATTAATATGAAAAATGTTTATAATGGTATATTCATGATATATAATGATAAGTTAAAGCTAAGTTAATGTAATTTTATATGTGCATGGATTTGAAAATTTGAATTTGAAGAGTTTTTATTGGGAACCGTTGAGTTTGAAGTGACAGTTGATCCCTCACAGACTTTACAGCCTTTACAGTGTGAAAAACCTCAGATGCATTAAACAAAAAAAAAGAAAAAAAAAGCTTGAGTCAGTGCTGTTATTCCTGCAAGTTCATATTTCATTTACAAGATGACAAGATTTTTATGCCTTCAAATAGATGTGTTGGCAATATATTAGTTATGATTGAAACACTTTGTTTTCAGTTTTGTTCTACAGTTTATCATCAGGAATGTGTAGATGAGTGACTGCGAGTATACAGCAATGTTTAGAAATGTCAGGACAATGCTGGTGGTTGCACTGTATGGCTGAGATGTAGACTCCAGGCGAGTGAGTTTAAATGATTCAGCTGGAGAAACGAGCTGATTGACGACTGAGCCGTGTTCAACTTACTGAATCGAAGTGGAAGTTAAGCTGAGATGACTAATGTGACTCAGAATAATGCGGCACAATTCTATCTTTTTTTTTTTTTTTTTTACATAAATCCTTCTGAAGAGTTTGAAACTTCTCTCGCTCCCATCACATCTTAAAATGACGGCCCATTACAGCTTCATCTCGCCAGCAATCTTCATCTTTTGTCTCCTTTCTGAAAGTAATGGCTTTCCCATCCCTCCCTCGCACTTTATCTGCTCTCCTCCATCTCAAAACTATTTCTGTCTGTCATTCCCAACAGTATCGCCATTTATTTCTTCAAATTCTCCAATTATATAATTTCATCCTGCTGACGATGATGAATCCTCTTCATTTACATTACATATAATACACATAAACGGCCTCTATGAGGAGGATGATGCTGTCTATTCAGATGCTTAAATACTATCTTTTCAGAAGACACTTTCAAAGCTCATGAAAGGATTTTGCCTAAATCTGTTGTTTTTTTCTCAGTCTACCTCTCTGCATTTTTCTTTGCCTCTCTCTCCTTCTTCCCCATGTTCTCCTTCTCTTCCTGTCTACTGCTTTTCCTTTCCCCCCTCTCTCCCTCCGTCGCTCCTTTCAGCAATGCAGATGTGCTTTCTTTGATTTTGTCACCAGAGATTAATTAGCGCTTTATTAGGAGTCCTATTTATACCTCCAGCCGAGAGAGAAGGGGGAAAAAAGAGAAAGAAGAGAGAAATGGGGAGGGGAGGGAATGTGGGAGTGAGACTGATAGACTGAGGCAGAAATTGAGTCAGGAAAAGACAAATGTGGTGAGATGGAGGGAAAGATGGCAAAAAGGCAAAAAAAAAGACAGAGGAAAGGAAGGGGCGATGAGAAAGATGCAGTAAAACAAGAGGCATGGAGGGAAAAGAAGTAAAAAAAAAGAAAAGAAAGAGAAGCACTAGAGAGAGCAGAGAGGCAAGAGATAGAGGGATGCAAGATGACAAGAGCATCCTTAAAACTAAACGACAGAGCAGGTCATTAGTCACATGACTCAGGACTTGAACCAGAGTCTCAGGTGCTTCGGTCCCTAAAAGACGGACTTGTTAGCAGAACAAATGTTGCCAGAGAACATCCATGCAACAACATGACTGGGAATAAATTCTGTTTGCATCAATGCTTGTTTTTTCTTTCTTTTTTTTTTCTGTGGCGCCAGCCTTGGCAAGATGAACTGACGAAAAGTGGGAAGAGGAGAAATTGAGATCTATGGACTTGGGTGAAATATTGTGTGAGTGAGACAAAAATTAATGAAAGGATAAAGTGGGAGGGAAAAAAGACACGTGGGAGTTTAAGATGAAGTTACACTGACAAAGAAACGGAGGGGGAGCAGACGAGGAAGATAGAGGTGAGCTGCAGGGAGAGATACCGCAGGTGGGAGACATGGAGGCTGAGTTAGATGAAGAAATTCTACAAAGCTGAGGAGGAAGGGAACGGGTGGAAATCTCTGCAAAGCTTTCGGCTTTGACAAGAATTACAAATACGTCAAAAAACTTTTATTTGACGTATTGAAAAAATAACAGCAGGACATCTTTCTCATCTTCTTGGAAAACTGTCATTTTCATTGTTTTATTCCAACAACAATCAATTCATATTTAGTTTATACGGAGCTTGGGAGGTGACATGGATGTGTTTGATTTTTTTGTAAAACGCACACCTATTTTGTTTTTGGCGCACATATTTTTTAAAATACTTGCTCTTTAATTCCTATTTTTTGTGCCCGTTCTGTTAAAATGTGCACGTGTTTTCTAATTTATGTGCACATTTTATAAGTCGCACACACATTTCTAAACTGAATGCATGTTTTAGAAATTGCACCCAGGTTTAATTCCTATTTGGAACATCCATTTTATTTAAACATGCGTGAAATTTACAAAACATGCTTGCAATTTATATAACGTGCATGTGAAATAGAAATAGGGTGTGTGTGTTTTAAAAAAGAATAACAACATGCATGTCCCCTCCCGTATCTCATATCTACAACGTGCTTGTGAAGAGATATGGAGCTCCATGCAGGAGCAGCAGATGACAGTCAAAAGAAACCTGACAGAGCGACAACATGCATCTTTCAACAAAAATGTTTTCAGTCCACCAAGGTTCATCATTTAAGCCTCAAATCCTCAGTTGGTGTTATTTTAGAGGTTGTTGCGCAGCACAGGAGCTGTGGTGATCTCAGTTCATGGTGCTCATAATTAACTCATCAAAAAAAAAAAAAAAAAAAAAAGGGAAGAACCGTTGGGAAGAAACGCCTGCAGCTTTATTATTTTGTAATCTGTCTCTTTCCATTGAGGAATAATTTCACCAGTGGCCAAATACCCTAGTTCTCTGTAGATTCAATGGTTAGCTTAGATAGTTAGCAGTTGGCCTTGTTTCTTAAAGCCAGCAAGTTTTCAAAACTCTGAAACACAGCTGATAGTCTGTGATTTGTCCAGCAGTTATTATATTTTTGCTCAGTTTTTCAGAGCCAAGTAGGTAGGAGCAAGAATAAAGGCCTCATTCTCTTTCAGAAAGCCTAATACCACAGAGGGTCGGAACAGAAAGATGAAACCAGGTCTCATTATTCGGAATAAAAAAACACACTCTTTCACACTTAAAAATTTTGTCTAATACGTCGGACAAAATTCAATTTTGCATGCATTCAATAAAAAATACTTAATTCTCAATAAAGGTGAAGGAAATGCCTGATTCAAAGCATGAAAGAACTGTTTGCATTTGATTGCATTCACATTCTAACAGAAACCAAAACTTTTTGCCATTATCATATTAATATGTTACTTTTCATCAGGGGATGTGACTGCAGGCTCTCAATATGCCATCCATCTGTCAGCAAAAAGCTACAATGGGATAGTTTGTTTCAAGTCAGTGGTAGAATTGAACAGGGCAGGCTTAAGGTTGTGCTTCAGGAACAAACAACAGATGAGACATTTATTTCTTATGGACTTTTGTGCCTCTATTTCTCAGACAGGACGACTGAAGAGTGGACAGGAAACAGAGGAAGAGAGAGACAGGAAATGCAGCAAAGGGCCGCAGGTGGAATTGAACCTGTGGCCACTGCGGCAAGGACAAAGCCTCCGTATATGGGGCATCTGCTCTACCTTATGTATTGTATCAGAAACTCTTTTTGGAAGTAGAGAGAGAGAGGGAGAGAGACAGAGAGAGAGAGAGAGAAAGAATGAAGGCAAGGGGTAAGAGCGGAGCCAGACTGAAAGGTGGAAAGAATACAAGAGACATGATGACACAAAGACAGCATGAGAGGTTAGAGGAGAACAAGATAACCAACAATAGGGACACAAGAAAAAAAAGTAGAAATGAAGGGGTAACAAGGAAAAAGCACAAGGAGAAAAAAGTGAAAAAAAACGAGGTTAAAAGAGGAAAAACTGCCTTCGGGACATGAGAAGGAGAGAGGGAGGATGACGGAGGAGAGACAAAATTAGACTGAAATGAATAAGAGGGAGAGAGAGAGAGAACTTGAGGAAATGATGACAGGTTGTGTTGCATGTTGGGATGAAGAACGGAGGCAGTGACAAGTGCCGCTGCTGTTTGGTGGTATGAAGCAGATAAGGGCCCCGGCTGACGCTTTCAAGAAGTCCTTTCAGAAACCTTTCAAAAACCGTTGTTTGGCCTTTCTCAGCTGCCTTAGTCGGCTGCCAGAAAACAACAATGAGACCACAAACAGCAAAAAAAAAAAAAAAAAATCACCAACAAATAAAAGCTGAAAGAGAGGGGGACAAAGAGAAAGAGAGACGGAGGCTTCACACTTTTGCTACTGTGGCCTCAATGTGTCAAAGCAGGGTTACAAGAGAGCAAGAGGGGTGGGAGGGGGTTGATGTTGAGAAAGAGAATGAAATAAAAGTGAGAGACAGAAGTGATGAGGGGGCTTGAATCATTTAGAAATCATCTAGAAAAGCTGACTATCCGGAAGAAAGACAAAAACAAAGTATTTTTTGTTGTTAAAAGCTTAAAAAGATGTATGCTTACATTTTCATTTTAATTGTCTTTTT
>JAQLOL010000012.1:3306302-3320630 GCA_029783665.1 Naso thynnoides
CGATCTATAGGTACTTTTCATTTCCTGTGAGTTACAATGGTGGATCAACACACTGCTAAAATGCAGCATCCAGGTGGCAACAGTTCAAGTGCAAGTTCAGGTGCAAAGGAAAGAAAACTTAACATTCTAAAGAAGGGAAACAGTTAGTCTACCGGCATCATACACTGTTCGGTTTCCACATGAACTCTGTGAGATGAGACCTGCAATCACAGAAACAACGTAACTCAAACCTTCGAGATTACCACTTTAATGTTAACTCATTAACTGCTCACAGCACTCCAGAAGTCCCAGTCACCTGCAGGGCTCACATACCTTCATAAAAAAACAGAAATATTTGTACTTAAACATCTACATGTAATTTACACATTTTTTCCATGTTGGTCACCCTTGTGTTTCAATGAGTTATCTTGCCTTTGTTTATTTTCAAGCGCACTGCAAACATTTTGGGACTTTTACAGCCAGTATTTATCATCCTCCCTCTCTCACAGTAGCCACACTTCTCTCACAGTTCAAGCACCTGAAACCAAGCTTACTTCTGTAGAGGACTTTAATGGGGACATATGCTTTTTTTTGTCTCTTTCAACCTATAAATGATGTTACAAAGAAGGATTGTCGTTTTAAATGATGCTAAAGAATGAAATAGTGAGGTAAGGGTGTGTAGCAGTAATCCCTGTGGGCTGTTTCTAATGTCTCTGAATGCTTCGTTCTCATCAGTTTTTATCTTTTTTTAATCTGTGTCACAGTGTGCTGGGCTTCTCTATAGGTTTATCTGGAAGGTGTGTGTTTGAACTGGCCAATCAGAGCAGAGCAAGTCTTTACAGGTAGATTCCATGCAGACTTCATGTTGTGTGGGTAACATTACACTGCATTAAATCAATGCATATGCCTCATCTCTATTCCTCGAAGTATACCAGTTCAACTCATATTCATGCTTCGGTCTTGTTAATAAATTCTCATTGTCTTCTGATTTGTAATCACAGTCATTGAACTTGTTCTAATGCCGCTGTCACTATGCAACATTAAAGGAGCTCTGATGTCTTTAAACCTTTTTGGAAGTGTGCTTAGCTCACTCTTTAGCTTTGCACCTTGGATTAACATAAATGAATGGGACAGTAATAAGAAGGAATTTAGCTTCCCAAGATGATATTCTGTAAATATTTGCAAAATAGAGGCAAACAAACCCAGAAACAGAGGCGTAACACAGGGTTACTACATTAGTTACAGTCTCCTCTTTAGTCTCCATCTTCTTTTATCTCTCTCTCCTGCAAGGACTTCATTCCTCCTGTTTTTTCCTATTTTTTGCCTCTCCCCTCCCCACACTCGCACTCTTACACACTTCCTCTCTCCTAAGCTCATCCTACTCTCTCTCTCTTCCATCCCTCTCTCCCTCTCTCTCTCTCTTGGGGGTTGAGTGGTCCTAATGTAAGCGCCAGTCTTTTCTCATCATCGCCACTGTGTTCCCTAAAGCGCGGCAGTCCACATCTCTCTGTCTGTCTTCCTCTCATTGTCTCTCTTGTTTCTCCTCTGTGGATGTTACTGTAATAAGGGAAACTTGATGTCTTCCGTCATGTTTTGTGGTCTGAGGAGGGACATCGGTGCAAACAGTGTTGGTAAGTGCGGATAATTCCTTCAATAATTAGACCCAGCAGTCTTTAGCTTTAACACTAATTACTCATTTCTTGGTGTTATACTTGTTTTGTCTTGGTGGTCCTGAACTACTTTTCTCAGAAATCACCTGTCATTCAAAAATTGTATTGAACTCTTGCTGGGAATTCTGCTGATAAAGTTTGTGCTTCTGTAGGTGGCGTTCTTTTCTTTGTAAATTGTGTTTTTTGATTGATGTTTGTCATTATTCTCAAACTTACCTTCAGAAATGTAAAAAATGTCGGTGGATTTACAAAAGGGGATTTTCTTTTGCCTGGAGGATTTTTTGATTTATTGTCTTAGTGGCCTATGTGGGGTTAAACTGGTATTGCTCTTGGTGTTGCCCAGTAGTTGTTACTGAAGCTGTTGCTCAGTTTCCACAATAAGATGTTGGCATTGTTACATTACTTTAAACCATGAATCAATGAATTTGTACGTTGCAGGCATATCATATCAGCATTTCTACTAAACCGCATTAAAGTAACATGGATCAGATTACATGTTTATGAGCTCGATTTCTCATTTGGATGAGAAGGGTTTGTAAGATGCCACAGCAAACACTATTCTAGACCTCTTTCAAAGTTTGCTTCCTGTTTCAACCAACAAAAGCGGGTACTTTCAAAGAGACATTGGGACACTTTCCATTATTTAACGCATGATCTCATGATTTCTAGTCAGAAAATTATTTTCTAATCCTAACAAAATGGTTTTTGGAGCCTTAACCATAACTGCAGCATTGTCGCAAAAGAAATTTGAAAATTAAAACATAAAAAAAGGTCCAGTTTTAACATATCTGTGGTTTGCAAAAGGTGCTGACATGTCTTTGATTAGGAATGTGTTTGCTTGTTATTGAGGAAGAAATCATATTGACCTTTTTACAGTTGCTACAGAATGATGATCACTCATAGCATTACTGAAAATGACACACTATGTGATGTGTTGTACTAACTTGATTGTCATTATACCATCAAAAGCAACACGTGGAGGAAACACAAGCAGCAAATCGCGATTCTTAACGGCTCAACACAATGATGTACACCAGTGTGCAACAAGTATGCTGAAAATCGAGGCATCAACAATGTATTTTGGTTAAAGCACAAATCAGGCAACGAAAGCACCAAAACACCTGAATGTTTTTCATAATACCCTGTAAGCTGTTAGCATCACAAAGGTTATTCAGTTCAATGAAAGTCACTCGTTCATTTTGAAATAGCCCAAAATATGAATTCATTAAAATCCATGGAAGGGAATTTGCTTTTTTGTGAGGCTGCAATTATGAACCTTTCAGAAATGCAAATAAATCTTCCAACCTGGAAATCAAGAAAGCCTATTGGTCCCACTCAAGATGAGTGAAATCCACCCGAGTCTGTAAGGTTAAGCAGTTTAACTACAAAGAAAAATGAATCAAATTTCTGACTTATGTTAACCTGCTGCAAACGCTGTGGCAAAAAAAAAAAAAAGTTGAGACTTTCATTCGGTCCCTGTTAAACTTCCATATGTGAAATGCTTCCAGTGGTATAGACCAGATGTTTTGCTGTTTAAACATTAATAGACAAAAAAACAATCTTTTTCTTACCTTCTTTGGACTTTAGTAGCACCTATAGTTTAAAGTTTTTTTCAGGATCTAAAATGTTGTATATTTTGTACTATTTTATCACTTCCTCTGACATAAAGATTTTCTTTTGTCTAGCTCTGTTAGCACAAACGTAGCTCATCCTGTCGACTGTCAGCCAGAATTATTCTACACACATTGACAGTCGAGACTAAAGAGCAACACAGCACAGAGCTGGTTTTACCATGTTCCCCCGTAATAAACTGTACGATAATAGAGTTAGAGAGATGCATCAGGGGTATTAATAAGGTGAGCCGCATCCTATTTCATGCTCGAAGGAGCATAGTGGGGCATATATCCTCTGCAATGGCCTCAGAGACTAACTAAGCTGATAGCAGTGCTGGGAATGTGCTGAAATTCAGACAACTGCTGCTATTTCTTTTAGTTTTATGTAGAAAAAGAAACTACAGAGGTCTCACATTTCATTGCATGAATTGTTAAACTGCTTCTGCAGTTTAGTTTCATTCTCTAGAGGGAAATATTTGGAGAACAGCAGGTTAAAAAACATTTTACATTATCAGTGTTTTAATGTCTTAAATTCTTCTAAGGGGAAATGTGAAATTAATGAGTGGTTTATCTTCGCCTCGGCCTTCTGCCAACTGCGCGAGTTGATCCACTTCATTTTCTGAGCATTACTGAGCTGACCGTGCTGAGACTTTGATAGTGGCTGTTGTGAGGCAGTAAGTGTGTTGGATGTTATCATCAGCTGTGCATGACGTGTGCACTTCTCTCTGCTGCTCTCCACAAACGGCATTTTGCTCAGCATGTTGTTACCGTAATCCTTTCAAGAGGGCGTCTGTTCTGCTCAAAAAGCATGACGGTGATGCAATACGTCGCCGAAATACACATTCACACATACTGCACATGCAAACAGTGATAACAGGGGACAGAATGTTTCATATGATGTGATGAAAGGAACGTGCGGTTGAGCTTCAGTGTTTTCAGTAAAAGTGTATATTTATCTAATTTGCTCCATTGCTTCTTTTTTTGACATTTACATTGTAAGCCACTGAGATAATGCTGCTACCTCAGGCTGCTAAAGAATCATTAAAGGACCATTCCAGTGTTCCTATCTGATCACTGTCCTTTAGGGCCTGACCAATATGCGATTTTGGGGGCCGATGTCCATATTAGGGAGTAAGAATATTCCAATATCTGATATATCTGCTGATATTCTATAATATTTTTATGTGGTTATCAAATACGCGTAACAAAGCTATGTAATGGAGACAGGATATCTACCAAACTTTATTCCAATCATCAGTGCACTGAACACTAAACACTTATTACCAATTAAACAGAACACCCTCTGCTGGACAAACTACATGATTAAACCATTTAAAATTACTAGTACAGGCATTTTTTTCCCGCCTTAAATAGCAATTTTAATATTAGTACTTATCAGAGAAAATAAATGCCGATATCACGTAGGCTATATAAACCTCACCCATTTTTCCCAAAGTAGCTTTGTCTATGAGATACTGTGTTTATTCACATTTTGTTCATATTTACAGAAAGTATCTGAAAATGTTGACAATGTAAGTCTTCACGCTAATGTTTAAGCTAGGAAGGCAGCACTTGTTAGGAACTATTTTTCCAGGCTTAATAGTTTTCATGTCCATGGCTCCCCTCTTTCTCTCGCTCAGCATTTTTTTAACCAAACAAATGCAGACATTCTCTTTATAAGGGTGAATTTTCTATACCTAGTAACTTTCACGTGTCCTATAGTGTTTCTATACCCTGTTTCAACATGAATGGCAGTGAATGGGGTTTAAAAATGTAGTCTGAGATCTACTTAAGTACACATGGTCCAATTTTAATAACATTTGTAGAAGACAGGGGTGATCTCTGCTTATGGTGACAAGTCAAAAATAGACTGGTATGCTTCTTTAAAGAAAATACTTACTTTCTCACCCACTTACATCACTTTTTCATTCTTCCATCTCTTTGTCTCCCCTCATTGGCCCTCTGCTGAACCTTGTCTCAGAGTTAACTGAGCATCAGTTGGATCCGCATCAGTTGTTAGCCGAGAGAAACTAAACTTTAACTTCAAATAATTTTTTTTTGTTTTTTTTTTTTTTTTTTTTTTTTTTCCTGCCCTGCACCTGTCAGGCTGTTTTCTCCTCACGCCTGCTTCTCTTCAGCTGTGGAACATTTCTTTCCTCTTTCAAAACCAGCATTTCTTTTGTTTGTCATGTTTTTCGCCTCTTATGGAGGATTGACATATTATGTGACATATTATGTGTCTAATGGTTAAAAGGCGAAACCTGTGTGAACAACCCAAGACTCTTTCTTTTTATTTAATGGATGGTAACTGCCAGGTGTGTATCAGAGTGCAGTCGGTCTTTTCTCTGGGATTTGGTTTGCCGTTGTTTCAGAGTATACGGCTATAGCTTTTACAGTTTCTACTGATGGTGATGAGCAGAATTTGAGTTGCACAGTAACATGTAATGTCTTCAATGCCCATTGGAAGTTCAGGCCGTTCCAATAGAATTATGTCCATATTAGACAATTCAGCTCACTATTTACATGCAGTTTCAATATTTAGTACAAGCATTAGTGTCCTATATTTAGAGGGGCAAAGGCAGTGGAGGATGGAGGGTTTGATGAATGTGTTGTTGATCAGGTCTTCATGCAAGAGAAGAGAGTTAATGTCAAGGCACAAATTTGTTGAGTCTGTCAGCCCAAGGAAAAGGCATATGTTTGTGTTCAAGCAACAAATCCCAAATTGTAGGATTAATAACTGAAATCTGCAGCAACAGTAAAAGTGAGTCCAAATATGACAAAGTCCACAAAGGCTTCCCAAATCTTAACGTAACGAAACAAAATCTATGTTGCGCCTGGAACACACATCCTGCGTCTGAGTCTGTGTTGCGTTTGCGTCGGCAGCAGGTCTGCTTATTTTCCAGCACCCGTTAAAACAGATGAGAGAAGCCACACATCATGTGAGAGACACACCGCACGTCTCATGCACGCTGGCAGTGACACAACTCTTCAGCTCAAGAGGCTCGCCGATTTTTTCCATGCACACTGCTGAAATAGACGGAGGAATAACTTGTTGACAGTCATAGTGACATCATACCGGTGACAGTCACTGTAGTTTCAACATTTCTGGTGTGTCTTTCAAAATAAAACCCCTCACAAGCGTATTAGTGCAGAGAACCCCTTCATTTAAAGATTTAATTGTGAAACATACAAAGGATCTTGCTGTGTTACAACAGACCATATTTTGACTGCAACTCTGGGTTTTATTTTTTAGATAACTGACAGTCAAACTAGAGACCCAGTGTAGTTAACTAGGCTTTTTTTATGTTAAGAAATAAAAAAAGAAGATCAAGTGAAGAGCAGCAGCTTTAATGGAGCTTGAGACCACCGTGCAGATACAAAACAGGCCAAGTAAAGGGGGATTTTTTTTTTTTAAATACAGATTTTTGTCAAAACTATGAATTTAGAGTATCATAAAATGAGATTAAACATTTTCATATTAATGGGAATTATCAAACAAAACTCTATGTAGAAAGACAGGGCTGGCGGACGCGGCAGAGGCTACATGAGTGAACAAAAACCGCGAGCAAGGCGCAGCAGATCAGTGACTTCTTTAAAGACAGAGATAGATGCAAGATGTGTGTCCCGGGCATTTGAAATTGACAGATCTCATTTATATAATCAAACCA
Organism: Naso thynnoides; assembly: GCA_029783665.1. Classification (NCBI taxonomy): domain Eukaryota; kingdom Metazoa; phylum Chordata; class Actinopteri; order Acanthuriformes; family Acanthuridae; genus Naso; species Naso thynnoides. The sequence continues at coordinate 3,313,233 of JAQLOL010000012.1, forward strand.
ACGTTGATCAAAATAATACAAATGCTCCACAGAGCTAATTTTGGGTATTTCACACGATAGAGGTAATGGATTGAGCTGTAAGTAAAACTATTTCTTTCTTCCTTTCACCTTTATTTTTTCAGGGAGGGCCAGTTGAGAGCAAGCTCTCTTTTCCAACGACGCTCTGATTATAACAGTCAATACAAATGCAATTCAATTCAGTATACTTACAAAATTACTATACTCAACAGCTGCATGGTACAATAAAACATTTACGCATTAGAGGTATAATTCAAAGTGTACATGCACATTCAGAATGTATGAAGTCATTAAGAATGCGTTTAAGATGATTAAAAGGAATCAAGACATTCAGTTTAAACTGTGTCTGCAGATTATTCTATTTATAAGGAGCAAAATACCAAAAGTGATTTTTCCTACCTCTGTCCTAACATTTTTGGATAATGTTAAAGTTAAACAACCTTTTAGTCAGCAAATTCATTAAGTAAACAGGTAATTTGTTATGCAAAGCTCTATAAATAAACAATATGCAGCGTTTCTCTCTTCTCAGAGCCAAGGAAGTCCAACCTACATTATGATGAAGCTGGCAGTGAAGGGTGCTGAACCCATCACTGGTGATAAATCTAATTGCGGAGTGATGAACTGTATTAAGTGGCTTCAGTGTGGAGGGAGAAGCATGCATATAAATGACATCTTCATAATCTAATACTGATAAAACTCTTGTGTCATATCAGAAAGTGACTTTAAGAAAGTACTGAAAATGATGTGTCCATTTTTTTTTTTCAGATTGGCCCTCGTCCAGTGAGCGAGCCTCTCATTGAGTCATCTGTTTTAGAAAGCTTTGTACATAAAGTTTACAGCTTTGACAGAAACGAGGTAACGGGTGGATACACAGAAAGAAAAAGACGAGATTGTTTGAGCTAAAGCGGTGGTGACACTCCAATTCAGTCGCTCGCCCTCCCCTCAGCCACATCCATACAGACTGCAATTAAACACAACAGAGAAGCCATTAAGCGTCCTAATTACTGCTTGTTCCCGCTGTAGCCGCTCTATATATATGTGGGTGAGAGACGGCTCTGTTTGTGTGTGTGTGTGTGTGTGTGTGTGTATGTGTATGTGTGTGCTGTATGTGTATTATTTGTGAAAAGAAATACTCTATTGTATTTTTTTTTCTTGTCTGTGTTACTTTTGCTCAGCGGGTGGGGGATTAAATATTTCATGTGTGTATTTGTGTGTGTGTGAGAGAGAGAGGCTATGTGTGTTAACTGCAGTCGCAGAGTGTGCCAGCATTGTCATGGACAATAGCTAATTACACATCTTCATCGCCTTCAGCATCATAATAACCACAATCAGACGCCCTGGCATGTGTATGTATCACACACACACACACACACACATACACAGTTTGCTGTACTGTGCATTGTGTGTACGTGTTCATATGTAAATGACAAATAGATCATTAGTCTTATGAATCTTGAATGTGTTGGGATCTGCTTCAGCCATGATAACAGAGTTATTAAATTAAATATAACGATAAATACTTTTTGCTGTTAACATGTGTTGCATATGTGAAAGAATGTCAGTTTATGTTGTCAGCAAGGCAAATAAAATCTCTAAATGGCATTTCTGGAGGTCTAACCCAGGAAATTTAAAGGATAAGACTGGTGTTATTCTATATTTTTGTTAAAGTTCCAGTAGTGTCAGGGTTCTGGTCTTCCTCGCAATCTTTTACAACTTTCCCACCTTGTCTGTCGTCCATTTCTTTCAATTCAAGATGTTATTAAAAATGGCTCATTACGCGATAACATACCTTCATGAATAAAGAAAAGGCTGCAGCTGAGTCTGGTAGTTTTTAAAAGAAAACCTCGCTCATTACAGTGTTAGTGGTATTCAGTCAAAATAAAACTTCACTGTGTTTTCATGATAAGAAAAGAACATTTCACCTAATGCAACAGTGTGGCTCAGTGATGTGCTTTTATTAGCTTCTGGCAACAATGGAGCTCCAAGGCACAAAAGAATAACATATCAATGCATCATGGAAAAACATGCAGGCAGTGAAATTAATATAAAATATCACCAAACCTGTTCTTTAACTTGAACTCTGTTGGCAGAAAATAAAATGCAAAACACCTCAAATTTCAGGCTTGGAGAGTTTGACCTGAGGACATCTAATAACTCCACTCTCTATAAAACCAGAACTGGATCTTTGTCAGAAGAGTGAAAGAATTTGCACACATCATTGTATCATTCAGTCATCCTCAGACGAGCCCTCCAGTCATCTCGATTCTTTATGCATCTGGCTAACTCGTCAGTGCCCTCTGCTCCTGCATCCCTCCTCATGTATGATAATGTCCTTGAGCGAAGCCCATGTGTCAAATCCCACAGCACCATTTTGCTGGCCGGTAGGTCCTAGTGTCTCAGGCAGTGACCGGCGAGTGCATCGGAAGAGCAGCTGTGCAATTTTGGAAAGAAATCAAGATGCATCAGTTGTTAAATGTTTGCATCAGTAAAATCCGATGTCATCCGTCATTAGGTGTTTTTATGCATTTGTTTAGAAAAAAAAAACAATAATTTGATATTTTTAATTCCTAAATTGGACCTGTATTACGTTTCATAAGACATTTATAGCAATGTAATGGTTTCATTTAATATGTATTTTATTTTGGCTTTTCCCTTTCATTTTAGCTTTTATTGGATAAACCATCGATTAATAAATAGACTCATTACGGCGTAGCTTCATTCCTTTGCATTGTCCGATCACATGATATTGTGTCAAATCGTACTGTGTTGAATCGCACTGCATCATGATTGGGATGTGAATCATATCGTATCACATCAGTAGTTGCTGCATGTGTATCTTTAAAGTATCGGATCATTTACAGTGTATCAAGATACGCACCTTATTGTATCTGCCTCATGCTAGCACTGCCCAGCCCTGCAACCTTGGCACACTCTGTCTCCACTCTGTCAGACTCTGTCATCAAGTCCGGGTCTGTCACGACTAGTGACATGATACGAGTGACTTCCTGCTGAGTGAGTTCCTGCTTCCGTCCACTAATGGCCCACCTGAGTACATAGTCTATAAAGATGAGGACGGGATGTGAGCATTAAAGTATTTCTTCAGCGATCTGTCTGTGGTATGCATTCGATTCACAAATGATGCCAAATTTATAGAAGCTGTGAGTTGACAACTGACTGGACATCATTGGGAAAACTTTTACAGTGTGGTTTAAGCCAAACTGTAAGTCAGTGGAAAATAAACATAAAAAGTTAGCCATGCTGGGAAACATTAGTGAAAGTGGTTGATAACAGGAATAAAGTGATACTTTTTATGGGAACATATTTGTGTTTAGAATGAGAGGATTTTTTTGTGGCAGCTGTTTTTGCCAATCTTTCTGCATTGTAGCTGTAAATGAACAGGTGCTTCTGTCTTTATCTGAGCTCTTTGGCAACGTGCTAGTCCCTTTGTGTTGTGACGCCTACCTGGTGGTTTGCTGAATAGTTGGTTGATTATAATGGCATGTCCGCTTAAATGCCTTATTCAACAAAATTAAATCGGCTGAGTGCATTACTTCACTCAATTCAACTCCTTTCAATGGCATCTTGTGTTTTCTTTTATGCACTCAGATAAGCCCTGCTGAGTATTGCTGCTCTTTTTTTCAGAAGCAGCCTGCTTAAATTTTAAATACAGACGTTGGTACCTGGCAGCTGCCCAATACAAATACAGCATCGTCCTGGAGTTTCAGCTCATTCAAGTGTATTATGCATATTAACTCAGACAAGAAAATACCATAACTAGGCTGTATTATTATGCAAATATGTACTATTGTGTAAAGTGTTGTACCTTGGGGATATTCATTTGTTGTTGCAGCCTTGCAAACACATTGTTGTTTGAGATTATCATTACCTGTCTGTTTTCACAATGTGAAGAATTTTTATAAAACTAGTCCAAGTCATGACCTGCTTCACGATGAAACACACTTTCAATATCCCGGAGAGCGAAATGGGAATGAGTCCTGCTGCTGCTGTTATAAAAATCCATCAAAGTGTTGTTGGTGTATAACTGTGTGTCACTGCTTCATTTTTCATCATTGTACATCTTAAAAGCAAGACAGTGCTCTGTACTTGTACTAAAATAGCTAAAATGTACTTTTGAGTTCCTAAACACAGAAACAGAATGACTAATGATGGTTTCAAGTCATGAATCATGTGAAGCTAAACTGAATATACCCACTAACCATCTCTGAACAGTTGATCATAGTTTGGATTTTTTTTGTCAGAAAACAGGAAGAGAAATTATTTCTGGTGTATATGAATCACTTGTTTTCAACCGTAAAAGCTTTAAACAAAACAAAACAAAAAAAAGAAAAAAAAGAAGAAGTTTTACATTTCAGCCACAGGATAACAGACCCAGACACACACAGACAAAGTCTGAAAAAGGTTGCAAATATTTCAAAAGAAGCAACATATTACATCGACTGTAACATCTGGGGGTTCATCATCTTCTGAAACATAAAGCAGAACAATTACTTTACGTGGCCTCAGTCGAAATAATCGATGTCTGACGCTGCTGCAGTTTTTATGCATAAATAATATTTTTTTCAGTAAACCAAACAGGTTTCTGCTCTTCTTTTGAAAAATATCCCAAACCCTCCTGTTACATTAAAAAAACTGGAAACATTATTTTCATCTTATCATAGAGCCAATTTTGACGGATTTCTTAAAATATTTCAACTAAGTCTTTTTTATGAGTATGTTGTGGCACATATTTTTTTAAACATATTTTAACATCTTTTTATATTAAAAAAAAACATTAAAAGATATTGATTAGGAGATGCGTTTGTCACATGCTGTAATTGTTGGGATTTCTTAAGATTTGTGGTGCAGTGTAAAAGCTCAAATCTGATCCTGAACATGACCTGTGGTAGCACTTGGTGTGCAGACTTAATTAGAGAAAATTCTGGCATGGTTTAACTCCTTTGCAGGTTGGAAAGTTCACATTAATTTAATTATGCACTTATGATTGCTGATGTTTACTTCACATAAATTTCAGTATATTCTGTTCATGTGAGCATAAAGGTGGCTTTAAATTTGTGAAACACATTTCATCACCCACATCACTGCTAGTTAAGATTTTTAGATGCCCTTTGAGTCTACCTTTTTTCTCTCATAAAAAAATCTCCATTACAAACACAAAGAAATTTGAAACACTATCAATCCAAGGTAGAGAACCTCAGACGCATTCTCAATTTTAAGTGCCCTTATTTTGAGTCTTGTACTGCTGTAATGACTACATTGTCGTCATTATACATATTCTACCAATTTCATGTTCCCATAAGCACACACACACACACACACACACACACACACACACACATTCTAATCTAGAGCGACACTGCCACATCCAACATAATGAGAGGGAACTTTGATCATTATGCAGGTCCGCCCACACATCCAAGTCCCTGTCGCATGCAGAGAAATCCCTTCAGAGTTCTGTTTGCATGTGCATGAATTTGTGTTCATGTTTCATGCATGTGGTTGAGTTTTGTTTGCCTTTGTGTCTATATGATAAACGCTTGGTGAGGATTTTATGTGCTGCGAATAAGAGACACGAGAAGCTGTTTGATAGGCATATAGGCAACAAATTTACGTATGCATGTGTGAGTGTGTCTGCACTGACACTTGCATTTGCTTTTTCTGCATGTGAATGTAGAAGTCTTCATAGATAATATAAGGTCACCACTGCTGCAACTAGCACAGCGAAGCCCCCGGGCAAAGTGTGTGTATGTGTGTGTTTGTGAAAGGAAGAGACAGATAAAGAGGAGCAGAGATTGTATGTGTGTGTGTGTGTGTGTGTGTGTGTGTGTGTTATGGTGTTTCAGTAATTATGTGATATCAGCCTGAGTATCTGTCAGCATGCTCATATGTGTCGTCTGTGTTTTGTCTATGTGTGAAACTGTTGTGTGTTTGTGTGTATTGCTGCAGACTGCCTCCAGCTCCGTCTCTCGCTCGGTCTGTCTGTCTGTCTGTCTGGCCAATTGCCTGTCTAGTAGATTTCTGGTGACCTTGAGGCAAAATGAATAACAACTCGATGCGTATGCATGTCAATGTTTCCTCTGCATGTGCGTTTATAGAGTCAGTGGCTTAGGCAAACAGAGTGGAGCGCTAACATGAAGGAAATACTTGCAACTCTTCGCGAAATAAACAAATCTCATTGTCATTTTCAGATTGTATTTAGTCTCTTTAGCCTAGCCTAGCCTAGCAGATGGAAGCAGACATCCTCTGCTATGCTTTAAGTTAGTTCCAAAACTGTAAAGTGTTCACACATAATGGCTTTGTTAGCTAGGAAATTAAACAGTGTACAACTAAGAACCACAAATGTGTGCAAACCACATCAACTTCTCTATGCGGGCAGGGTTTATGAAAAGGTTGCTGACGATCTGTATTTCGCTTGGCTGGTATTTAAATAGGTAGCTAGGTAACAGTTTCTGTTTCTGCAGTTGCAAGATTAGCATTATAGGTAAGACCTGACTGATATGGGAGTTTTGGGATCAATGCCAATCTTGGGGAGCAAGAAATTCAAATATCTGATATGCAAGATTAAGTGCTTTACCCTGCTACTGTTGGTTGTGCTAGTTTGATGTCACTGTCTCATAGCTGGCCCCATCTACACAGTTATGTGTTCGCACTGGAAAAAGGTTTGGCTGCCTCCATGAACATAAACACAGGCACATCCGTGGTGCAGCCTGGTGCAGTCGAGGAATAGACAATTAGAAGGTGCGTCAGCTGATTTCAGTCATGACCAATCAGTTCAGTGTCAACCAAATGTTACACAGGAGGAAACTGACATACTTTTCCAGGAGATTCAGACTCATAATTGCGATTTATTTATAACAACATTGCTGAAGAGCAGTGAGCTCATTACGTCACTGACGTCGTGGTATCAGTAAATAAATTGCATCGGGAGCTTTGAGTGTGCATGTTTACTTCCCAATGATGACGTAAATGTCCTAAGCTGTAGTGTGTAAATGACAGCAGTGTCACACATCATGGCTTTGCACAGCTAGGTAGATTCCTAAACCACACAGTTTTTGAACTGTTACCACTTTGTGTAATGTGATTGCAATTTAGGCATATTTGTAGTTAACCTGAGTTGCTTGATAGACTTGATAGAATGACAGAAAAGTTTATTTGAACATGGGGAAAATAACCAAAATAACTGATTGCGCTGCTCGTAGACCTTGTTTGGGCTGGCAGAGGTCCAAGTGCAAGTTCATCTCAAAAATGACACCTAAATCGGGGCGCCTGGTGGCTCAGTCGGTAGAGCTAGTGCCCCATATACAGAGGCTATGTCCTCGCACAGCGGACCCGGGTTCGATTCCACCTGTGGTCCTTTGCTGC
>JAQLOL010000012.1:3359371-3374263 GCA_029783665.1 Naso thynnoides
ATAGTGTTTTGATATTAGTCATTTATGTCAGTTTTAGTGCTTTTGTCTAGTATTTTTTTAACGTGTTGTGTTGTACCCGAGGCTGCTGAGAGTCTCAGAGTTGACACTGCACAGATCGGTAGAGAGACTCCTACTAAAGGCTCCTATTACCCATTACGTTTAGTAATCGCAAAAAAATAAAAAATATTACCTGCTGGGTCTCCAAGGTCGCTACCTGTCATGTTGGAATATTCCTTTTATTTAATATTGTGTAGTTTTCAATAACAAGGGGGGTTTTGTCCACCAGAGCCTGAAATTTCTCTCAACGCAAACATGGCTCTCGTTCACCTGGAGTGCAAAGCTGTAGTTCAGAGCAGTCAGGACCAAACCTCCACAAATCACGTCAAAGGCGTCATTTGATATCATTTGTGTAAATATTTGCACAGAAGTTTACAGGAGAAGTAGGCTCACGAATGATTGAAGGAAGATAAATAACACTCATTATACCATGGTCTGTGCAACTACTCTTTTCTGATTGGCTGACAGCTTTGTGTTAAAACCGTTTAACACACAGGTAGGTCGGCACAAGTTTAATCACCATTCGAAATTCATCCACTACCTCACTTGTAACCATAGCAACATGTAGACTTACTCCTTAGCAACTTCAACGAGCACCGCAAGTTGTTAGCTTGATAAACTTATTACCGGAAGGGAAAACACACAAAAATACACAAATGATTGATTTGTATAGTAGTCGGTGTATTATCATCTGACCACCATAGGGAGGTGCTTCTTACACACTGCTGTCCCGATGGCCCATTGTTCAAACAGCCTGTTGTTCCGCCAGCTCACTGTTCCGTTTGCATGTTGTGAGATGCACAAACATTACAGACATCGACTTGCTCCCTGTCTCCTCCATTCCTTTCAAGGTGAACATGAACGGAGAGAGATGGCTGCTCTTTAAGGCTGTTTGAACGGCTTCATGACCTCCATTTATTTGTACAGACTAACTCAAACCCTTATCCTAACCCAAACCTTTAAGGTAAATTCAGTAGCATTCGTTCGTTGCCGATTGTAAATGCAACATTCGAACTAGGCCCTTTCCTTCCGACTCAATGCACCAGAAGTATCGTAACTTAGTGTGTACTATGTTTACTGCTGTACCAGTTATCTACAGTCACACAGCAAGCTACACAGGAATATTACATTTGTTTAGTGGAGAAGTCAATAATTTAGCAAGCTAACAAGCTAACCGCCAGTGTTCAGCACATATCTGTCCATCATGAAGTAGCCCAACTCTGCATCGCTCTTCCCAGCCTCTCTTTCAGTGTTCCAAAACAGCTGAAAGCCAAACCAAGACTCACTCTTGCTCTGGAACAAGTTTTATCCACTTGCTCAATAGGGCTATATTTCCTTTTCTTTGCACTATGTCCACATTCGTAACTTTCTCTGGTCTGGACGGCATCCAGTTGCTGTGCTCTGCAGTACTCTTAACCTCACCTCCGTGCTGTCATTGGCTGGGGAAAACGCACCCCCTTCGAACCCAGTCTTGTCCCAAGCAGGCCCTGAGTCGGCCAAAACATCAAAATACAGGCAGAGGGCGGTGTGTCTCTACACAGTCACCAACACACATATACAGAGAGAGGTTCAGAAGTGATGATTGAGCAGCATTACTTTTGTATGTGTTTGTATTTTATTTTTTAGTAAAATCTTACTGACCCCACCTTTAACCTAACCTCAATTTATACCTTACCTCTAAACTTGGTGCCACACTGCTGTTCTGCCAGCCCGCTGGTGCATCTCACACATGCAGGCGGAACAGTGACCTGTCGGAACAATAAACCAGCCCTGTAACACACAAGCAGCAAGAAGTAGCCTCTCCACTCATTGAGAGGTAAATTAAAGCTGGTAAACAAAATGTCCCCCAGCTGATCTGTCCGATCTGAAGTGATGTTTAAGTCATCAGTAGGTGAGTAACCCCTATGTTTGATTATAAAAAAGTTGGTAACTGAGTCTGTGTTTATGTATATTTATTCCCCTCTACAGCCCTGTTTTACTGTCCATCTGAACTTACCTATATCAGTCAATTATCTCAGTCCTGTTCACCGTTCAACCCTCTACTCCTGATGGAGACAATTGTCTGTCATTTTGTTCCTGAACATTTTTACTGATTTGGGGACAAAGACATGACTGGTTAGCGAGTTAGACTTGCTCTGTAACACACTGACAAGTTGTATTCAACCTACCATTTGTCTTCACAACGCCACTGACTTTGAACCTTGGTAGCGTAACGTTAGCTCTCTGGCTCAGCCGGTTCAGTAAGCTTAGCGGACTAGTTTATCTCCTGTTGCTGTTTACTGGAGTAGTGAATTACATTTTCATTACTTAAGGATTGTATGGGATTGTAATGATTGTTCCTTGTACCAGTCAAAACCCACAGGTGGTGTCAGGGAAAAGGAGTTATTACTTGTTTTAAACTTTATAGATTGACCACAAATCACATGAAAATATGATTTTGAGTGCAGAACTGTCACCAAAACTTTGAATGCTTTCATTTTAAATTGTTGACTATGGTATAAGGAGGATAATCAACTCATCTGTAAGTATTAAATGGTTTTGAGTCACTCTGCAGAGGCAAACCACCCTCCACTTCTTCGCCCCCATTTCATGCCTCCAAACCATTAAACGCATAGAGGCTAGTTGATTATTCCTTACTTGTAACATACTGCCAATTTTGGAACAATACAACGCTGGCTGCTAATCAGCAAAGTATTCATTTAATGCCAAAGCTCAAAATAATACCTCAGGAAAGCTTGGTTGGTGGAGATTTTTGTTAATTCAGGTCATGGTAATTTTAGTGCCATATCATAGACAACTGGACTTGTTTCATTTTTCTTGAAAATGTTTCGCCTCTTATCTACAAGGCTTCTTCAGGTCTTCAGAAACACGTCCAGTTGCCTGTGATGAATCTAGACAGTTTTGTTCTTCCAACCGTTTTTGTAGAAGCCAAGTTTTTGACAAAATACATTTCCTGGTTTGGAGTGAAAGATGAGAGTCATGACCTCAGCCTTCATCGCCTCAGGTCTTATCGTCAGATACCAGTGCCCATTCTCAGTAACACTCCTTTAGCTAAATAGCACCAAATCCCTTTTGCCAGGTTCAAAAATCTTGTCTGACTCACCAAATGAGGTCTGTGTTGCTGTTTGCATGGACTCTGTCTCTGCACTCTGGGCTCATCGCCACTGCCGTCCTTGCATACTTAACTGTAAAGCTTTACTGCTGCTGTCCACAGAGTGATTAACACACTCATTTCAGTCAGAATGACCTGCACTTAATGTTTACTAATTGTTGGTCTGAAAGGGTCAGCATGACAGCATACGCAGTATTATTTTAAGTAGCACCAGCCCAGTGACAGGTTGACTGTTGAACTTGGAACATCCTTAAATATTTAAAGTAAAAACATAAACATAATTCAGGAAGTATTGAAAAGATTGTGATGCACAAAACAGAAAATTGTTCAACAGAATCCTCAGACTGTGAGATCATGTGGAAGCTCTCTCCTTGCCTACATGTGTTAAACAACTATAAATAAAATGAGAACATGATCATCCCCAACAATTAAATATAAATTTTTTGCCCTATGTGGAAAGAAATTACATCAGTGTGTAATTGTTGATCAGAGTCTGATAATCAAGAGTTTTCAGTTTGACTTTATAATGCTGCTGTTTGAAGAACAGACTGCACTGTAGTGGACTCCACCACAGCAAATGGTGCAATGGCGCCATCTTCTGAATAAAGGTGTTAACAAGCTAAAAAAAATTACTAATTTGACATCAATTTATATGGAATTTATTAACTTGGACAAACTTTCAATAAAGAGAATAAATACGACAAATAAATTTCTTTGACGTTGCCATAAAAACATTTTCGGCCTCAGTCAAGTGAATATTTGACCTGGGATGAGTGCATTTTATCAAGTGTATTATTTAAAGAACTTCAATACAGATTTAACTTCCAGCCTTTTTATTTTTTTGAAAAAAATAAATCTTGATTATGTGATAAATATTAAATTAATACTGTGTTGGTGACAAATTTAATTTAAGGCCAGTGGTTGCTGTCTCCAACTAATAGCAAAAATTTCTCCAATAGTGAGTTCAAATTCTTGTAAAAGCTCAAAAGAAATCACTGAAGATGTCCAGAGTTGAAAGCAGTAGAGTTTATTCCCAGCAACAAAGTACAGGTCATAAACCCGAGTCCTTCCCGGGAGAAGACTGGACTCAAACTGTTTTTACACCCTGTTTTATACTGTACAGAATCCCTCCTTCTGCTACCTAGTTCTTTGAGATAAACATTTTCTCTTAAGTCTATTGGTGCCACATCATGTCAATCAAGTGGCCGACTCTACCCCTTCACACCCGCATCTCTTGGCACAGATTTATTTGTGTCAGCCTTTCTGTCCTCCTTCAAGGTCAGGCACGTAGACACATAGTAGGACAGTTGTCGTCATTATTAGACACACAATAACATGCCCTCAGCTAATGCACCTGACACCATTCGACTCAGACGGTCTAACTGCACTTTTTTAAAGAAAGACATGCCACACTGCATTCCTCAAGGTCAAATACATGTTTGTTCAACACTTTCCCATAGACTACTTCAAATACAAGGTTTGTGTTTGATTATATGTGTTATGCAATCAGTTAAGTTCATATTGTAATGCAAGATGTTTAACATTGTACTCTTAACGTGCCTTGTCACTACAACTGAAATTACTGACAAAGCATTATTATTGTTAACCATGTCCTGTTACTCTTACATTTTTACTTCGTCATTGATATACATTTACCTGTTGTAGCTGCTACTTAGTGTGATGTCATCTCCATCCACAGCCAGTAAGAAGCCAGGAGAGCCCCTCATCATCTCTGACATCAAAAAGGGCAGCATGGCACACAGGTATCTGAGCTATTCTATTTTGTTCTTCTGTAGGTCTAACTCGGGTTTTTCCTCACAACTCAAAACAGATAATTACTCATTTAGTCTCAGTATCCTCGTTAAAAACAAGTGCCACCTTATACTGTGCAGGATCCCCTTGACAGAACTGTTAATATGCATACAGCTTTGTGTCTCTGTATCTTTCCTTCTTATCTCCTTCAGAACAGGAACGTTGGAACCTGGTGATAAACTGTTGGCCATCGACAACATCAGACTGGAGAACTGTTCCAGAGACGATGCAGAGCAGATCCTGCAGCAGTGCGAGGAACTGGTCAAGCTGAAGATTCGCAAAGATGAAGACAACTCAGGTATGAACTATGTGTGAATGTATGTGTGGTAACATAGAGTCTGTGTTTGGTGCTTCAGTAACCATGATATGATCACTGCATTGTGCATAAATGTGTTTAACTGAAACAAATTTTCAGATTTCTTTCTGTTTGAGTAAGTAATGTTCAGCAGGCATAAGTTTTAAGAGATGCACTATTAATGTTTGACCACCGGGTGGTACTGTTGTCCACAACTCAAACTCCTTGACAGTTGCAGCTTTAAAATGATCATCTACAGAGGGGAAACAGAGGATTGATTAACTCTAAGATGAATCAAAAACAGTTTTTATTCAACAAAATTATGTTTAACAGAAATATATGAGATGCAGTTTTTAAATTTGGAGGAAAACAGTACCTACTTTTGTAAAAGTACAATGTGTGTACCGTAAACAACATGTAACATTTAAATGGCCGCATCAAAGGTACACAGGAAGTATTGGGTAATAATGGTGTATTATGACTCAGAGGGTGTACATACACACACACGCACACACACACACAAGGACTGAAATGTAAAATGCGGGGATTGTTCATGCTACATGATGACACTGCAGACTTATCTGTGGTTACCATGGAAACTGTGTCTTCCTCACCAATGTTGACAAAACTTTTGACCTACTTCTGGAAAGAAATGCATTTGTGTGTGTGTGTGTGTGTGTGTGTGTGTTTGTGCATTTCTAATGAATAGGTAACATAATGCAGTATCACTTTGTGAACTAAGGTGTGAACATCAGGCAGTATCATCTACTCCTTGGAGTTGAAACTTAAGAATAACACGTGCATGTCTGTGTGTGTGTGTGTGTGTGTGTGTGTGTGTGTGTGTGTGTGTGTGTGTGTGTGTATCAGATGAGCAGGAGACGTCAGGCAGCATTATCTACACAGTGGAGCTGAAGCGGTATGGTGGCCCTCTGGGTATCACCATCTCAGGCACTGAGGAGCCTTTTGACCCCATCACTATATCTGGCCTAACCAAGAGAGGCCTAGCCGAGAGGTACACACGCTTGCACGCACACACACTCACACACACACAAACACACACACACACACATCCTCTTTTCTTGGAAATCTAGGTTAGCATTTTGAGTTGTGGAGCTTTATGAAAAGCACTGCAGCTGGAGATTTTAGGATTTGTCCTGTTTAATTTTAACATTTTGCTTCAGTGCAAATGTAGCAGCCAGCATTTAAACATCATCCAAACTACATTAAAAACAAAACTACAACAAACACAACTATGAACTCTTTTAAATGTTTGCACTAGAAGCATGAAAAGGTAATCTTGTCTTTGAATCACATTTATTTTTAACTTTACTCATTCCCAACATAAATATACCCAACACCTAACGTGAATAAGACTACTTGTAAGCACAACTCTATATTGCACCTTTAACAGAAATTATTGAATCTTGTCATATATTAAGACATGTTTCTCTGGTGTATTTTATTTAGAAAACATGTAACGGTAGAATTACTCCAGACAGAGCCTCGATCAGCCATACCTCTCTTAACACTACGTTGGCGTTTTGCCAGCATGAAGACAGGTCTGTTTCAACCTGTGGCTTGTCTGTATTTCTTTAAAATGGTCACAACCGTCTTGGACGGTGCTAAGCCCAAGATGTAGCAACAGTGCCCTTGCCAAATAGTCTGGTGTGGCAACTGCAATGCAATCCCCACTAATTGCTCTGGAAATGTGTCTGTTTGCAGGTTGGCTCTCCATTGATCTCTGTCCATAAATGTTTCTGTAGATTTGTACACAATAGAGTACTTGCCAGCAGCTTTTAAAGTCTGTGTCTGGATCTTGCCCGACGTACGCTGCAACTATTTCCATTGACTGCAGGATCTTCACTTGCACCTCTGCTATCAAGACCAAAGGGACATGACCAAAACTGCATAATTTTCACGCCATGTGTCTTTGTTTACCCTCACTAGATCGTGGCAGACGGTAGGCCATGCTCTATATATGAAACTTTTCCAATAACCGTTGAGCAAACATGCAAGAAAGTCCCTGTTAGACAGCAAATGTTCAAAACATAGTCTTTATATTGCTTTACAGCTATCAACCGAAAGAATGGAGCAGGCCACCCTTGTGCACAATTTAAATCCTCATCAAAACTTGCTATCTTCGGCGTGTAGGTTGCTCGCTTGAATGTGGTTGTTGTGTTGTTTCTCGTAGTGACAAGGACTTTGAAAACAAGAGCATGCAGTTAGTGGGAGGGCAGGAGAAGGTCAACTGAAATGGTCGGCCAATGGGAGACTTATTCCCAACTTCCATTTCCTGTGACTCAGACTTCTCCAGACAAGCACAGGGGCATTGTAGTAGTTTAAGGCTCTCAGCAAACTCTTATATGTTTAATATGAGTGGATCTCTTAGTTTATGTGTAAAATCTCTAGATATCCATCAGGATATAAAACAAATTTTGACTGTTAATTACAGGGCAAAAAAGAAAGCTCTGGTTACCAATGATGTGCATTTTTGGCCAACTGAGTACACATCAACACATGAGCCTTTTATCAGTGTGATTCATCTGTGTTCAAAGCACCATCATGCACAACTGACTGCTTCTGCACAACCTCTTACACAACATGAAGCACCTCACCTGCAGCTCCACTTTCCTTTATCAGAGAAATCATGTGGGTGTACATGATGTGCTTTGTGAAGCAGGTGAGCTCTCATGGCCAATCTATAGCAGCTTATGCAGAAACCACATTGTTTGGCCAGTCCCACTTACAATACAGCTTTGTCTGTAGAATATTATCTTGTGTGCTCAAGATCCATGTCAAGATTAAACAAGGACAAAATCTTTCAGGGTTTTGTGTCACGATGGCAGCACACACAGAAAATAAAACCCAACTGAAGCAGGTGAGGGAACCAACTTCTGTTGCCTTATTTAGTTCTCCAGGTGGTGGGATGAAAACCTTATTAGGGGAAATATTAAAGCTGCCTTGGGCAATAAATAGAGGGATTCCCCACCAGCAGCTGAGTGTGCAGCTCATGCCATGTGACTTGAAATGATGACAGATGAGATAATGAGAAACATGAGGCAGTGGAGGGATGAGAGAGCAGCTTGTGTCCACAGCAACGAGACCAAGCAGAGGATGATATAATGGTTTCCCTGAGTCATAATCTTCCACAAGTGAATTCAGCCTACATCCAGTCCACACACAACACCGATTTCAAAATAAAATGTTGGATTTTATAACAAGCTCATGTGTTATTTACTGAAACACACCCATTGAGACAGCTGACTGCTCAGCCTGCCACACTTTCACTCACATACACACTCTATGGCCTCATTTCTTGGGGTTTGTGATGTAATTGTCCTATTTCCTGTTCCAAACTGTTGTCGATAAAGCACTTTGCCTCAGACCTGTTGGCTAAAAGCACTCTATAAATAAGCTTTGGCTCAGCTTGACAGAAGAAAGTCCAGGAATACAGATGATATCAACATCTCTGCGCCTGTGCGTCTGCTAGAAAATGTTTGCGCTGACCCAATTTTTCTTTCAGCCGTTTGAAGGCTGTCGCTTTACCTGGTTTATCAAAACCAAATATATAAAGTCCAGAAAAACAGTCTGCCTGAAATCACACTTTTGTAAATAAGTTTAACACATGTGTTATAAGGGTCCATGAATGCGTGTGTGTGAGACAGATAAAACAATGTCAGCTGCAAGATAAAGGCCTGTTTCACATTTTTCAGCAGGTTTAATACAGCAGCCAGCGACAGTGAGACAAACAGGAGCCAGTGTTATTTATTCCAGTCTCCTTGTTTTGACCCTGGACAAGTTATGTAGTTGTTTACATGAATTTCGATTAAATGTTAATAATTGTGTGCAAAGTAGATTTGTACAATTAATCTGCAAAGGTGTTTTGCAGGAAATATCATAAGGTTAGGCATGGATCATGATTTCAAAACTGAAAAGGTTTTTGTGACAATCTGGCTGTTCTAAAACTTTAAAGGGTCAGTTAATCCCAATTCCAAAAAGCACAATTTGTCTGCATGGCCAGCAGAAATGAATACAAATGTGAATTTATACAGTTTCACTAAAATCAGTGATAGCTGTTGGTGTGTGAGATGGAAAGCTGTAAAACTTTATGCAGGTTTTTGTACCTGTTTCCCCAAGTAATCAAGCAAAGTAATGGACGATCAGGCTGCAAAGGGACTGAAACAAAGAATGTTTACATGATGTTAGAAAAAGTTGATTTATTGTGGTTGTCTGACAAACACTGAACTTTTAAAATACATTAAAACATGTAAGCCCGACTGTTTACTAGGTCAAATTTCTCAAAGTCGAAAAAACACACCTAGATAATGCAGCTGGATTGGGGATCAGTTTCCTCTTAACTATTTTGATAATCGATTAATCATTTTAGTGATTTTTCAGATTAAAAAAAGTTAAAAGAACTGCTGGTTAAGTGTGTTAAATGTGAAGATTTGCTGCATTTATTCATCATTTATTTAGTCATTTACGAAAATAAATGAGGAGTCTTTGTGTTTTGCTCTGATGTTTGGACAAAAGATTCACATTTGGCCCTGGGAAATGGAGATGAGCATTTTTTTGACATTTCATGGGATAAATTATTAATCGTAAAAATAATCGGCAGATTAATCGATGATGAAAATAATGGTTAGTTGCAGCCCTAATTTGCTCTTGCATGTATTTGCCTTAATCGGTCCCTTACTGACCTCATTGTTCTGAGCATGATCGATAGTCCCCAAAACAGTCCTTGACATGGAGGTTGAACAGCGTAATTTGTTTTTATCATTTGTAGAAGAAAGCCATGAACAAGGAGACCATAAGCATAAGGGGGGTAATGGGGGTAGTGTGCATCTAATTTGTACCAAAAGTAAAGCATAGATACAAAGTGTACAACGCTGTAAAGTTGTCCATATTTTCACTGCTCAACGTGGAATCTGCTAGCCGCTTGCTATTTTCTTTGTAGCTTGTTTGGTTTGGGATGTAATAGTTCAACTGGAGGAAGGTCCGTTGGCAAGCAGCTGAACGGCTCATATCGCCATCTACTGCAGCGGAGTCAGACATACTTAACATCAATAAATCGATTCTCCCCCGAAGCTTTTACACTTGAACAAGGACAGCAGTCCAAATAAATGGCTTAATCAAGCTTTAACCATAGCTAGATTTGATTGTGCATGTAAACATACTGACAGAGATGCTGTTCACGCCATTAGATGTCAGTACACCATCAAAGTGATTGTGACAATGGTATTTGTGGGTTAAATAGTTACATAATGTTGTTCTAACTGATTTTTCCATGTCTAATGTACCTCCGTGCTTCATAGTAACTCCTCCCTTTGTATACCTAGCACTGATTGCACATTACTTTTTGTAAACGTGTGTTTTCATGTGTGTCCAGGACAGGGGCGATTCATGTAGGTGATCGCATCCTTGCTATCAACAGTGTCAGTTTAAAAGGGAAGCCACTAAGCGAAGCAATCCATCTACTACAGATGGCTGGAGAGACTGTCACCCTCAAGATAAAAAAACAGCTTGACAGTAAGTCAGTTTCATTTCTGGTTTTAATTTTAAAAAATTGTAATTATTTAATTACTTTTTCTTGGTACTTTTATAGTTATTTAAAAGCTTCTGGACTTAGTGCTGAGGTGTTTTGGAGTCTTGTGTTTTAATACACACTCTTGAACCTTCCATTTTTAGTAAAGAGCCTTAATACTTTTTTATTAACATTCATCTCTGCTGATGACTTGCAAGTTTTGTATTTACTAAAAACTTTGTATTTACTAAAAAAATGTTCATTAGCAACCTTTCGGTACTAGACCTTCATCAGGCAAACCCTACAACTATTTTTTCAAGTTTTGTATTAAACAAGTTGGCAATCAAGAAAAAAAAATTACCCTTTTGTGAAAACAGACTTTTGTCTCAAGATTTTTTTCGCCCTATTATCATTTCATTAGACAAACCGAATTACAGCTTTTTCTCTCCAAGATTTAGAGGAGAGGAAGGCAGCGGAGGCCGAGGACACAACAGAGAACGAACTCAGTGACCCTGAGGAGGACGATTTGACTGACAGCCAACAGACAAATAAGCTTTCAGAGCTTTACTCCACGACCATACCCAGTGTCGATTCAGCCATGGAGTCCTGGGATGGCTCAGGGATGGACGCCGGCTATGGCAGCCAGGGTAAGCTTTGGATTAACACATGTTGATGGTGGGAGGCCAACATGGCCACACACTGCAAAACATTTAGCGTACCTCAAAAAAGTTTCATGGATCTCAATTAGTTCAAACAATTCTGCCAAAAAATACCAAATCTGAATGGTTCTATCTAGTCCAGTGTGGGTTTATCTGTATTTAACAGCAATATCGCAATACATAGCAATGGCAACATGCAATATTTGTTCTTCAGACATACTTTTTTAAAATTTTCTCGTTATAAATTGTGTCATAACGGCAGCAAAATGAAAATGAACATATGACATAAATCATTAAATGAGCAATTTATCTAGTTCCTTCACTCCTCCTGCAGGTACGTACAGCCACCAGGCTGCTGGTATCGCCCTTCACCCTCATGAATGGCGCAGTGCCAAGCAGCAGCGCAGCACCACACCCCCTCCTGGACGACGGAAGAACTACCCTTTCAGCGATGGTGGCTTCAGTGAGGACGACTGGGACAAACCACCGGGGTAGGAGTGAATTTGTTTTTTTTATCTTTAATTGTAGATCATGTATCCATCATCCAGTGATTAATTTTGATCAAAAGATTATAAAATTTGTGTCAAATGGGCATCAGTGCACAAAACCCTGATGTGGTCCTTTGAAGAGGACATATTATGCTCATTTTCAGATCTTTGACACAAAATAAACAAAGCTAGGACACTGATAAAATGACACGTACAGTTTACTCTTGAACACAACCAAGTTACATGTGAACAGCAGTCATCAAACAGCAGTTTAACCATTAATCCAGCTCATGTGCTCATTTTAAGGAAGTGCTGTGAATTTCTTGGCCAAAAAATCTGTCAATCAATCAATCTGTCTGGTGCTTGCCTCTTTATTAAAGCTAAACAAAGCTAATTTCTCTTCATTCATTGGGAAAAAAGCAAAACAAAAAACACTTTATTGAAGCCATCTCGAACAAAGTGCTGACAGTAATCCATGAAGCGGAGAGCAGAGCAGCACAGTGGTGTCTGAGCAGAGCGGGGGGAGGGGGCAGGCACAGCGCTGCGTGTACAGAACTGGCATGTCCTAGCATAGCTCTCCTTTAATCAACAATTTGATTTTAAAGGCCAAATGGACTGACATCAATGATTTGATATTTCACTTCATGATGTTACAATAGTTTTGTCAAAATATTATATTCAGCATTTTTGTGTAAAAACATTCTTTTCAAACAGAACAATTCTTGGTCAACGACTTCACATAATAATAATAATAATAATAATAATAATAATAATAATAATAATCTTTTTCCCCAGTGTTTTTTGGCTTTTTGTGCCTTTACTGATAAAACATCTGGAGAGTTGGACAGGAAATGGGAGAGAGAGAGGGGAACTGAAGTGACATACGGCAAAAGGCCACAGGGTGCAACACTGCAGCAAGGACACATCCTTCGCACACTGAGCACTTGCTCTACCAACTAGGCTACCAGAGTGCCCAAATTAATTTATAATCCTAACCTGTTGAAGTACAGAGTCAAAACAACCCCCAAAAACTCAAGACCCAAGATACAAAAATACTTCAAATATTATGTATTAAAGCAATTATTTCATACTTTTAATTTATTTTCTTATAATTCAACTTATCATTTAATCCATACAATGACACAGTAATAAAGGAAATGTCTTCATATCGCTTGTTTTGTCCATTAAATGGTTCAAACCAAAAGACACTTTAAAATTCAAGGGAAAAAAGTCTTCTGCATTAGTTTGCATTTTTCAAAATAAATGAAAAAACTTGTCATCAATCCCTTTCAATTAAATTTCTATTTAGTGGCGAATCTGCGATCTTTATAAATTACCGGCCATAAAGGGGCAACAATTCAGATGGAGGAGGGTATTGTATGTCTAAAATCTATGCACAATTCAAAAGACTACTGACAGGACAGGCACACATCAGGGGCCAATCGGATTTCAGCTGGGAGCAGAGGGACATTGGCCCCACCCCTTGGATCCACCCCTATTTCTATCACCCTGGTGGACTAATTGTATCTGTTATTAATTCAGATGTCTGTTTCACACGTAAGTATTAGATGGTTGAATTTGATTCACAGGTTGTGCTAATATCATCACAGAGAACTTTCAGTGAGGCGGTGGAGTGATGTAGCCAATGAGACTGACGGAGCATCCATGTGTTTGTGTCTGTGTGTGTGTAACGATGAGTCAGGAGGTTAAGCCTTGTGAGGATAGCAACCTTTACTGGGGTTATGTAACACTAATGGGGGTGGAGAGTAACAGAGTGGGATGGTGAGAAAAAAAAACCGCTGCGCAGTGAAAGTGAATTAATCTTGTCAGTCAAGGACACTCAGTGTTAAAAGATTACTCGTGTAGGATTAAACCAGAATGAATTGCCTTGTCCTGTGTTGACACTGCTCTGCATTCGCTTTGGTTTTGCCAATGATGTCTCCACCCACCCACCACCCGCCTAATAAATAAATACAAAAGACCACAATGTATTTCACCTTTGTTCTGCAGTACACATTTATTAACATACAGTGACTCTTCACTGGCCATGTCACTGTTTCAAGGTACATAAAATGTTGTGTATACATAAATGTTACATAGTGAAAAACCAGTGGCCATAACCACCATCATGACCGAGAGGCAGTTCTACCAGCAGCCAACCCTAAAGATGGTCATTCAAGTGTGGACTGTGGTCCATTTCCTGCTTGGTGGCTTAAAAAATGTTTTGATGCACTGGACTGTAAAAAATACTGTGCAGCCATTTTTTATCGACTGTTCAAAGGCATTTGACATGGTCGACCATGTAATCCTGCTAGATAGACTCCATAGTATAATATAATCCAGGGTTCTATGCTAGGACCACGCTGTTTTCATTTATGTGAATAATTTTTGTGATAGTTTTAGTGAAATTAGTTTTCTTTTTTAGATATAAATTCTTTTTTCGCTCCTGGATTTCAGCAATTTTTTTTACCTGTGTTGGATTATGGAGATTTGCTATTTATGACTGCACCTGACCAGTGTCTGAAGAAGTTGAACACTGTATATTATTGCATTTTAAGTTTAATTACTGGTTGTAGCAATCATGTGCACCCTGTACTGTGTATGCCACCTCAAATTGTCCATATTTATTCACCCACAGATTTCCTTGCTGGTTAACTTCTACGTATAAATCTCTCCCTGAACTGGTCCCTCCTTATTTTTGTTTATATTTGCAAAGAAACCTAAATTAATATGGACTGCGCACTCAGGATGTCCTACAGATGCTGGTTCTTAGAGTTAGAATTTTAAAAAAAGGCAAAAAAAAGCCTTACAATACGCTGCTCCTTCTTCCTGGGATGATGAACAGAAGGACTTTCAATTGTCTGATTCTGTAACTCTGGGGTAATTTAGGTTTATTGTAAAGGAGGAAGAGTGTGTGTGTGTGTGTGTGTGTGTGTGTCTTCAGG
>JAQLOL010000012.1:3388316-3402763 GCA_029783665.1 Naso thynnoides
GAAAGGATAAAAGGCCTGATGTAAGATAAGTAAAATAAGGTGAACAGTTAAAAGAGTAATAATAAATAAATTAGATTCAATAATACCTATAATAAATAAAGTAGGTTAAATGATCTAAAATTAACATCATCTAAAAAATGGCAAGATAAACGGCAACAATATAAAATAAGATAGAACCTGATAAGAACATAGGAAGAATTTAAAAGGTCAGTTAAAAGCCTGATTAGAAAGGTGAGTCTTTAACCTTTTTTAAAAAATATCTACAGTCTCTGCAGTCCTTAGGCTCTCCGGCAGGCTGTTTCACAGTAGGGGGCCATAGTGGCTAAATGCTGCCTCACCGTGGGTTTTGGTTATGGCTTTTGATATGGATAGAAGGCTGGTGCCGGAGGACCTCAGGATACGCGAGGGTTGATATGGTAAAAGCAGATCAGATTAATAGGAGGGCGCAGGGCCGTTAAGACATTTAAAAACTAGTAAAAGAACCTTAAAATCAACCCTGAAGCGAACGGGGAGCCAATGCAGCGACTTTAAAACAGGTGTAATGTGAGTCCGCCCTCTGGTCCTTGTCTGCGGCTGAGTTTTGCAGTAATTGGAGATTTTAAATTGCCTTTTTGGGAAGACCAGAGAGCAGGGCATTACAGTAATCTAAACGACAGGAGATTAAAGCCTGCATTAGCACCTTCGTGCTGGCCTGAGAGAGAAACGGGCGGACTCTGGCTTCTTCTGGTTCTTAAGATGATAAAAGCCTCGATTTTTGTTATATTTTTGATATGCGGGATAAAATTCAGCTCAGAGTCAAAAATCGTGCCCAGGTTTTTTACAGATTGTGTTGGTTTAAAATCATATAGTTTTGATAAACGTTTCTCTTTCTGGCCTTCAGGACCTATAACTAAAACCTTGGTTTTGTCCTTGTTGAGCTGTAGGAAGTTCACTGCCACCCATGACTTGATGTCTAAAATGCAGTTAAAAAGAGTATCTATTGGCCCTGTGTCATCAGGAGACACGGCAATGTATAGCTGTGTATCATCAGCATAGCTATGGAAACTGATGCCGTGTTTCCTGATGACGTCCCCAAGAGGAAGCATGTAAAGATTAAAAAGAATGGGCCCTAAAATTGAGCCTTGGGGAACCCCACACCTAATTTCATGGGTTCCTGAAGAAAAGGCATCCATACTTACATAAAAACATTGGTTTGTGAGATAAGAGCTGAACCAGTTAAAAACAGTACCAGAGAGGTATGTCACGACCCGGCTCAACAGCCATGACAAAAGAGAGGAGACGCGACGGACAAATCAAAAGTAATAATTTATTTAACTTAGGCAAAATATAACAAGGACAACATGGGGTTATGAGGTGTGGTTGTCAGTTAAATCAGTAGTGCGGGTGCAAGCGTGCATGTGTGCGAGGGATGTTGGATGCTGAACGGATAATGCAAACAAGTAAGACAGCAGGGAGAGTCAGTGTGCCCTGCTGGTGTTGAGAGAGTCAGAGAGAGCTCGCAGCCAGAAGGGTAAGGCTTTATGGTCAGCCGACAACACTGGCCCAGGTGCTGCCAACCGAGTCTCCGCCCCCATGCTCAGGTACCTGCTGCCATAAAGGAAACAATGTGAGCAGGGAACCGTCACAGCTGATCATTGATCATTAACCCTAACCCTCAGTAAAAACATTATATATGCCGTATTCTTATTTAAGGCTATTAAATTTGCAACGTCACATCATTTGAATTCACCATCAGTCAATAAGGAGGGTTTGTTTTTACCCAAACAGGGGCGTGGCCAGCAAGCGTTGCTCTCATGTATTGTAACCTTTAAAATACTCCGGAGTATTTACACTGAAGTTTAAAGGTTCCAATCATAACCTTTCAGCATATTGTCATTCAGGAGGTCTGAAAGAACACTAGACTTCTGCACCTCTCCTTGGCTCTGCATTCAGACTGTATTTTTGGCCAATCACAGTCATTTCAGAGGGCACGTGTTCCTATTGGCTGCTCTATGTTACGCTCCTTAGTGATAGGTGGCTCCGCTATGAGCTGATTGGCTGTTGAAACAATAAACTTGCCTAAAACTGGCCTCTGGCGACTTGTCAAGCTGAGTTGCAGGCGACACCATCAGCTGGCTTGAGTCGAGCTGAGACAGAAAAGTTTACTTGGCTGCACCTATTCCTGCTACCATTTCATCTTGTCGTGGAACCTTGGTACAAACTTAAAAGAGAGAACAACAAACAAACAACAACAAAATAAAATACGAGCCGGAGCCAAAACAGGGAGGGGTGCAGCAGAGTTACTTCCTTAGAAATCTCCTGCTACAGCTAGATGGTAGACATTGCCTATACCAGCTTTAATGAGAGAAGAGACTTTTAAATCACACCTTTTTAAAATTGATATTATGCAAATAACTTTTCTATCCAGAATTCAGAAACTAAAACCTGGTAAACCTGGTTTTAATTTTGGTTTCTTGCCTGTAAAACCACTAAAAGGCGCAAACCTATACACATTTCCACATACACATACACACACACACACACATACACATACATATCTGATTTAAGAGTGTGTGTCAGTGTAAGTACTTGAGCCTCTTTGTATTTCCTGTGTGTACACGTGATTTTCCCCCACTCTGCTAAGTAATACGGTTCATTCTCTGCGTGTGTACGCGTACTGTACTCTACATTCTGCCCCTGCTGACTTAATTATCCCCAAGAGTCTATTCTTACATAACAGCTCCAACATACACACACACAGACGCAGCAGCAACACATGGAAAAGTAGTTAAAAACCCACAGCACACTATAGGCACATTTACACACATGCGCAAGTGTGCATTCTCCTAACAATTCTACTAACGTGCACACAAATAAGCCAGTCAGGAAACAAGAAAATTCCGTCTCTGGACTGGATCACAGATCATTATGATTTTCCCCTGCAGCCAGCAGTGGTGGAAAGTATCTAAAGCTGGAAACAGGCCTGAAAAACAGCACGAGTCATCACTCGCAAATCGAATTTATAAGAACATTCAGAATGTATAACCACTCTTTAACTGCATTTGCTCTAATAGAACAAATGAGGTACTTTCACTTCTTTTTGTATCGTTCATTTATATTTACAAAGACAAACAGTGAGCTTATCAACGAAATGTGTGGCATGTGTCTTTAATAGAATCTCAGAAACCAAACCCTCACACTGCAAATAGAGTAATCAACACAAAGCTGAGGTTATCACTGGTTCCAAACACTTTTTAATCTGTTTTTGTCTTTGGTTACTTTTGCCAGCCTTGTGACATGATTTTATTCAAAAACAACATAGTAGTGGTCAAAATCAGGTGTTCACACTGCTGCCTAACAAGAAGGTCCTGAGTTCAATTTCCTTTCTATGTGGAGGTTCCCTAGTCTCCCCATGTTTGCATGGGTTTTCTCCAGTTTCCCCCACCATCAAGACGTGTATGTAGATCTATCTCCAGTCAGTAGCCTTAACCAAGGCACTGGCTCAGAACCTGGAGTTTGTCCCCTGGTGCCATGCTGTGGCTGCCCACTGCTCTTCAGGACTGGGTTATGTGCAGAGACCAAATTTCACTGTACGTGACCAGTTAAGTACCTCTACCTTAAAAAAAGTTCCTCTTGGAAAAAAATCTTTCAGAAATTGCAGAGCACATACACATACATCTGCAGCTCCCATCAGAAAAATTAAGTGCTAAAACTGCAGTTCCTTAAATTGCCACTTGAGGCTCACTCCTGAAGGGAGTCAAAGCCCATCAAGCCCAAGATAAAAACACCCAACTTTATGGTGGAAATACATACTTTTACCACTTGATACTAAACATGGCTTTGACAACTAATTTTCCATTCATCATCAGACAAGGCAAGGCAAAATCTTGTATAAAAGTGGTAGCACATGTTTTTCTGCAGCCCTTCATAGGACAAAAAAAGAAAAAAAAACAAACAAAAAAACAAACGGTGAATAGTAACTATGAACTGGAAATGCCAGTTCGGAGAAAAGAGGAGAAATCTGCAAGAACAAATGGAAAAAAAGAACATTTACAGTGTCCCTATGGTCTGCAGAAACCACAACATCCTGGGTTCAAACTGGTCATAAGTGATTTTCTCATCGTTCCTCCTGTGCTTTGCCCATCCATTTCCTGTTCATTTCTATTTTTGACTGTAGAACAGAAGAACCAAGAAACATTAATCTAAAAAAAAAAAAAAAGCTGATTTGTTTTTGCTTTTTGTACTGTGTGAAGGCCAAGAAACTGTCAAGAAGATGAAATGGAAAAAAATAATAATTCTCAGCAGCAAAGTTCTATTCTTGGAGCTGGCAGACAGAGAATGGAAATGTCAGTGTTGTGTTTCTTTCTCTGGAGTGCCAGTTATTTAAAGCTTGAGCTGCGGCTTCAGCAGAAAAATTGCCATTCCAGTTATTAACAGCAGGTTCGAGGCACCAACATCCTCTGTGCTCTGCTGGTTCGAGGGGCTTTTGTTGGGGCACATGGGAACAATCATAATAATCGTGGTGGTATTTGTGCACCACCTTTTCAGAGCAGAATTATAAATCAAGTCAATTATGCACAAAGACTCGTGACTGGATTTGAACTGTGAATGAAAGAGCTTTTTGTCTTTACTGATTACTCATTCTGGGACATAAACAAGACATTATAAATGAGAATTTCGTTGGACTCATGTAATAACTTCCATGGGAATCTGTTGATTTGATTTGATTTGAAAAAAAAAAAGACTACAGCAACTGCAGCCATTGATGGAAAATTACAGTCTGGGAAATGTAGCTGTGTTCAGTACCCAGCTTCTATTAAACAATGGCGTTTCTGAGCCTTTATGTTCCTCTTGTGAAACGGATGTTTGGGTCAAAATATTCCATAAACTGAAGTTGTTTTCAGCAGCTTTACAGAGCTGTCATTATTTCAAAACATGCAGTTTAATTTAGATGGAGTTGGGGCTTGTTTGTGCTGTTTTCCCCCTTGTTTTTAGTAGTTATTAGCTTAGGTCAGTGATTTCTGTTTTGGTTTATTTTTGTTTGGTTAGGTAAGCATTAGGTTTGGATTTAATTCACTTTCTGTGGGTTTTGTGCTGCTATGAAGTCAAAACATGAGTGGAAAAAGTAACTCAGCCCAGTTCCCAGGGCTGCAAAGGCTTTTGCATCGGATGATTTAGTGACGCTAATAACGCAGCACAGATATCAAGAAAAATGTGTCCACTTAAAAAAGAGAGCCTGGTGACAGTCAGCCTTATGCTGCGTTCAGGTGCTCCTCAAAAGCCCTGCCTTGTTGTAAAGTCGAAAATACAACATGACAGATTTCAAGTGCTCTGCTACATGTAAAATAAAGAACAACCTGTGAGAGTCATCAATGTGCAGAGAGGCCTCGAGCCTGCTGCAAAGCTATAAAAAGAGGAAGAATGCTCTCCTGCGTAGAATCTCTGGTCAGAAAGGGCAACAATCATGGACGCCCGTCGTGTTTAACCACAGTGTAATCATGTTAGTTATTCATCTGCTCTCTCTGTCGACATCAGTATCATTTTATCACCTAGCCCTAATGCTAACAAAAAATGTATAACTTTTACCATCAATTTGTGAACCCGAGTCAATTCTTTCCCCCATTTTTGTTGTTACTGTTGTGCAGCATAAAACATTACATCTCAGAAGCTTGAGTATCATCGAAATTTCAGAATTTCCCAATGGTAAAGACATAATTGAAGGACTCCTCACATGCTAACAATTCATAAAAATTAGGGCTGTGTATTAACAAGACTCTGGCGATACGATACATATCAAGGGGTTACAATACAATATATTGCATTTTTTTCAATCTAATTTGAGGAAAACTAACATAATATGAAACCACATCACATTATCTATAAAATCTAAGTGAAAAAACTTCACTAGCTTTTTTATGCATTGCATGCAGAAAATCATGGCAATACTTTCTGTGCAGTAGTCAGGGGTTTTAGAAAAACATAACATGAACCGACAGACATGAATCTTTGCATGTAAACTATTGATTAACAATTGAATGTCTTTGAAAGTTGGTACAGTATTGCGAAGCCATCTTGAGGACCATCCCAAGTCTCTTATTTGTAATCTGAAGAGCGAGGAACAAGGAGCAAGGAAGGAGGAGCTGTCATCGAGGAGCGATGAGCGATGAGGATACATGAGTCCATCCTCCGCGGAAATCTCCCAGCTCAACGATCAGGAAGAAAAACTCCGCCTCCACAGCTGGAGCATTTGAACGAGATGGTGGAGAAGCAATTCAAGTGTAAGTGGCCCATATTCACTTCTTTCTTTGCACTGAATTAATTGAGACGTACTGACATAAATGAGTCCAAAGAGCAATGATGTTTAATGCATAGATAATATGAGTGTAATAATACATTAAAAAAAGCAAAAACATCATATCAGGAATACGTGAAGATTGGAAAAAAACAGAGGAGGGGCTCTACATAGAATTTGTAGAGTTTTTGGAAATATATGAATAGGCAGTTATTTTCAAATCACTTGGCTTGAATAAGAAAAAACACAGCAGACAGCAGTAGTGGGGATACAGTCCGGCCACTTTCTGCAGCAAATCCAGCTGCTCTGTGTCATCATGTGACACCATAGAGGAAAGGACGTCTCATTTTTCCCTGAAAACGTTTTTCCTCATTTCCTCTCTACTCACTTTGTTTTACCTGCATCTCTCCATGCATCCACGGCGAGTGGAACTAAGACGCAAGGGAAGGACGCAAATAAGGGAAACGTAGATGCAATTTAAGAGACCCCCCCCAAATGAAGGAACCAACCTCCCACCAGGAAAGGAAACACCTGAGTAATCATTCAACCCAACCAATCACAGCAGCTCTCCTGCAACTTATCAGACACACAGTTGTTCGACAGACAGACAAAGAACGATTCACATCACAAACCATGAACTCTTAAGACAGTATGAGCCTGCTGAACAGCAGAAAAGGTTTAAAAAATCTTAAACATATATTTTTATTTGATTCATGAACCAAAAAAACAAAACAAAACAAGAGTAAACAGTGGCCTGTCACCGCAGTTAACAGTGAGACACTTTAAAATACCTTCCAGGTGCATAAATAGTTGTTGATTGATTGATTGATATTTTTGCCCAGCCCATATAGGCTTACAAGACACACATAACATTAAGTGCCAGGATGGCCACATGATATAGCATACAGAAGCACAATCTCGGAACCCATTGGCTGCATTCTTCATCTGACAGCAATACAGCCTCTGGGGGCAAGCTCCATTATTCTTGGGCTTCCGTTGGAGAAGACGAATTTCCGTTTCTGACTTCCTTCTCTGCATGCCGCCCGCTGTTTACAGTTCGACTGTTTACAGCCCGATGCGAGAATGGAGTTGGAGCTAAGAGACCACCTCTACCAGCGGATCTTTTTACAACTAGCCAGTTTACACGCCGTAAAAACAGTCCGCCATTACACCAACTACAAAAGACTGCAACCGGAAACCAGGATTATTCTGGTACAAAGATTGCCCTACCTTGCCTACAGACTCTACATTCAGTGAATATAGAGTTTGTTTATAGAGACTAACATAAGCATAATTCAACACATTCAAAAACAGAGTACAATGCAAGTGAAGACAGTAAGTTTACATAGCAAAAATTAAATAAAACTTAAGTCTGATCCAGTGTTTTCTCTCTGAACCAGTGTCGGCAAGTTACTCTGAAACAGTAATAAGTTACCCATTACTGACTACTCCTTATAAAAGTAATCATTTACTTTACTCATTACTTTGTATCAAAAGTAATCACATTACTAATTACTTTACTAAATTACTTTTGCAATCTGACTGACTTCCGAAAAGTGTGACACACAAACTGTTTTGCCAGCTCCCAAAACTTTATCCACTTTTTTTCATAAGATAACTGAGGACAAATACTTTGTCAGAGATCAGTAGTGCATACAGTGCCTCCATGTTGATGGCCCTTTTCAGTAGCACAGTAACCACTGAGTTACTTGGATAAGTAACTGTAATATAATCGCTGCTTTGGCAATTGTAATCGCTTACTAAACTAGTTACAGGGAAAAGTGATAAACTTACAATATATGGTACAAAGTAATGCCTTACTGCCCAACCCTGGTCTTAACTGCCATGCCTTATCTACATATCTAGCAAGGAAGAAGATATCTTCATTAAAAAAAACAACTCAATATGATTTGCCATTAACCATAACAACTTTAAATCCTTTCAAACAGAGGACTTCTCACATAATTTCTCAAGGGGCAGTAGAACATGAAGTGGAGTTCATCATGAATACCAAGATCACAAAAAACACAAAAAACACTGCTCTTTAGGAATACCATTATATCTACCTGCCTCAGTTGCCAGTGGTAAAGAACCAGTTCTTAGCTGAGCACATAAAGACTTCTGCGCTCTTTTTGAATTAGATGTTTTGTGAAATTCTGTAATAAAATCTTTTTTTAAATTTAAACATAATTTCTGAGCTTTCTGTGCTGTAGTGTAATGTGTTATTCCTGAAGTGAGGGGACATAAATCATAAATCACATTTTGTTCTTTAATTATTGAGATGTCAAACAAGAAATCTCTAAGACCAACATCATTTCATTTCAAATACACATAGAATTTTTTTCATTGTTGTTTGGACATTTTAAAATTAATGTATCAACCAAACAGGCAGCAAGTAGTGTAGCTTAGTGGGGGTGCTGCTGTATTGTTATTAGATATAAAGAAAAGTTTCTGATTTTTTCACTCACATGTACAAACACAAGGATCCAAAAAAGGTCCAAACAAAACAAGGGCCAACATTTGCATAACACTGATTTGCAGGTCAAAAGACATCCAGATGTCTAGATTTTATCTGCAGTCTTTATGTTATTGTTCTTCTACATTTATAAAAACTGTTCATTCCTTCTGGGCACAATTTACTTACATGTAACTGCTGCTTAAACTGCATTAAAATACTGTATGTTAATCGACTCTTCTAGCTTCCAAGACTGAGAAGACAGACAGGTTATAGTCGCCTGCAAGCAGTTTGGAACTCATTTGTCTCTCACATCATGGAAAACTGCAGCAGTGAATGTGCTGGAATGCAGCTTCCTGCGTTGGCTCGAGTACCTTAAATCTTGTATTACATGCTTTGTAGGATTAGAGTTTATTATGTTGTCAAGAGGATTTAGGAAGACAAATCCTCCGAGTTGGGAAATTGAACTCGAATGGAATGATCTATGTGTGTGCACGTGTGTAAATGTCTCAGCAGTGGGTATTTACGTATGTTACTCTTTAAATGATCTCAAACTGCCCAATAACCATCAAAGACACAAAGCCTCATCTTCTGAAGACAAATTTTTTATTAAGAAATAAAAAAAAAAGTTTTACATCTTTGTAAAACCTGTTAAAACACATTTTTTCTAGCTTACAGGTTGGCCATAGAAATAAAAAATAAAAGCTTTCAAATTATTTTTTAAAATGTTCTTTTTTTTTCCTTCACCAAGAATTAAAAAACATTTTCCCATGTACATTCTCAAAAAAGAAGGGCTGGTATACAGTATAATGCAGGAAAGACAGAGGCAGTGTCATTGGAGACCATGACGACAGAGAGGATGAGGAGGAGGAGGAGCTAGACTCCATTTCCCAGAGGACTTAGAACTGAGATCGCCATCATTTCAATCAGTGAGAGGAGGAAGGACGATTTTACAGTCTTTTGTTTCGGCGTCAGAATCTCCTCACAAGTCAAAACTTTGAGCTAAAAATGCAAAATATTTTATTCCGTGAAACTAACTGATTCTGAGTAAGGACAACATCTTGTTTTTAAAGTTCAAAGAATGAAGATTATCTTTGAATAAGGATGCAACCAGGAAATGGAGCCTCAGATTCTTTCACAGCCAAGCAGACTGATAAAGCAGATTTTGTGTCGACTCTACACAGCTCAAGGATCACATCTGTATGGTCCAGTGTTGCATCTATGTCACAGAAACAGAATCAGAGTGTAAATCTGGCAGATATGATGGTCTTTTCAGAATACACGATGCAGGTAACATGGAATTTACAGTTAGATGTTTCTGTGTAGATGTTTGGTTTCTCTCTCTCTCTCCTCCTTTGTTATAAAGCACTAAGGTCACAAAGTTTGGCTGAGTGGAG
The DNA here is from genome assembly GCA_029783665.1 of Naso thynnoides. Taxonomy (NCBI): domain Eukaryota; kingdom Metazoa; phylum Chordata; class Actinopteri; order Acanthuriformes; family Acanthuridae; genus Naso; species Naso thynnoides. Next base: position 3,398,440 of record JAQLOL010000012.1, read on the forward strand.
CTGAGTTCAATTAGAAATGTCAGAATACGTAGCAAGTTTTAAAGTAAAGCCCACATTCGATATGATGTAACCTGGCTTCTGTTGGATTTTCTGCTCTTGTTGCCTCCTACAAACAGCCCTAATTACTCCAAGATTTCTGTCCTACAACAAGCAACTTAGGCTTACAAGCCTCATGAGATTCTGGTTAGATTTTGCAGATATTGCTGATGTGTTGTAATTTAAAAAAAAAAATGCTGAAGGTTGGTGGCATGCTTTTCTAAAGTTGCCATTTTGTTTTGTTTTTTTGTTTTTTTTTTTGCCTTACAGCAGTTCTGAGATAAATAGGCAGGTAGAGAGATGGTGGGCTTAGTGGCAGTGTTGCTGTTTTCAAACCCCTCACAAACTTGCAACTTAGCAGTCTGTCAAAAAAATGTAAAATAGAATTTTGCAAAGAAATTCAGTTTGATGTGATGAAGTTCAATATTCATTTTATTCTCAGTGCATTTAAAAACCACAAGATCTTTGATGGTTTAGTTTGGTTTAGTTCCACACTGCAGAGCATTTTGTGGCAGCTTTCAATTGAGCTGGACCCTCAAGATTCAAACTATCATCTTCAAAAATTCACAGGCTGTCGTCTTACTTCAAAGGTCAGTACCACCTACTGGAAAAACAGCATGAATAGTAAAAGTATTCTACAAAGTATTGCACGTAACAAATTGTAGCTTTTTTTTTGTTTCTTTTCTGATTGATAGTTGTACATGTTACTCCAATGACAGAGGTTCAAATACACTATATTTGGAATACAAAAGGCAAATGTGACAGACATACAATCCAAAAAACAAAATAAGACAAGAAACTGCTAAATTCAATTAAACAAGACCAATGCACACAAAAAAAGTTGATTTTTTTTTCTGTGTTTCAACCTAAAAAATAAATCTTCAGAAACTTTTACATTCACCCGCAGGTGACTTTCACATTTCAACATTCGGCGGTAAAAACTTGTGCATCGCTAATGCTTCGATTCTCTTGCAAATTCATTATCTCTGAGAAAAGATTGGTTAGCTTAGGTTATCAGGTTTACATAGGCTAACTGACAGGGAGTGTAAGAAGGCAGAGGGACTCGTACATACTGTAAATATACACAGAGAGGCAGATTAAACCAATAAATGACTGCATTAGTTATTTCTGGTCCATGTTTCCCCTCCAAAAGAAGGATCTTTGCACCAAACATTTGATTCATTGGTGAAAGTCAGCTTTATATTTACACAAAACTGTTTCTATTTTAATTTTTGCAATGAATGTTTTATGTGACCATTTTGTGCATCTGTGAAAAGAAAATCTGTGTAAAAATCCACAATTTTAGAACTTTTGTAGACAACTGAAGCTGAAAACCTGAGTAGACAAAACTAAAGTTAAAACAGAACCTTTAACTATCCAAAGGCGCTCTGTGCATTTTTTTTTTGTTGTTGTTGTCAAAAAACAATTTTGTGCTGTTCTTCTTACTGAAAATTTCTCTTTTTTAACGTTTTTTTTTTTTTTTTTAAACCTTAGTGCAAAGATCCTTAAGGGGAATCACGAACCAGATATGTACAAGTTTAAGATTAAAATGAAGCTTTGTATCCTTATTAAAATGGGAATTCTGCAACAGGAGCTTAAACTATACAAAGACTTACGACTTATATAGGAAAAGTTTGTTACTGTATGAAAATAGATGTCTGCTGTGGATTTGGTTTTACAAATCCCTTTTAATGATATGAACTACTTTATTCTATTTGAAAAAATAAGGACATAGACTGACAAAAACATGATCAAAGCTTAGATGAAGCACAAAATGAAGCCTTGGTCTCACGATCACTTTTGATGTGACATTGTTGGTCAAACTCCTACAATGCATGTGTACTGTATCACTACATATTTGATGTATTACTGTGTATTTGATGTGAATGAATTGCTTAACGTTTTGATCTATGTGAATGTGTCTGTTTGGGAGGAGAAAAGCACTTAAACTCAAAGTTGAAGTGTTTGACAAAATACAAATTTTTATGTGTTTATTTTTTACTACTGAGGCCAAGAGGGGCCCTGAATAAAAAGATGGCAGTGTTTGTTTGGCCTCGTGATTTAATATGAGACCAAATTCTACAAATAAGGTGCAATAAAAACTCATTTGACTCCCTCTCTCTGTGTTTTTGTCTTTGATTGTGGATAAAATAGGCAGTTCAAGTGTGCAATTTTCCGCTCTGAGTGGCAAAGAGCTGATCTTGTGTCTCTCGAGCTGCACAAACACATCTATGTTGATTGCTACCATTAAATGTTCACTCTTTGTCACGCACAGTTACAAGTCTAATTTTTTGGACGCTGGGTTAATGCAGCTATACAGTAGATAAAAGCACTACAGAGAAGGTCCTGAGTGGATGGTCGCTGGTGACACATACACATGGGAAACCCCTTGTAACACAGACATTTAAATGAATGTAACCGCTGTAACTGTCACACTTTTCAGATGGTCTGATCCCAGTTGTTAACAGTTTACAATGTTAATATTATGGCCCTCTGTTATCATGAAGAATGTAACATTTAAATTGTGTTCAATTTAAAAAAAAAAAAAAAAATCCAAAGGTGAAGATGCAGAGATTGTTTTATGTATCACAGGGTACTTTTTTATTATTAGCACACCAATGAGTGACAGAGTTTGGATGAAGCTGGTTTCTATGGCAGCCATGACAACCTCTCAACATGACGACATGAGCAATTTATATTCTGCTGCAACAAATTTAGAATTTCTGATCCAAAGACTATATGTTCGTCTGAGAGAAATAGAGTTACTTTAGGTTTTCAATCTGAGCTATAGCAGTTCAGAGAAAGGTAACTTGAAGCAATTTTGATTTTATGTTTTCTTGCAGGTGATTAAACATAAATAGTGACATAATTTGAGACATAATTGTGCCAAAAATGCCAGAAAACTACTTTTAATAATTACAATTTCTGCAAACACACAGGGAATTCAAGCAGAAATCTGAAAATTTGCTCCTTAAGTCAGTCAAAATTCTCAGGGTCTCGTTCTCGGTGAGGCTGACCGAGGTAAAAACGTGACCAAACTCTGTCGTTCACTGGCTCTGCTCTGCCATATTTCACAGTGTCTGGAAAAGAGTTTGACACTCAGATGAGTCGGCAGTCTGGCGCTGGCTAATGACGTGTTTAACCATTGGTTTCAGTGCCCTGTCTGGATGACTGCTTCCAAATTAAATACTGTCCCCTGGTATTTACAGAAGAGGGAAAGCTAAAAACCCCCGAACACCTACTAATGTACAGATGGAGCCATTGTAGAATCCCATTTTGTACTGTAACATTAACTGCTCACTGGATGTTCGACCAGCAGCCCCACGAGAGAAAATATTCGGGAAAAATCTGTTGCATTGTTGTTTGTGCGATGGGTAAGGCGGAAATGTTGGCAGGACCAACACTGGAGAAATGCACTATGAGAACTGTAACTACAATGGCTGCCACTGTGAATGAATGATTTGTATAATAGCTTAGTATTTTCACCATGAAAGAAGTGTTCCTTCTTCTATGTAAAACTACAGCAATTATCATCAATAGTGAATACCAATAACATTATAGTCTTAGTAAAAAAATCTACACTGACAGAGGAAAAAGCTAATAATAATGTAACTTCCTCTGTAGAAAATAAAATAAAACCAATCCAAAATTGTAAGCCAAGAGTGCCTAGTGCAGTCACTAATGTACTGTAAACTGGTCTAGGACAGAGAAAGATAGCTAGAGAGATAGATATAGATAGACTGATTAGCTACTACTGTACAGTACGCCACAGACAAAACACTCAAGGGTTCAACCTCCACACTTCAAATCCTTTCAGATACTTTTCTTTGTGCAGGAGCAGGTTTCCCCGACACAGTCTCAGTGCTAGTTTTCTCTTTGACCCATAGTTTATCACTATGGAAGATGGGGATATGTGTGCTAAGGTGCATTTAAGAACCAGCAGCCTGGTTTGATAAGGGTTATTGGCTATCATGGCCACGTTGATACGTTTATCTGATTTTTCCAGCTTGTGGCTTCTAATCCGGCTAGTCGATGATTACAGTGAGAAAAGGTGGCAAATGCAAAGCATTTAACTTTGGTGGCTGCAGCTTTGGATTGTATGCTTGTTAGTTTTGTTAGATTTCAAGAAAGAAAATCAATTCACAAGATTTAAAATTCGAAGGATTTCTTTGTGAAAGCCAAATTTCAAATTGGGCTTGATCAGTTTCTTCCAGTGCAGCTGAAGCAACATTGGGATGCTTTTCAAATCTCTGATTAAGAAAGGGGACATTCATTTTTATCTGTCGAT
>JAQLOL010000012.1:3435668-3452794 GCA_029783665.1 Naso thynnoides
AGGTTTTTTTATCTGGGCTTTTTTTGCTTTTTTTTTTTTTTTTTTTTTTTTTTTTTTTTTAACCAGGTGGAGACATATGATATCCATATATGCTAAGCCTTAAGGGAGAAAAAAATTTGAGTTTGAGGGAACTGCTGGCCGCTGCATCTGCATGCACTGCCGTTTCCATGACAACAAGATGTGGCTCTCTCTGCAGCTTGCAGGCTGGTGTTGTGTTTTCACAGTTATTGTCGTTGGATAGGAGGTCATGTGACAGGAAAAGTGACAAACATCTAGATGACAGACTTCCCAATAGATGCACAGAGAAAAAGAAAGGCAAGGTTTTGTTTAATGTCAAACTCATTTTTATTCATTTCCTGCCTGTCTGTACTTTTAATATAGTTAAAATTGTTTGTTTCTCTCTTAATACAAAATTCTGAAGAATTTAAACAACATTTTCACTGCTGTAAGTATATATGTATACAGTAGTTATAATGATTCCTCTTGTAATGATTTTTCTGTTCCATACTGTGGTAAAAGTTATATTAGATTAACAATAAAACATAAAATGAAACTGAGCAAAACATTAAGAAAATGGCAGGACAGTGAAAAAGAGGGAGAGGAAAAACAAGAAGCAACATGTTTATCTTCAGAGGAAACAGGGAGGTGGATTGCAACAGACTGAGGATACAGACAGCAACAAATTGAGAAAGAGCAAACGAAAGCTTCGCCTTAATGAAACCAGAGTATTGAATAGCACCGAGCCACAAACTCGACTAAAAGGAGTGTCCAGTATGGGTGATGTATATTCTTCCCAAAATCCCCCCCCCAAAAAAAACATTCTGTAGTAAAAAACAAGCACTGGGATCACACTCAGAAACATCAGACTGTCTAAATTTAGTATTCCTCAATACATTTTACAGTCGTTTTGTGGCAACCAAAACTGGGTATTTTGCATGAGATGACCACAGACTTTCTAACCGTGTTTTTGGCATTTTAGTGTTTTTAATAAGGAGATGTCAGGATATTATGCAGCTGTGTTTCTGGCAACAAAACCAGGCATGTTGAGTCAAAACATGATCTTTCCTCAACCCTGAACAATGTTTTTAGAGCCTATAAGCAGACCTTAAGACCCAATCCCAAACTGACCCCTATCCACTCGCCCAATCCACTCTCTCTCCGTTTGTGCGTTGTCGTGGAGGGTCCACCACCTTAAGGGCCGTCCCAAACCAAATAGTGCTGAGTGTAAGTGAACTATTAAACCCTTCAGTAGTGAGCCTGCACCGGTGCAGGCTTATGGCAGTCCTAGCAGGATGTACAACCGGGAAATGAACGAGGAAACAATATACAAATGAAAGTTCTGTTTTTCTATGTTGTCCAGCAGCTTATTTTACTCGCAAGTTTATCATGCTGACAAATAAAACCACCATATCAGTGGAAATTCAAATATGTTGCAGTAGTGACAGACAGCTTATATAATAATAATAATCTGGCAGGCTGCCTGCTTATTGCGGTTTGCGCATAACTGACTCTACAAAGAGTCTAATACAGTTATTTAATAAAACACAAAACTGTGGTTGAAATGCAGTAATTCCTTCTTGCTACTACAGCAAAGCTGTGACACGTTTGAGGTGCTGTGGTCAGCAGCAGCTATAATTGCATACTGTAACTTGTGAATAAAGAAACAGCCATGCAAGCGGGTGTCCATCCGTTGTCATGCTGACAGCTATGTACATGTTCCGGTTGAGTGTACAGAGTGTTCCATACTTTGACTATTGAAATTTATACCCTCCCCCTTCAGTAGAGGGACACTCCAAAGCTGAGAGTGTGACTTCATTTACAGTGACACTTGGTAAGTTAGTGGTAGTGAGCAGGGAATGGTTTGGGATTGATCCTAAGAATAGAAATGAGAAGTTTTAACATATTAATTTCAAGAAGTATTAAGTTTTACCATATCTGCAGTTTACATAAATGTACAATCCATCCATCCAGCCATCCATCCAACCAACACCTCCCTAAGGAGGTGACCAAGAAAGAGGCACTCTTATCAAATGCCATAATCACCTCAACTGGCTCCTTTCAACACAAAAGAGCTGCAGCTTCTCACTTTATCCCTAAGGGGGACGCCAGCCACCCTCCTGAAGAAACCCATTTCACCCATTTGTATCCACGGTCTTTGTTATTTTGGTCATGACCCATTCTTCATGTTCATAGGTGTGGGGAGGAATGAAGACTGACCAGTAGATCGTGAGCTTTGCCTTTTTGCTTAGTTCTCTTTGCGTCACAATGGTGCATTAAAGTAAGTGCAACACCTCTCCTGCTGCTCCGATTCACCAGAAAATTTCCCACCCCATAGTTCCTTCACTTGTGAACAAGACCCCGAGGTACTTGAACTCCTTCACTTGGGGAAAGGACCCTGGTTTCCTGCTGAGGACCATGGCTTTAGATTGAGAGGTGCTGATCCTCATCCCAGCCACTTCACACTCAGCTGCAAACCTGTCCACCTGTCCAGTGAGTGCTGAAGGTCACAGACCGATGATGCCATCAGAGGATTACTGTACTACCCGTACAATGGCAACATTAATTGCTGGCAATTGGATTGGATTGGGATTTTTTAAAAAAAACATCATAAGAATTTATTTCTGCTTTTCTCTAGTTTAGTTAAGTGAAAGGTGTGTTTAAGCTCAGGCAGTGAAAAGTTCTTATGTTTGGCACAACTACTGCTGTGGTTAAAAGAATCCAACAAGGACTGCAGGAGAAGGTTAAAATTTAGAGAACCAGAAAGTGACCAGTACGTGTGCTGAGAACTGATTAGTGAATAGAGAACAGGTGGGGGGAAAGTTGTGTATTGACTAAAGCTGGAAAACACCGAAGACCGGAGGGCTGGAGGGGAGGAGCAGGTGCTGAAATGACAGAAACACTGACTGACAGATTGATAAAAGATCATGCAAACATGCAATCAATGACAAGAATGTTTGAAACAACATTCTATGCAAAGGAGAGGGGTATACACATAGAAAGGCTTCCTTAGTTATTCCTTTTACAGTGTTTGTATAAAATACTTTAATCTAGATGCTTGAAATATTACAGAAAAAAGGCAAACAAATGGGGAAGAGAACAGAGAAAGAGGTCAAAGGTGAAAAAGAGGGTACACAGCTCATCATCCGCTCGCTCCCGTTCATCAGGGTCATCATCTCCACTCACCTCACTTGTTAGCTTGGCAGGCTGTTATGCGATGGAGGCTTGCTTGGTTTTAATCCCATATTAGTGAGAAGGCAGTCAGTGAGGCAGGCAGTTCAGAGATTAGCGCCTGTCATCTGACCGCCCCAGCCGGCCAGAGAGAGGGATTAAACTGAAATAAATGCTCTGCTCCGCCATAAACAGCAGCATCACAGGCTAGGGGTCAACCAGTTTCTGAGCAAAAAAATCTATGTTTTATAATTAGAAGAATGCTGAGTGAAGACTGCTTTGTTCATTCTGTTTGTTTAGTGAAAGGTGGACACTTACATATTCATGTCAAACTCTTCACAGATATAAACATTCTTTTATTGTTTGAGCATCACATGCAAAATGATCCGCTCAATTATCAAAATCTGTCAGACACAAATATGCTATAAATATAAATGACAACGAGTGTTTGTGATGTCTGCCAGAGTGAACTGGCTAAAGACCTGCCAGGTCAGATGTGATGTTGATGAAAATCTTTTCCCGGACTAACAGGGCTGATGGGATGTCCAAGATGAGAACTTTTTCATTGCTATGGGATGTTTTTTTGTTTGCTCTTGATTTTACTTTTCCCAAGGATGTAATTTTGTGGCAGTCATAATTATCATAAAATTTGTGACGATCATAGTGAAAGAACGCCTATATATTTTGACCAGTATGGTTAAATTGATTACAGTACAAACTAACTTTCTATCTTGGTTGCACTTGCTAATAAACTTCAAAATTGTCTAAGTCACATTAAGATGGTTGCAGGTTTCTAGGAATTGACAAAAAAAAACCCCAAACCAAAAAAACACACCTGCACACACCTTTACATCTACTCAACACATTTAACTGTCAGTTATAATGATTCAGTGCTGACAAATGTTTCGCTGGATTTAATAAATATCACATTACTTCACATATCAGCCAATAATATTGAGCAATAGATGAAGTTATTGCAAGCTGAAAGTGATCCAGTCATAAAAAACACTGAGGTGCTATGAAGACAAAATGTTCTATGTTCATTTTGAAACAGCATTATTGTTGTGACATAATTACAGCTGAACACGTGTTACACATCCCATGAGGTCATAATCACCACCAAAGACGGTTACTCTTTTGGAAATCTTGTTGCCTGATCTGACAATTTTGATACGACATAACAAAATGTGTCAAAGGTTTTGTTTGCTTATTGTGATCTCCATGTAAATAATGGTGTAAACTGTTCCTGCTTTACCTACATACCTGTATATCATATCCCATCTTTCAATAGACAGCTAGCTAGCTGGGTAGTTAGATAGATTGATTGACTGATTGATTGATTTACTAAGATTGTGGTTTTGTGCAGCTTAAGCCTAGTTCCCACTACACGACTTTCAAAGTCGTAAGATTGTTTTGCCGTTCACACTACACCACTATACACAACTAGTTGTCCTGTGTCAGGAGTTTTAGAGTCGTTATGTGGTTCACACTACATGACTGGACGATGACAGAGGAGTTCACATCAGTGTTCCGTATTGAAAATGCTACTCCTACAGGAGCGACCACTCCCCCAGTTTTACCCTCACTGTGTGTCTTGCACTCTTATTGGCTGTTGCTCTTCTCTAGAGTCCCCGATGTCAGCCAGATATCTAGCATGCCATGTCTGGGACGCATCGGGGAGCACCTCGTCTCGCATCTTTTAACAGTTCACACATAGCACCACTCTAGCACATAGCTCCAGCACTGACATATGACCGCCGAGCCACCGCCGATTTGGCCCGATCTGGGGCTTTTGTCAGGAGGCTCATTAAACCCGTCTGGGACTTGAAAGTTAGGGCTAAAGTCGTGTAGTGTGAACTAGCCATTAGTAGCCTAATGTGCATTGCTAAGTTTTGTTTTCACAACCATGGGTTGCAGTTAAGCAACATATTGTTGCTTTAATTGGAATATTGTCTTTGACCCAGTATCTAAGAACCAGGGGAGAATCATTTAATTGACAAAAGTATGTCAGACTCCACAACAGGAGGTAGCGATATGTCCGCTTTCAGCTGGTTGTAATTGGACCTTCCTACAGTTGACTTGTTATGTCACAAATCAAACAAGGGACGTACGAGTTAGCGAGCAAGTTCAGTGTCAAATGGTGAAAACAGCTTTGTACATTTATACTTTCTTTAATACCTTACTTCTTGTTTTCCTCCCTGGCTTTTTTCTACAAATTCATTCTGTTTTAACTTCCATGTCAAAGACTAAAGTGGAAAATATGGATCATGTGCAGAATGTTGAAGCCAATTTGGGGCCTGTTGAGGTGCATACATGCAAGAGTAAATTGATGAAATTGAAATTGATTGTGTGTTAAAATGTTTAACTTTATTTTGAAAAGTCCAGTTTTAGTCGGAGGACACAATTAATTGACTTTTTCTAACTTCATGTAAGCCTACTGAGTGTCACTCAGGTTAACATGATCGCCCATTGTTCAGTGTGGGGGTTTGCTGAGAACTGAGTGATTCAATCTGACTCCTATCCAGCTAAAAACTGTGGAGCATTAATTCTTCCTGGATCTCACAGTATGAATAACAAGTTTACTTTACATTTGACTTAACACGAACATCTTAAGAACAATTAAAAGCAGATTTAAAGCCAAAAAAGACGTTTTTTTCACTATGCTGTGCCTCTGAGAGAAACGCCTCTAAAAAGAAACGCCTCTGAAAGAGTTCTTGCTCTTGGCTCAATGTCAAGCTCAGTCATGTGAGCTGATAACCCAACAGCTCTGACACTCTGCTGCTGGAAACTGAAATAAAAGTCTGGAAAGAAGTACAGTTGGTTGCAGTGGCTGAAACAGTTTTATGGTTGATCAAACAAAAAGCAGCAGGATGTTGTGCTGTGATATCACTGCTGTGCTGCATTTTTATGATCCACATACACCACTGCAGTGTAGCTGAACTTGCAGCAAATTTGTCCCAAGAGGTTTTTGTTTAATGTTGCTTTATTAACATTATTGCTTTATTGTAGCTATAATTTCAATCCAAACAGATGTATAAAAGTATGACTTCATTGCAGCCTCTGGATGTTGTTCTCTTTCTTGTGTATCCTCTGCTGCTGTTCACTCTCATATGCAAATAAATAAATCAATCAGGCTTTTATATTACATTTTCATAAGAGCCTGAGGTTAAACAGGCTTTTGCTGTAACAATAAAGAAGCATTATGAGAAACCAAGGTGTGGGACGTGATGCTGAACTGCGACATTATCATTCTCTGAACAGAATAAAAAATGATGAAAGACAGATAAGAAAGGCATTACTGTTCAGATCTGGTTGACAAGCTCATGATTGTTGCCATGCAACTTTTGATAACGTTGCCATGGTAATAGTCATTGCTGCAGAGCGTAAGACAGAAAGTCGATGTGTTGCCATGGCAGAGGCCGTGTTTAGCAGAGCACTCTGTGTTCACCAGAGTCTGTTGCTGTTTAAGCATGACTTGTATCTGTTACACCACCACAAGGTGTCTGACAAGTGTTAAATGCATTTAAATTCTTATCTTAAATTCTCCTCTTAAGACATTTAGCACAGAGGTAAAAGCTATAACATTGAAGCAGCAGTGCAATGACTCACACTTCACAAAGGAAAACAAATGTCCAGAGATTGGAGATGATCTTTGCTGCAGAAAAGGCTGCAGTTTAGAGGTGACAACACAAAGAAAATAACGTGGGTGATATTGATTTGTGTTTTTCATGAGGTTTATTAAAACTTTCTCCTGCACAGATGGGGATTTTTAGATTTTTTGGTCGGACCAAAGGGAATGACTCTGGGAACATGTCAGCTCTTACTGACCGCCTCCATGAGTGAGTCCCCAATGTTGAAATGTGCATGCGTGAGTGAAGTAGCAGAGCAATTCACACTCCAGAAGTGAAGATGGCACTAGAGAGTATATGTACCAAATGCCGTGACAAAAGATGAGGACTAAGAACAGCAGTTTCACTCTACACTTAAAAAAACAAGTTGTGTTTGCCTCTAAGGGTTATCTTGCTGAGCTCTTAGTGTATCATAGCTTAAGACACTTCTCATAATATGTTGTACAAATGTCAAACATGAGCAACACATCGGCTGTAACTAACTGCTGTAACTAAGCTAGTCTTGTAGCAATGTTATCATGCTGCCCTAGCTACCTTACATCACCCTGTCATACAATCAGCTATTTTTGTTTCCGAAGAGTGCTGCCACCACCATAATGACAAATGTAGTTAAGCCAATAACTGCCGCTGCTGCAATGTTACACGGGTATCATAAAAATAATAGCTGCAATGTTACGGCATATGTCAATCAATCAATCAAATTTATTTTTGTACAGCCCCAAATCACAAATTGCAATTTGTCTCAGGGGGCTTCACAAACTGCACAGATGTGACATCCTTTGTCCTTAGACCCTTTCACTGGGTGAGGAAAAACTTAAAAAAACCCTGAATCGATGGAAGGAATTGAGAAAAATTAGAAACCTCTGAGAGAACTGCAGAGGAGGGATCCCACTCCCGAGGACAGACGTGCAATAGATGTCACTTGTACAGAACACAACAACAAAACAATCCCAATGCATCTTGGATTATGAGAGTCTATAGATCCAGAAGGAGGTGAAGTCCACGAGTCCAGGAGCACAGTCTATAGGTCAGATGTGTAATCTATTAATCAAAAAGGTAGTGCAGTCCATAGAACCAGAGGCATGTGCAGTTAATAAATCAAGACAGTCTTCGGTAGTATGGACGAGGATCCCAGGCCACAAAATTTCCCATTCTCTAAAGAAAATGGTGACTGGAGACCCCCAACCAGGAGCCTGAGCTGGATGGTCATCTCTCCACCGAATGAGCCACATCTTCAACCAGCCGGACCCACAGGAGCTCATTACGCTACTTGTCGTTCTGTCTATCCATTGTCAAATGTTTGCATTCTCTCTTGTGGGGAGCATGACCAAAGGGTTAGGATGAAGATGGGAGGCAGACTCACTAAGCTTGTCCAGGTATCACAAGGTGCTTTATTTACAGAAAGTGTAGCATCGCATCCCACGCCTAACCCAAAATATTTTCAAAACAAATAAAGACAAAAGAACAGTTAACGTGGCTTAACTGAACAAAACTCAACTCATAGAAACTTAAACTAACTTAACATAATGTGCACACGGCTATACTCTCCTGTCCCCTCATTCTGACAGCCAAAAGCTACTGCTTAAAGTCCCCATGAAATGAAAATTGATTTCTAGGTTTTTTAATCAGATATGTGTTGCTCGTATCCTTGCAAGTCTTGTCCATCTTCAGATAGACTTTCGTATTGTTTTTCCTCCACCAGATGGTACAAGGAATGCATTGTGCAGCTGTCTTGGTAATGCTAGAACATGAGGTAATGATCCCTGATATTTCAAACCATTTTTTCTTTCTTTCTTTCTTCTTACGGTTTTGAGGGTGCCCCACTGTCTCATCACACACCTTGCACTTTGACTAATCAAGCATGCCGATCTGCCTTGTGACTTGAAAACCGTTTCTCTTTGTTTCCACCTGGTAAGCATGCCAGTTTTTGCACAGTGGGCGCACCTGTTTTTAAAGGTGATGATAGCAGACTCTGACTGGTTTTTGCATCCTTGGCCAAACACGCCCATGAATTGATGAAGTGATTGTGCACAGCTGATAGGAATATCCACCGTGTGCCAGGAGTGCTAAGGGGCAAGTCACGGTTGCTTCTCCTGGAATGAGACGGCAATGGCAGAGTTATACACTGCTTAAATAAATTAAAACTTTTCTGCCTGGCGTCTGCACTTGCGCCACAGACGAGCATAACAAAGACCCTAAATCTTGCTCAAATAGTAGGGTGTTTTTACATGTCACAGACCCAACCCTAAGGACTCTGCTCTCATGTAAGACTTCCAAGTCTGCCTGTGAATATAACCTAATGTGCTATGAGTTGGGCTGTGTGGGCTAGAAAAAGTAAAGGTGGGCCTACCATTTGCAGTTTTCTTCGTTGTCTGCTTCAGCGACTGGGACGTTGTGCTCCGGACAGCTTCCTCTGTACTTTGAAGGCGACTTTTCCTTTTGGACTCCTTCATCAGTTCATTTATTAACATAGAGACGCAAAGAATAACTTAAAGTGTAACTTAATCATGAAAGGGATTCTCTCCAACAGTGTTTTCTCTCCAGAAAACTCACACGACAGTAGTCCAAAAGCTCTCTTTTCTGTAGCGTCTCTCTCATGCTCACTCATCAAACTGAACTGCATACATCTCATTCAGCAGCTCTATTCAATCTGAGCTCCTGCATGTCACTCTGCAAGTCAGTTGTCTCTTCTCAAACACTAGTCTCAATCATGTTGCTCTGCGGCTATCTCTTCTCAAACTAGTGTCTCATTCACAAGTCTCTTACTCAGCTCAAACTGAACAGACATGCATCTCACTCACAAGAGTGTCCACACAAAACTACTGTCTCTTCTGATCCGCCATGTACTCCCTGATGCAAGCTGAATCTGTCTCAGTCCAGCACTTCCTTATCCAAGGAATCCACAGCAGATGTCTTCAGGACCAACACAGGTGAGACCAACGAATGACTTCATTCCATTAAGTGTCACAGCAAGCCAGGTCATTGAGTGAGCATGCACAGTACCAGCTCTGAATCAAGCTTACCTAAAAACTTGAGGGGTTTCACGTAATAATAATAATAATAATAATTTTATTTATTATGCACCTTTCAAAACCATAGTTACAAGGTGCCTTACAAGCAGACAACAAAATACATTTAGTAAAAACAAACAAAACAAAAACGATGTAGAAATAACAATAAATGCCATATATGAAGAGAACAGGAAAAATTGATATTAAAATGAAGGAAAAAACAACAACAAAATGCTTAAAAGAAGGCCCTACGATAAAAGAAAGTTTTCAGTGATGATTTAAAAGCAGACACAGAATTTGCTAATCTGAGATCCTCTGGCAGGGAGTTCCACAGTTTAGGAGCTCCAAAAGCAAAGACCCCATCACCTTAAGAGGCACATCTAGAATTGGGAATAGGAAGAGTGTTCAAGCCAGAGTATCTCAAGGTCTAGTAAGGTGCAGAAAACGTTAAAAGATTAGAGGTATCAGATGGTGTCTTGCCATGTAAGGCTTGAAAAACATGTAATAAAATCTTAACATCAATCCTAAAAGTAACTGGTAGCCAGTAGAGGTCTGCAAGAATAAGGGTAACATGCAAATTTACTGGAATAAGACAGTATGGTGACATTTATGAAGATGTCTCCATGAGTCACATCCCTAACCAGCACGGGAACTGCACCAGTTTTTGGCTTTTCTGTGCAGATCAAGCACTGCTCTACAGACTTGCCTGCCTCTGCTCGACTCTCTCTCTTTCAACACTTCCCATCATCATCCCAGACCTCATCAGGGACAGGGGCAGTCCCTTATTCTAATTAGTGTCAAAAGCCGTTAGCCTCTCTGACCACAGTCACTGAGTGACAACATTAAAAAACCCTACAAGACCCAAAAGGTAGATAACGACATTATCCTGGTAAATTTTTGCTGGAGATCTGTATTATGACATTAAAAAAAAAACAAAAAAACATCCATTACAAAAATGAAAACCTTTTGTCTTTGCGACTCACTTATTGGCCAACTTTCTGTTTTCCATGGGGCTTCTTAACAGAAACAAAAAGGTGAGCTGTTGTTGCTGGGTAGCTCTCCTTCAGGGCCTGTCTAGGTCATAGTTAGCATCTCAGCTAATGCCTTCGAGGCATCTATTTGGTCTCTCGTTATTCGTGGGCACAATGACACAGCGCCCCTCCCTAAAGATCTTTTTTCTTTCCTTTAAAAATTAATAACTATTTGAATGCATTTTAAAAAAAAAAAAACATTGACACTATTCTTCACTATGAGTAGGGATTGCTAAATTAGTCTAGCTACACCCCCCTCCCGCTCAGGTCATTTTTCGCTGAGAATCACTCTGTTAACAAGGCCCATCTTTAGAACTGCAGAGATAAATTTTTGACTAGACCAATCAGCAGCTGGTGGGAGTGGTTAAGTTCGATGATGTAGAAGTCAAATACTTGTTCACAGTAGTTCAGTCATGGTGGAGGCCTACGGTCTGATTTACCATGCTACCAAAAGCCCCTTATTAGTGAAAACTACAGAATTTTAAGTACAAGGACTGTTCCGACCAGATGGACAGCAACTTCGGGGATACAAAATGTACCGCTTTTTTGTGATTATTACATGTAGAAAAGAATAGGACCCTTGAGTAAAGGTCTTTCTACCAATCTGTATGATGCAGACACAAGACTTTACACAGCCTCAGGTACAACACAACACATTAAAAACACAGTAAAAAAAAAAAAAAAGCACTGAATAGCCAAAATCACAACACAAACTAATCATATCTATATTGTTATTTTAAAAGTTGTGGAAAACCAACATTAGCCTCCACTCCTCTTGTCTGTGCCTGCAGGCTAACTTTACTGATGTTTGAGCCACTGTCTTAGGGGAGCGAGAGGGCAGGGCTTCTGGTGTTAGCAGTTAGCAGCAGCCTATAACTGCATCTGCTTAATGATAATGTGATTTTTGTCAAACAAAAAAAAAATGTTTAACTGGCTCTCTCCCTGATGCCTGGCAGGTCAGAATCTCAATCATAACACAGTATAACAGCATTTATGTAATTATTGAATTGATTGGACATTAACCTTCCCACTCGTCCATCTGTTAGTTGGGCCTACAGCATACATTATACAGTCATTTTAATGCAAGTTGGTTTAAGGCTGCTCCAGTAGTTTTACACTTAACCTAATACAATGTTTACTAGAATTCAAATTCTATAGCGACTGATAGGTGGATACAGTTGAAGAAAGATAAAAAGTTGAAGGAGAGCCAAGCATCATCACTTTTCTCATACAAAGAACAAAAGAAAGATAAACGTGAGGCAAGTCCACACATGAGAAAATATGATGATGATGTTGATGGATACCGATTATGAAGGATTAATACAATGAAAGAGAGTGGGATGTGTTCAAACATATACACACCTTAACACATATACTGTATAATGACAAAGAGAGAACAGTGTTTGTCTTCCTGTTGTTGCAGTACTGAGCTGGAGCGAGATGTCATGCTCAGTCTGGTATTGATGGACAGTTAACTGGTAATGCTGTCTAATGTTTTCTCTGTCAGTGTTCCTGGAAGCTTTTCTCACTCTCTTACAGAAGCATTCCTATCTGTCTGAATAGCATTTGGTGGATGCTTTTATCCATCAGCACGAATGTAGAGAGTAATGAGAGTGTATTGAGTTGTTAAACTACTGAAATTAAATCACTAAGAAGGGAACATTCATGTTACGGGCTTACTGGTGGAATAGAAGCAGTGACTCAGTAAATATCCATCAAAGTAAATAGAACATATCATCAGTTTTTAACAAAATATCAAATCCTTACTTTGTAGTCATAATGTTGCCAAGTTGATGTCCATATAGCCACAGTTGCTTATCATGCAACCATTGACATGTTTGCATTCTACGTGCTACACACATGCTATGATTTTGGGCTGACAAAAATCACTAAACATGGTGACATCTTTGGCTGTGGGTGCAGATCAGTGGTCCTAGATTTCACAATAAGAGAGGTTAACAGATTGCAGTTGTCCCAGTCTTGCAACCAAAGATAGCCTGGGACAAATTTCTGAAAGTGTTTGATATTTTTCCTGTTTTTTTTCATAGTGCAACAGCTGCTAAGGCATATGTCTACTAACCAACCAAAAGAAATGTTGCATTTACTGATGCACTGAATGACACAACAGCAGTGCTGAACCCGAACAAACAGAGAGGGTTAGCATGCTAATAAATACTTATTGCAGCAATAACTACATTAATTATTTATATTAATAGGAAATATTAATATTAACTTTAGTTTAGAAGTTCACCTCAGAGCTCCACCAATGTTTAGAATCGTCAGTTGTGCATTCACTGATCCGTGGGCAATCAGCAAATGCAAGTTAATTCTCCACTGATGATGAAACAGGCCAAAATAAACATTCAGTACATGAGTCAGCCAAACATCTGAGATTGTGAACTCTTATCAAAACTGACCGTAAAATTCTTGACACTGAAACGACCACAACACAGATGAAACATGGTTTAAATGTTTATTTAACTAATGAATAATAACAGATAGAAATAGTGGCAACAACATAAATGAGTGTAGACAATTTTAGGCGGAACTAAATGAATTATCGCCAGCATCTTAATTAATTAGGTATGACCGATTAATGTAACCTACTGAATTTTGACTAACTGACCACGGTAGGGAAATTTGTAGAGATGTGTGATCGGAACGGAGTTAAGATTAATTTGATCAAATTTGGTGACTGACATTAATAAGACTGTTGCTAGGAAATAAAAAAGGGAAATAAACTTTGACACCAACCCGACCCATAAGAATAAATAAGGAGTTGACCTTACATGAGCCATGGAAATAGAAGTGGACAGAGGTAACCCAATAGCCAGCCGTCCATACTATGGAGACAGCTTCCTTTTCCTGTCCACACCGGTGTTCCCAGGGAAATGTGGAAAGTCTGTCTCTGGTTTCCTTGTAAGACGGCGTGAGTCTGTGGTTCTGGGTCCTACTTCGATAGTCGACTTTTCCGACCAGCAGAAAGCAACAGTGACGCAGGTTTCTATGGCAACCAGCTTCAGTTTTGGTTGCCTTCGGCTTTGCTCAGTATTGGGTTGGAGTCAAGGGTACTTGCAAGTTACCTAACTTTACAAAGAACCGGCGCTAGCCACACGATGATACTTATCAAGTTAACAAAGATGGAAAAATTCAAAACGAAAGAATAATAACTGTGGCTGATTCCTTGGTTCACGAACCATAAATAATTGTTCTTTAAGATTGAAGCTTGGCTTGTCTGAGCAGGCACAATCTTGGAAAAAGGAAAAATGGCTTTGACAAAGAAAAACTTTTGCGTGCAAACAGAAGAAAGAAAAACATAAAAGATACAGAAAAAGGTTGTGGAACGAAAGAACTGTGTAGAGCAGTATCCCAAGAGTTAATGTACAGAGAGTGTACTGTGTAAGAGCCCACTGTAAGTGATATGCCAAGCCCTTTGGGTCGCAAGCATGGGCATTACAGTTAACATTTACCAATCAGAAGTTGTGTGAGTGAGCAATAAAATCTGTTTGACCAATGGGACATTGTGTCTTTTGTCTGTCTGAGTCACGGGAGGGGTGCATGAATTAAATAAATCTCTGTCTGAATCACAGGAGGAATGCATGAATTAAAATAATTTTCTGTTTGCGCACAAGGTTACTGACTGAATGAGTAATTTCCTCAACATACATCACATTAAAGAAACCATGTATATGTCCTTTGAAAGCAGTATCAACAACAGAAAATATGTATGTTTCAGATTCACAACCTCAGTATAACCACAAATTGTTACATGACCATCTGAAAGTGACAGGCCTTTGTCCTTACCATAAAGATTTTTCACATTAAACAATGTTAAAACTTTCTTTAGAATTGACGTAACAATACAAATTGTAATGAGAAAAGTATATCGAAAAGAATGTTTCAATTAAAACAAGGAAGAGTGTGAAATATAAATTCAACATAAAGACTACTTAGAGTAAAATACAACGTAAATTCCAAAATAAATAGCGAACTGTGAATTTTAACATAAAGATTATTTCAAGTAAAATATAAAGTATAGAAAGACACTCTAAGCTATTACGAAAAAGAATAAAAGAAAAGTTACTTGCTTCCAGATTACATAAACTTATTTTATAACGTTGAATGTCTTGATTTATACATGACCAAATATTTACAACATGTCATTAGAATGGCTTAACAAAAGTTGGTTTATAAGATCATTTGATCTCAAGCATTTTGCCTTGTGAAATAAAGGTTATATAAAATAATAAATATATAATAGTAAAATAAAAGAATTGTAAAGTCTCTCTTTATCTGCCTCAAGAAAGTTGATGAGGTCTACTGGAGTGAAAAGTCCTGCTGACTCCATCCAAAACTAGCTTCTGCCAGACACTCATCTTAAATTACCTTTCTTTGAAGTAGATGTCTCAGGGTGCCCGTTGGTCTGTCTTATGGAATCCCAAATGGCAATTTAAAGTCTGTTGATTTAATCTCACAAACACTCCCTTCCTCTGTGTTTAATCTGAGTGAGTGATAAAAGTGTCTCCTTGAGAAAAAGCACCCCCACTGTGTAAACCTGCTTAGGTTAGAAAAACAACGAGGAGGACAGTATCCCATGGAAAGAGCTGGAGTGTCATGGATCAGTGTATTTTCAGACATTTTAATTATGAATGCACGGAATAAATGACTTGATGAGACAATGACGGGAGGGATGTCTGCTGCAATATAAATACTGAAAAGTCTCTTTACAAAATTGGCTTAAGTTGGCTCTTTTGCCTCGCCATGACTGTGTCCACATTCTCCTCTTGCTATTTTTCTGAGTTTATTCCCTCCATCCTTGCTTGCATGCTTGCTGCTATTCATTGTTGCTGAAGATTACGTCACTTCCATGGGGTGAGTTTTGGAGTGTTGTGGCTGACAACGCAGCCACTGACGATGGCTATAAAGCATGTTTCTTGATCCACATGCCCTGCCACAGCTGGGGCACATGAGGGCTGAGACTGGCCATGCTTGGGGCTGTTGCATAAGGTGATACCTGTCCTGTTGTTGTGCTTCTCTCTGGGAAGTGCGTTTTGATTCTAGGAGTGCGATGCCAGATTTCGCAGAAGTAAACCAGGCACAGCAGTTCATAGCAGTTGCTTCAAGATCCCCAGGCTTTATTTCACATTTCTTGAGTGTATCTTTGAGATGGTCCCTGTAAATCCATTTTTGACCTCCAGGGTTCCTGCTGGCTCCCAGGAGCTGTCCATAAAGGATTTGCCTTGTCTTGGGAGGCAATGTTCAGGTATCTTAATTACATGTCCAACGCAGCAGAGTTGGCGCCATGCTAAGACTGCTTCCATCCTATAGTGTTAGGGTTGTAGGATGGTTGTAAGGAGGATTCAGTCCTGCCACATGACTTTAATGATGAGCTGGAGCTTCAGACTGGACAATAATTTTCCGTCTTTTGAGTTTTAATTTGAAGACCAGCAGCACAGTAAATTTCTGTTATTGTGTCCAGTGCATGTTGCATTGCAGCAGGGAAGTAAGTGAGGAGGGTGCAGTCATCTGCATGTTGTTGCTTGTGTAAAGGGGTGGTTGTCATCTTGGTGAAGGCTTGTAGACAACGGAGGCTAAAAAGGTTGGGGTCAGTGCGGAACTGAAGCTGGATCCCATTATTAGGGTTGGACAGACTTATGTGCAAGGAGAGTAACTGCTGCGAGGAGGAGATTGAAAATAACTGGAGCAAGTATGCAACCCTGCTTTACTCCTACCTGAATGGGAAGGGCTGGGTTTTTTCCATCGATGAACACACGTTCTTGCATGCCAGAGTGTCTTTGTCTGAGGCTCAGAAGTTTGGGTGGAACCCCAAATTTTGTGAGAATGATCCAGAGTGCCTGCTAGTCAACTGTGTTGCAGGCCTTGACCATGTCAAAAACATGTATGTTAGTACCATTTACTAGGCACAACAGATGGAAATTAGCCTCTGGCTAGAATCTGGCTCATTTACATCACTGTTGGGAATGTTCCTTAACTTGCAATGTCTCTCAAACAAATAAATAAAAGCACGGAACAGCTCTGGATTTTGCTCTCTAGCCGTCTCTTGAATCTGTGGTCTGTGTGAAACGATTGTGTCACTGGTGCTTCTAGCTCCTCACTGGGTTTCAGGAAGAATGTTTTCTGCGGCATGCTAGATCAAGTGGGACAGCATGACTCGTGCTAGTGCCTTCCCAAGACAGGAGCAAAATGCCATGGCTGTTCCCACAGATGGCATTATTTCCTTTCCAATTATGTATTGTGATTATGTTTACGTTCTTCCAGGTTTGGGG